>OY829913.1:229857345-230275645 GCA_963691935.1 Nephrotoma guestfalica | reverse complement strand
CAGAATATTGAATAGTCAGATAAATCAAATAGTAATCTAACTAACGTTCGGGCATATTTGCCCATGTCAGAACTATGACTAATTCTGAAATTCCTCGTGTCATTGGCATTTAATTAGTCTTCCTGGATACATAACAGGATCGATTGAGAACCGGCCAAAATCTCGATTAGTTATCGTTTGTATTCAAAATATTGTAATTCAAAACTACACGTTTCGGGACCATATTTGCCCATGCCAGAACTATGACAAATTCTAAATTTCTCGTGTGCATTGCATTTATAGATCTTCTTAGGAAACATAACGGATCGATGAGAACCGGCCAAAATCTCGAGTAGTAATTGTTTGAATAGCAATAACACCAAAATCTAAACTCACACGTTTCGGGCCATATTTGCCCATGCCTAACTATGACAATATTCTAATATTCTCGATCGATGAGAACCGGCCAAAATCTCGAGTAGTAATCGTTTGAATAGCAAAAACACTCTAAAATCAAAACTCACAAGTTTCGGGCCATATTGCCCATGCCAGAACTATGACATAATTCTAAAATTCTCGTGTGCATTGCATTTAATAGACCTTCCTGGAAACATAACGGGATCGATGAGAGCCGACCAAAATCTCGAGTAGTAATCGTTTGAATATCAAAATATTGTAAATCAAAACTCACACGTTTCGGGCCATATTTTGTAACGAAATTCCTAAATGTATCGGTTTACAATATTACCACTGCCAGTTGTTGTAATATATACTTACCTGAAATTCCCTTACTGTTTTGCCTTTTCTTAAATAATACATGATAATTCTATATTCCATACTTAACCATTTGTTTGTACTTACCGACCTTTTAACTTACACCCGTTTTTATTTTGTTTTGTACCTACACTGTTTTGCCTTACAACTCCGAAATCGATCAGCTGTTGAAAATTGTACTAATTAGTACAGTGAGACAAAAGGGAAAATGAAGAAGACGCATCTACTATGAAACCGAGCTGAAATAAAAAATCGTTTTGAGGTGGAAAGGAGTCTAATTGGAAATATCATATAAGAAGTCGAAAAGCAAAAAAATGAATACTCTGACCAGAAGTACACCAAAATAAATTTTAAACATTTTGTAACTTGAATTAAATTCAATTAAATTAATTAATTAAGTATATTATAATATAATATTCTTGAAAAGTTAAAGTTGTGATATTTAATTGTTTGTGAGTTTGTACACACAACATTATAAAAGTACCAAAAAATTGTGAATAAATATTTTTTTCAATAAAAAAATTCAAGAACAAAACAAGAAAAATTGCATGTGGTAAAAAAAAAAAAATTGTTTGTGCATCATTTCATATGTAGTGCATTACCAAACTGTATTTGAAATACACTAGTTATATAAATAAATTATAAACTATTTGGTGTTTTATTAGTGGCAGCAATTACGCTGACCACCAGTGTTCGTTTTGGAGATTGCTCGGAACGGAATCAGTAATTTATTCGATTTCGAATAAAGTGCGATTGATATTGATACATGCATCTTCGTTCATAAGATTTACCTATGCATAACGGCGAGTGTAAAACCAAAATCTACAAACTCTATGTGAAGTGCCGAACGTTATTTTAAATCCACGCTGTGAGCTAACGTTATACCTAGTAAATAATCAACAACGTGCGGCAGTAAGCAACAACAAACAATAAATCGTACTACTTTATACAAACCGATTATATGCTGCTATATACCATCTAAATACGAGTGTGGTGCAATATAATACAAGAGAAGTATATAATCAACATTACTACGAGCGTGTATTGTATTTCATAAACGCAGAGGTGCAAACCAGGATTACGACATCGCGGAATTTCGAGAAGCTGCGCTAACCAATCTGGATTATTTCATATTGGGACATTGCGGTAATCAACAAAAACGCTACATATACGGTGGTGCATGTGCAAGACGAGGTCGCGGTAACCATCGCATCGTTTCAACCCCACGTCATCACAGGGTCATTCAACAGCGAAAAACTGTAAAGTATAGCATGTTACTTTTCTTAAATTATTTTTCTTTTTATTTTTTTAAATTATCTATTCAAGCTTATATTTTCGTTTTAACGTATTTTTTTTGATTTTAAGTTTCATTTTGATTTATTTTTGTGGTATATTTCTGGTGGAAAATTTTTTATGAAAAAATTTCATTTTTTTCGTGTATGCCTTTTTGATATAGTCCATAGGACAATTGTTCTGGCCTGTCAGTAAAAGTTAATATGCATTAAAGGTTGTGCGTTTCGGGAGGATAATGTGTTTAAAGTGCTATGTTATCCGGATTCTATTTGCATTTCTTAGTGTTCTTAGTGTTTTTTTTTGTTCTGATAATTGGGAAGTTTGAGCACACGTAAAATTTCTTCTTTGTAACATGGCTGCTGGTTAGCGGTGGATAGCGGGACCCCCCGTCCGACTACGAGCTATCAAATAAAATGTGTGCGACCACCGTAACAGCCTTGAGGCCAAGCCATGCGGTTACAAATGGCACCGAAACAGGGACCGTAAAGGGTCTTATTATTTAACATGTTTTATATTTAACGGAAATATTTTGTGATTATGTAAGCAGGTGGCCCTAATAAGGCATCCAGGTAGCTTCACTACCCAGCAATAACAGGTAGATCATATAAACCGCTTAGTTTGGGTAAACGCGGTTGATCTATCTCTTTTTGTACTTTGCCCTTCTGGTTTTCAGCAAGCACATTTTAGTGACTTGACAATTAAACAGTTTTTCCTTCTTGATACTAATAACGGTTTAAAATAACATTACAAATTTTACCTATTGTTAATCGTCGTGATTGATGGTTTTTATATTTGTCTTACAATTGATTATTCATGAATTGAATACCTTGTAATGCAATATGGAAATTCCTCATGAAGATTGATCGTAGCATCAAAATTTTATTCCAAATAATTTTTCACTTTTTTTTACCGGTTCCAAATTATTTTTCTGACTGTCAATTAACAAACTGCTAGTGATTGATAAGGATTTTAATTCTGAGGTCGATTGATGGTTTGGAGAGTCCAAATTCCTCGTCTCAATTAAATTGTCTTTCCTCAATAACAGGTTGTTCAATAGCCTGGATGTCAATAGTTTTTGTTTTAAATCAAGAAAGATTAAGTTGTGACATCAATATTAACAGTAGTTATTTTAGTAATCCCAATTATTATTATTTGTTGTTTTATTTTTTTCATTTTGATTCCAAGTTAAATTTCAAACCAATCATCTATGTATTTAGGGTCATAATTATTGGTTTTCATATTGGCTTCACAGTTGATGGTTCATGATTTGAATTCCTTGTGTTGGCAGTATGAAAATTAACTATGAAATTTGAACATAGAATCATTTTTTTTATTTTTTTTTTCCTTTCCTTTCATAATTACATAACTACAATTGATCAAATTATCATTAATTCATTCAATTTATTATTACCAGTACAAATAAATTATTAATGCCGATAAAAATATTTTAATATTGAGACCGATTGATGGTTCGGAGATTCCGAATTCTTCGTCTTAATGAAATTTTTTCTTCCTCATTAATAATTTAGCAATATTCCACTTTTTTATCTTATTTTTGGAATCAAATGGTCTGTGTAATTAATTTCATTAAAGTAAACTTCCGTTAAAATTTTTGTTAATACACATATAGAAAAGCAATTGAATCATTTAGTTGCTTATTTTGTTTAGACAATTCTGCAACTAATGAGAAAAAAAAAAATAGCACTTTGGTGACATTATCCCTCCCTCTTTAATGATCTGAATTAAACAATTATATTATTTATTTGATTATATTTATCTTGATTATATTATATATTTATAATTCTTTTTTTGTTGATATATTTTTTTTTACATATATATATTTTCCCAAACCAATTAACAATATCTTTACCAGTATTGGCTCACCTGCTGATCAATTTCGGAAACTAGTGATTGATGTTTCTCAATTGCTATAATTTATTGCGAAACAGTTTAATTAATAATAATATAACTTTTGTACTATTTTTACAATTATAATAATTTTTTTTTATTAATTATATTTGGTGAAAGCTCTTTTCAATTAATATATTATCCTTTTCTTTGGCATTACTCGACTTACTACTAAATAACTGGTAATCTCTTTATCCCACTGCCGTTAACACGTTTTTCGTAATAATCTTTTTGATACTTAGATACTTTATTCGTTCATTTTCACAATAATTTCGCGAATTTATTTATTTTTTTCGTGTGAAGTACCATTGTGTTTTTTTTTTTTGAATCAATCTAATCCATTAACCAACAAGCGCGCAATGGAACATAAATTATTGGTTGACAGCTTAAGTCTGGATGAGTTAGAGGTGGAATACCAAGTCCGTGAATTAGCGAGTACCTCAGTTGGAGTCGAGAAAAAGTTCCTTGAAGTAATTCAAAAGGAGTACCAGAATGCGAATTTAAAACCAAAAAAGTCTCATATTAAGGACGAACCTGAGAAAGAGTTAAATGCCATTAGCCAGCAAACTGCAGTAATAGACAATGCGTTGGATCAATTAGAAAATAGCCCAGTAATTGAGAAAAGAAAGATGCTTTTCCGCATCATGCACTGGAGAGATAGAGCGCAACGATTATATAATTCGTTTCCCGAGTTAGCGGGGAGTGTGGTGGTAATAAATTCATTGGATAGGCTTTACCGATGCATCAGCCGAGATATTAAGAGAGTTGAAAAGATCAGCAAACCATTGAAAAAAGAGCAGAAGCGACAAAAGCCGGATTTTTCCAAGAACGATGAGAGGAATGACTCTGAACAAGAACACAGACGCACCGAGACTGAAGCGGAGAAATCTGAGGCAGAACTGGAGGAGAGACTACACAAACGGTTTTCCAAACAGCTCGACGAGTTGTCTCAAAAACTGATGGAAAAACTTGTATCATTCTCAACACGAGATAGTGAAAAACAGTCCCGGAAGAAACAATCTAAAGTGTCAAAACATACGCACGAAACCTCGGGATCAGGAAGTGAATCGGAAACTAGTTCAGAAACGTTTCATCAATATCGTAACAAATCACGTTCATTTAATTCAAGTTACAGAAGACGTGCGGATCCAACTAAATGGAAATTATCCTTTTCCGGTCGAGAGGGTAAGCGGGACGAAAACGTACAAGATTTCATTATGCGATTAGAGGAATACGCAATACAAGATGACGTACCAAGACACGAGCTGGTAACTTTAATGAGAAACTTCGTTACGGATAAGGCGGACAAATGGTACTACAATTTTATCAGGAAGAACAAACACGCCACCTGGAAGGATATGAAGGAGTCGCTAATAGATCGGTTTAGTAGTATCGAAGGAGACCGCGAAACCAGGAAGTACATAAGATGTCGAACTCAAGCCGCGAAAGAAACATTCAACGATTTCCTAACGGAGATTGAGAGTGCAAATTACCGATTAATAAATCCGCTTCCTGACGACGAAATTTTAGAACTGCTTCTGGATAACATGAATCCTGCATTGAAGAGCGCAACTCACCCCATGAAAATTAACAATATCGCAACATTGAGGAAAATATGCGACAACTTCGAAAAATTATGGAATACTTCCGGATTTGATCCCAGACGCCTTATAGAATCGCGGGTCAAACGAACCCCTGTAATTGCCCAACTGTCGAATCAACAGGAGCCTTCATCCAGTGTGCAGAATTATCAGGATATTAAGTGCGATTATGAAACGGACGACGATTTGGAAACTAAGGAACAACGTTCATCGAACGTCAGTGCAATTAACCGGGTACAGTTCGTCGTATGCTGGAATTGCAAGGACTTGGGTCACAAATTTGCAGCTTGCGAAATGGAGAAAACTCATGTTTTTTGTGAAGGTTGTGGCTTGGCGAACAAGAATATAGCTGATTGTCTGAGGTGTCAGAAAAGAAAGCAATTCCCGGGAAATTCGAGGCCGAGCGCGATAAACCCTGGGGAATCACGTTCGGGGAAAACGGTGAACCCCAGATCAATACTGAATATAAATCAGAACAAATTATAGCTTCATCGAATCCAACAGTGATTTCGACCCCACATGATAATGATTTCGTACCAGATTTACAATATAATCGAATAAAACGAGTAAGAAGTTATTGGAACAAGATAAAATCTTTTAATTATTTATGCAATATCTCCACTATTACGGAATTAATGCCTAATGACGCTCGACCCTACGCAAAAATCTCACTTCTCGGTCATGTAAAATTTGGATTGCTAGATAGCGGGGCCAGCGTAAGCATTTTAGGTAAAGGCAGTGAGGAGTTTTTAAGATTATTGACAGTACCGGTTAAGAAATTAAATACTTACATTCAAACAGCAGATGGAACATCAAACGTAGTGATCGGCCACGTTCATCTACCAGTGTCATATATGGGAAAAACCGAAAATATAAAATTTTGCGTAGTGCCAACACTCCAGTCAGAAATATATTTAGGAGTAGATTACTGGAGAAAATTTAATGTAGCACCAGACATCATCAGCGAAGTGACTTTTCAGAGCAGCACCACGGGAAAGAGTGAAAACCGTCATGCGTTAAGCTCCAAACACGAGAAAGAGCTCCAGGAAGTCATAGACAGTTTTCCTTCGTTCGGAAAGAGAGGACTGGGTAGAACGAGCCTTGTAACGCACCATATAGATGTTGGAAACTTTGCACCTATAAAACAAAGACACTACCCAGTATCGCCTGTGAAACAAGAATTAATATATCAGGAACTAGACCGAATGATTTCCCTTGGCGTGATAGAGGAGAGCACTAGTGCGTGGAGTTCCCCAGTAGTATTGGTAACCAAAGCAAACGGCAAATCTAGATTATGTTTAGATTCAAGGAAAATTAACGCAGTTACCAAGAAAGACGCTTACCCGCTACCAATCATCGATGGTCTACTTGGAAGGCTTCAAGAAACAAAATACATCAGCAGCATCGACCTAAAGGATGCGTTCTGGCAGATACCTCTCTCCGAGAGCGCGAAAGAGATTACGGCTTTTACGGTTCCAGGCCGTCCTCTCTATCAGTTCTGCGTCATGCCGTTTGGGTTGTGTAATGCACCCCAAACCATGTGCAGACTGATGGATAGAGTGATTCCACATGTGCTTAGAGATAGAGTGTTCGTCTATTTAGACGACCTATTAGTCATCTCACCTAGTATCGACGAGCACCTGGAAACCTTAAAGGCCGTATCACATTTTTTGTCCAAAGCAGGGTTGACGATAAATGTAGAAAAAAGTCATTTCGTGCTCAAGGAGACGAGGTATCTAGGGTTTCTGATTGGCGAACGTGGTTTAAGAACCGACCCCGCGAAAATAGAGGCGATTACATCTTTTCCAGCTCCAAAATCGGTAAAACAAACACGGAGACTCTTAGGAATGGCCGGCTGGTATCGTCGATTTGTCTGTAATTATGCCGAAGTAACAGCACCAATCACCAACTTACTCAAGAAGGGAGTGAAATTTCAATGGACCGACGAAGCAGACGCTGCATTTACCAAACTTAAATACCTACTCTCCAACGCCCCGGTATTGCATAACCCAGATTTCTCGAAAACCTTTTATATTCGCTGCGACGCTAGTACACAAGGAATCGGAAGCGTACTTTTTCAGATAGACAGCGACCAAAATGAAACGCCTATCGCATTCATGTCGCAAAAGTTAAATGCTGCCCAGCGTAACTATACTGTAACCGAGCTAGAGTGTCTGGCAGCTATAGTGAGTGTTAAAAAATTTCGTCCTTACATAGAAGGTTACAGGTTTACAATTATTACCGACCACGCCAGCCTGCAATGGCTCATGTCACAGAAAGAGCTATGTGGCCGACTAGCAAGGTGGAGCCTTAAGATGCAGGGCTTCGACTTCCAAATAATACACCAAAAGGGGCGGGAAAACGTAGTTCCAGACGCGTTATCACGAATATACTGTGATACGATTACTGAGATCGACCAAGATGTGAAATTACATGGGGACATGGTATTTGATGGTCATACTGTTCAGGACCAAGCGTACACGACTCTATTGGCTAAACTACAACAAGATCCTCAAACTTATCCGAATCTACGAATTCTACGACAACAGATTTTTATAAGGATTGAACCGAAATCGTATGAGAAACTAACAGACGTTCCTTGTTGGAAATTGTGGGTACCAAGCGACTGTCGAGAGAAGTTGATTAGCAGAGAGCATGATACACCCAACGGTGCGCATGGTGGTATTCGCAAAACGTTAGACCGCTTGAGACGGTTATATTATTGGCCAAAGATGACAATAGATGTGCACCAATACATTGGCAATTGCGATACATGCAAGCAGACAAAAGCTTCTAATCAGTGCTTACGCCCACCATTGGGAAAACAAACGATATCGGAGAGACCGTGGCAGAAAATCTTTATCGATTTGTTGGGACCTTATCCTAGGACATCAACGGGGAAAACCACAATATTGATCGTAGTTGACAACCTAACCAAGTTCGTCTATCTTAAACCTCTTGCAAAAGCTACCTCTACTAAAATAGTCGAACTTCTGCGAGACGAATTATTCCCATTGTTTAGTGTGCCAGAAACGATTCATAGTGATAACGGAGTGCAATTCGTTGGGAAAGAATTTGCTGCCTTGACTAAGGATTTAGGAATTCATCACATGAAAACCGCCTACTACTCCCCGCAAAGTAACGCATCCGAAAGGATTAACCGTTCAATAGTAGCCGCGTTACGAGCCTACGTAAGCAGTAAACATTCAAGTTGGGATAAATTTTTACCGGAAATTGGGAGCGCACTGCGCAATTCGATCCATCAGTCAACCAATTATTCACCACATTTTTTACTATACGGATATCATAAAATCTTACATGGTAAGGATTACCAACTTCTGCGTGACGTTGATTTACTGAGCGAGAATGGGGTGGATTGGATGGAAACTCCTGATAGGCTGGCAATCATACATGATGATGTCAAAAATAATTTGATTAAAGCCTATAATAGATACTCAAACCAATACAATCTTCGTACTAAGGACCGATCTCTAGAAGCTGGGCAAAAAGTGTTTGTTAAGCAACATCCAGTTAGCGATGCAAATAAACGATTTACCGCCAAATTTGCCTACCAATATCGAAAGGCATTTGTAAAAGAAAAACTCGGTTTCCTGTATTATCGCTTGGTTGATGAAAATAATAAAGAATTAGGCATTTTTCATCTCATGGACATTAAAACCTAATCGGTCTTCCACGATGTGAATGTTCGGATAAATTTTAGTAATTTTTTTTTTTCAGCTTCAAATTCAAATGCGAGAGTAATTGAATTTGAACCTGCCCTGTAACGAAATTCCTAAATGTATCGGTTTACAATATTACCACTGCCAGTTGTTGTAATATATACTTACCTGAAATTCCCTTACTGTTTTGCCTTTTCTTAAATAATACATGATAATTCTATATTCCATACTTAACCATTTGTTTGTACTTACCGACCTTTTAACTTACACCCGTTTTTATTTTGTTTTGTACCTACACTGTTTTGCCTTACAACTCCGAAATCGATCAGCTGGTTGAAAATTGTACTAATTAGTACAGGTGAGACAAAAGGGGAAAATGAAGAAGACGCATCTACTATGAAACCGAGCTGAAATAAAAAATCGTTTTGAGGTGGAAAGGGAGTCTAATTGGAAATATCATATAAGAAGGTCGAAAAGCAAAAAAATGAATACTCTGACCAGAAGTACACCAAAATAAATTTTAAACATTTTGTAACTTGAATTAAATTCAATTAAATTTAATTAATTAAGTATATTTATAATATAATATTCTTGAAAAGTTAAAGTTGTGATATTTAATTGTTTGTGAGTTTGTACACACAACATTATAAAAGTACCAAAAAATTGTGAATAAATATTTTTTTTCAATAAAAAAATTCAAGAACAAAACAAGAAAAATTGCATGTGGTAAAAAAAAAAAAATTGTTTGTGCATCATTTCATATGTAGTGCATTACCAAACTGTATTTGAAATACACTAGTTATATAAATAAATTATAAACTATTTGGTGTTTTATTAGTGGCAGCAATTACGCTGACCACCAGTGTTCGTTTTGGAGATTGCTCGGAACGGAATCAGTAATTTATTCGATTTCGAATAAAGTGCGATTGATATTGATACATGCATCTTCGTTCATAAGATTTACCTATGCATAACGGCGAGTGTAAAACCAAAATCTACAAACTCTATGTGAAGTGCCGAACGTTATTTTAAATCCACGCTGTGAGCTAACGTTATACCTAGTAAATAATCAACAACGTGCGGCAGTAAGCAACAACAAACAATAAATCGTACTACTTTATACAAACCGATTATATGCTGCTATATACCATCTAAATACGAGTGTGGTGCAATATAATACAAGAGAAGTATATAATCAACATTACTACGAGCGTGTATTGTATTTCATAAACGCAGAGGTGCAAACCAGGATTACGACATCGCGGAATTTCGAGAAGCTGCGCTAACCAATCTGGATTATTTCATATTGGGACATTGCGGTAATCAACAAAAACGCTACATATACGGTGGTGCATGTGCAAGACGAGGTCGCGGTAACCATCGCATCGTTTCAACCCCACGTCATCACAGGGTCATTCAACAGCGAAAAACTGTAAAGTATAGCATGTTACTTTTCTTAAATTATTTTTCTTTTTATTTTTTTAAATTATCTATTCAAGCTTATATTTTCGTTTTAACGTATTTTTTTTGATTTTAAGTTTCATTTTGATTTATTTTTGTGGTATATTTCTGGTGGAAAATTTTTTATGAAAAAATTTCATTTTTTTCGTGTATGCCTTTTTGATATAGTCCATAGGACAATTGTTCTGGCCTGTCAGTAAAAGTTAATATGCATTAAAGGTTGTGCGTTTCGGGAGGATAATGTGTTTAAAGTGCTATGTTATTCCGGATTCTATTTGCATTTCTTAGTGTTCTTAGTGTTTTTTTTTGTTCTGATAATTGGGAAGTTTGAGCACACGTAAAATTTCTTCTTTGTAACATGGCTGCTGGTTAGCGGTGGATAGCGGGACCCCCCGTCCGACTACGAGCTATCAAATAAAATGTGTGCGACCACCGTAACAGCCTTGAGGCCAAGCCATGCGGTTACAATTTGCCCATGTCAGAACTAAGACAAAATTCTGAAATTCTTCGTGTGTATTGGCATTTAATAGATCTTCCTGGGAAACATAACGGGATCGATGAGAACCGGCCAAAATCTCGATTAGTAATCGTTTGAATATCAAAATATTGTAAATCAAAACTCACACGTTTCGGGGCCATATTTGCCCATGCCAGAACTATGACAAAATTCTGAAATTCCTCTTGTGCATTGGCATTTAATAGATCTTCCTGGGAAACATAACGGGATCGATGAGAACCGGCCAAAATCTCGATTAGTAATCGTTTGAATAGCAAAAACACCATAAATTACAACGCACACGTTTCGGGGCCATATTTGCCCATGCCAGAACTATGACAAAATTCTAAAATTCTTTGTGTGCATTGGCATTTAATAGATCTTCTTGGGAAACATAACGGGATCGATGAGAACTGGCCAAAATCTCGATTAGTAATCGGTTGAATAGCAAACACACTATAAATCAAAAATCACACGTTTCGGGCCCATATTTGCCCATGACAGAACTATGACAAAATTGATTAGTTCCGATTTAGAGGAATAGTGTGAATTCTGTCTAAAGTACAATCGAATCTTATATCTGGGTGTAATAGTTCCACTCTTTCAGGGCTAGCCGAGTACATAATGAAATTGATGAGTGCTTGTCAAAATTTCCTTCTGAATTTGCTTATTTAAATTTTTCTATTTCTAATTCTATTTATTTAATTAAATTTTTTAATTCGTTTGTAACTGCTAATCTGGATATTTTTGTTTAGATAGGAATTTCTTTAAAATATCGTTTCGCCTAAATGTTTGCTTTTATGTTGGTATTACTTGATATTACTAACACTAGCATACATAGGATTTGTTTAGGAAATATTTCACGGCTGTGTACAGGAGTGTGAAATATTTCCTAAACCTTTCCTAAAAAATTTTTACACTTAGGATAGGTTTAGGAAATATTTCACGCGCATGTTCGGAACTATCGAAAGTCGAAACTTTGAGCTATCCAAAAGTATAAACGTGACCTTGTGAACATCCATAAGATTTTCGTTATTTGAACGTTTTCACAATAAATCGGGTTCGTAGCTTATTTGGGAATGTCAATTGGGTAAAAATCCTATTGGAGAAAATACCAAAATTTCCAATTGAGAGTAAAATTGCAAACGAAGAAGTTGTAAATTATGGAAAACATGATGAAAATCATCATTCGTGTCCCATTTTCACAATATTGATAGAAAATTGTCTGACCTATTCGAATATATGAAAGAGATCGCGTGAACATT
Source organism: Nephrotoma guestfalica (assembly GCA_963691935.1). Classification (NCBI taxonomy): domain Eukaryota; kingdom Metazoa; phylum Arthropoda; class Insecta; order Diptera; family Tipulidae; genus Nephrotoma; species Nephrotoma guestfalica. Next base: position 230,263,188 of record OY829913.1, on the reverse strand, counting down.
TCTGGGATGGGCGATATAACCGGAAACGTAAAAATGTCTCTGGACTAGTTAAAAATCATCATAATTAGATCCCGTTCATTACCCACATAGGGGTTTGACTGATCTATCTGACCATGTAGGTGAGACCCCGTGAACATCTCTAGGATCGGTGAAATAAAATTTGAAAATTTATTCAAATTCACGAAACATTTAAGTCGTATATGGTCCAGTAAATATCATCACAATTGAACCCTGTTCGGAACTATCGAAAGTCGAAACTTTGAGCTATCCAAAAGTATAAACGTGACCTTGTGAACATCCATAAGATTTTCGTTATTTGAACGTTTTCACAATAAATCGGGTTCGTAGCTTATTTGGGAATGTCAATTGGGTAAAAATCCTATTGGAGAAAATACCAAAATTTCCAATTGAGAGTACAATTGCAAACGAAGAAGTTGTAAATTATGGAAAACATGATGAAAATCATCATTCGTGTCCCATTTTCACAATATTGATAGAAAATTGTCTGACCTATTCGAATATATGAAAGAGATCGCGTGAACATTTCTGGGATGGGCGATATAACCGGAAACGTAAAAATGTCTCTGGACTAGTTAAAAATCATCATAATTAGATCCCGTTCATTACCCACATAGGGGTTTGACTGATCTATCTGACCATGTAGGTGAGACCCCGTGAACATCTCTAGGATTGGTGAAATAAAATTTGAAAATTTATTCAAATTCACGAATCATCTAAGTCGTATATGTAAATATCATCACAATTGAACCCTGTTCGGAACTATCGAAAGTCGAAACTTTGAGCTATCCAAAAGTATAAACGTGACCTTGTGAACATCCATAGGATTTTTGTTATTTGAATGTTTTCACAATAAATCGGGTTCTTAGCTTATTTGGGAATGTCAATTGGGTAAAAATCCTATTGGAGAAAATACCAAAATTTCCAATTAAGAGTAAAATTGCAAACGAAGAAGTTGTAAATTATGGAAAACATGATGAAAATCATCATTCGTGTCCCATTTTCACAATATTGATAGAAAATTGTCTGACCTATTCGAATATATGAAAGAGATCGCGTGAACATTTCTGGGATGGGCGATATAACCGGAAACGTAAAAATGTCTCTGGACTAGTTAAAAATCATCATAATTAGATACCGTTCATTACCCACATAGGGGTTTGACTGATCTATCTGACCATGTAGGTGAGACCCCGTGAACATCTCTAGGATCGGTGAAATAAAATTTGAAAATTTATTCAAATTCATGAAACTTCTAAGTCGTATATGGCCCAGTAAATATTTTCATAAAATAACCATGTTTATTTCAATGTTAGAATTTTATCTATGCTATCCTAAAATACATTAAAAAAATTATGAACATCTCAAGGAGCGGCAACAGAAAAATTTGAAAATAGATATAAATCAAAAACCACTATTGTTTAAAATATGCTAGACAATTTACAAATCATCATATCTCAACCTTATTCACCACACACGTGAGGTTTTGACTTAGCTATTCAGCCATATAGGTGAGACCCCGTGAACATCTCTAGATTCGGAGATATACAAGTAGAAGCATTGTCTAAAAAAACCTTCTTTAGAATTGAAAAAAACTTTAGTGAATTATATCACAATTTTCTCGTGTTTATCTAAAATTGTTAGAAAATAGATCAAATATCTTTACAGCGACACTATTAGGGATTCAGGGACTTCTCTAGTATAAATGTTAAAGATTATCTAAAAGTGTTTCAATTTCACTACAAAACAAATCCAATTGGAATATTTTTGAATTTAACAGTGTACATTTTTGGTATTATTTTTGGTATGTGTTTCACAATCATTGCTACACAACCATCCTCAATACCTCATCAAATAGAACATAAATTGTTCACAAGTTTGTACATAGACATTCGGACATGCGAGAGGTTGATGATAATTGTACTAAACCACTAGTTATGGAAACAAAAGCTACTGCAACGTCACATCCGAAACGGAAACAAAAATACAATTAAAAACACGACGTTATGTTCAGAATATTCTTGAAAATACCGGAAATGATCTCTCACACTTACACTACTACCGTAATATTTACTTACAGCACTATAATATTCCCAAAACATTCCACAAGAATTTTGCCGCTACTATCCACTAACACTAAAACACAAATCTGCTACAATCTGCAAAACCACTATAAAACAATATCTAATGCTACTACTTAGACATAGATGTCACTAACCTCACAAAAATGTTATTAAACCTAAATTAAAGCTAAATCAAGCAGCCCAAGCGACCAATCCACGCTAAACTACTCCCAATAGGCGAAATCGTGACAATTTTGTAGTATAATTCTTGCCTAGGACCTAATGTTGGGGTTAATACCAACATACGAGAAGGTGCTGATGGATTTGCAATTAGATTCTTTCATTCAATATTTAAAATGCGAAAGTTTATTAACCAGAAAATTCCTTGGGTTGGTTGGTACAAGTCAAACAATGGACTAGTTTCTTCTCCAATGGTAATCAAGGAAAATCTTGACCTGTTGGTCGATTCTGGTGTCTTTATGAAATAGGAATTTTTTCCTATTTAGGAAAAAATTTTGATAGCAGGTTCTTCGTAAAAATCTTTCCTATGGTTTATTCTGTCACACATAGGAATAAATTTTTCCCAAATTCTTGATTAAGTTGAGTATTGAAAACCATGACTGCAAGCGGTTAAGAGAAGTCAAACTTACATGTAATTATAATTTTTTGTCTAATTAAAAAATTAAAAGAACATTGTGCGTTATAAAAATATTTTATAAAATAAAATTATATAGATCATGTGAATGCCAGAATAATATCATATATCGACGATGACGTGGATGAAAGGAGGCACTGGCTAAGAATTCAAAGGAAACCTTTACGAGATGCGTCTGACCCTTTCAATATATATGAGCCAGAATTTACTGGGTTATATCGATTAACCCAAGAATTGGTCCTTTCATTAAGCCAGGAAATAAGTCCATACATGATTAGTACAGAAATTCCAAAAGAGTTTAGGCTACTTATTGCACTAAGCTCTCTAGCAGTAGGTATTAAAATTAATTTAAGTAAAAGGTACTTTTAATATGTATACGCACATATTTTTATTTATTTTTGCATACAGGAGGATTTCAACGGAAAAATGGGGTAATTACATTGTTCCGGTGTCCCAAACAATTGTGAGTAGAAGAGGACATCTCCGAGGACATCTGTCGAAATAAATAAAACGAAATTAGGGTAAAATAAATTATTATTTTTGATAAATTATATAATAATAATTCTATTTATAACCTTAGATTTAATGAAAAGTTCAGTTTCTTTGAAGTTATATGCTGTGTGGATTGTACACACGTTTCAATGATGGCACCATATAAGCGAATTGAGCACGTTTACATAAATCGACACGATAGAGATATCACTCAATAAAGTGGTAGTAAGGATATGGTTGAATAACGTACTATATGTAATAACATGAATTTAATTTATCTAATCTATATCACAAAATAGGTTTGCGAATCTAAATTTTTTAAATGTGAATGCCAAATATGGTGGCTCAATCATGACTCATCCATTTAGCGAAAATCTTTAGTTAAAGCACATCAACCTAAAACGATCGTAACGTACGAAATATTTGGATTCTTGGTACGAAAAAATTGATAGTATTTTATTTTCTAATAACTCATAGTTTATTAAATAATTTAAAGTTTAACTTAAGGAATATTATGCTGTACATAAGTTTTCTAACAAATATTGTACATCTTGAAAAGTTTCATCTTTATTTGTCGAGTTCCTGAAAATAACAAAAAAATCAATTATAATTTAAATAAATGTTTAATTTTATTTTAGGTGATAGTGGTTATAGAGCCAAGGCTCTAATGCTTGGCTTATGACACCTATTAGTAATCCCTCCAGCGCTAAAAAAGCAGATTACAATAGAACACATATGTCAACTCGAAATTGCATCGAACGATTGAACGGTGTTTTAAAGTCGAGATGGGCATGTCTTTCGAAGGCTCGAACCATAAAATATTCGCCAACCATGGTAGGAGTAATTATTAATACTTGTGCCACTCTGCAAAACTTTTTAAAATATCATGAATATAATGATATTCATGATAATGCAGAGGACGATGAAGCTGAAGACTCACAAAATATAGCCAATATTTGGTTTGAATATTTAATGAAATTGATATTTATTTAGATATGAATAGTCAATCATTAAACACAGGAAGAACAACAAGATCAACAATAGTCGATACATATTTTAACTAAGTATATTAATCACTACAATTATTTTACCTAATCACTTTTTTATGAATTGACAAAATAAAATTAAACTTACATAGACAAATATTCTTTCAATATTTTTTTTCGCGCCTGCATACTTTCGGCTATATTATTGTTTATTTTATTGTTTTCCTCCATAGCATCGGCAATCGATTAAGCGCTCCGACATTTAATGTGGCTATGGAGTTAGAGTCACTTAGAATTTTATCGCGCGTGTAAGTTGATCCTGATTGAAGACGTGAAATTCGAATCAAACTTATTTAACAGTATACCAGTATATAAGACCTCGAATACGACACGTTCATTGGCGAATTGTTGAATTACTAACTATTGTATCGTGACCATCATTTCCATGTTGTTCGAGTGTTATTACCGCTGCATTCGATGGTTGATAGCAATTGCGGTGTGATGGTAGTTGGTATGTATGTCTGTTTCCTAAAAAATAAAAATAACTTTTTTGTTCTAAATAGAAATATTAATGAAAAAATATCTATCTCATCAAGGTATTCGAATCCTTTCTCCTGTATTTGAATTGCACCGGCTATAGAATTTGGCGATAAAATATTTAGAATCAGTTCATCCATTGCACTCAAAGGGGCCGGCCGCTTCAAACGCGAATCGACACCGAGGCCAGTCCTGTTGTCATATTCCTTTATGCAGCTCCATTGTTTACGAGCATATTTTTTTAAACATAAAAAATAGTTTCAAAATCTATATTATAATATTTTTATATACTAAATATACTTCATGTCGTCCGATGTATTTTGTCAGTTTTTTGGCGTTTTGGTTGCACCACCTAAGGCGTTTAGAGCTGATGAAATATTTACCCACTTCCTCCGCATGGTGTTGCGAGCATCAATGCCTGAAAATCTAATTAAGTACGTTTATGTAATTAATATTTCTTGTTACATTTAAAATTATCTAAATCTACCTTCCATTAGCTAAATCCACATCATCTTCTAATTTGTCAATTAGCATATTTTTTTGTTCTTTAGATGTATGATAGATTAAACACATAATTAAATAACATTTAATAATAAACGTTTTATTTTAAATTTTACTTACTTTTACTACCAAAATTTCAGGTGAATTACTCATCTTTATATTTTTATATGCACAAAATAATCTTTCCGAATCCAAAGTAGGTGCGGAAAAATAAACCTCAAAACTGCGATAAATAGGAAAGAAAAAAATTCCTGTAAGACACACCAGAATAAGCTTATAGGAAAAGACCACAAAACTGATATAAAAACATTTTTCCCTATTTCCTATTCCTATAGGAAAATCAAAATCGACCCACTGTGAATTTTTGCAGATTTACCAATCGATATATCGCCGAAGTCAATAAAAGTATTTTTTTAAATACTTCTGTATGTTTGTGTGTGTGCGTTGTCCTGCACACTAAATGTTGTTGATTCTCTACCGCCGGATTAACTGACCGGGGTTAAGTTTCATACTTAATTTTGTTTTTGTAAATTGGGAGATCCCTGTGGCAGGTTCTATAGAAGCTTTTTAGTTCTTTGCAAACAACTAAGAACTAAAGGATTCTAAATTAAATTTGCAATACTACCGGTCCTCAGTTTTCCAAAATTTAAGCGACACTGACAATTTTTGGCAAAAACGTTTTTGCAATAAGAAATCGGGCGGCCTCTGTACATCCCAGATGGATTGGTTAATCGAGATCAATCTTCACACTTAAATTTTTATCACAAATTGGAGATTCTAGTGATTTTTGGCCGAAATCGAAGTGGCAGCTTCCATAGGAGCGTTATCGTTTTTCACAAATATTTTTAAAAGTATTTAGCACTTACGCAAAAACGAAACAAAACGACTCCAAATTACATTTTAAACAAAATTATGTAGTTCAGATCATTTTTTAAATTTGATCGGAAATGACGAGTTTTGATAAAACAAACGTTATTTCACCAAATATGGCTTCTCTACATTCCAGTCCGATTGACTATTTGGAACGAAACTTTAAACTTAAGCAACTTCCAATAATTGGGGGATCCTTGGGAAATTTATTGGAAATCTGTGTGCCGCAAGTGCTGCCTCCAAGGGAGCTTTTCCAATGTTTGCAATGATGTTGAAATTTTCGCCATAGAAATTAAGTGTAATGTATTCAGGATCTATGTGCAGGCTTGGCTAAAAGTATTAGGCACCCCTATAAAACACGTGCAACACATAAAGTATAATAAAACATACTTATCTGTTAAGTAATACTACACGCGGCGTATTTAATCGATAATTTGAAACAGTAGATAATGAAGTGTCATAAAACCTCTGGTCCACAAAATGTGGGATATCAGATTATTGAAAAATATTTGTTTAGTCTTCTTTCACTGTTCATAGTGTCAAGAAGCTTGTGTGTTATTTATTTGTGAAGTTAGAGACAGTCAATTTTACGAAATGCCTAAAACAATGATCTTTTTATAGAAAAACGGATAAAAATCCAGATTTAACACAAAAGATGCAACTCCCAAAATGTTCTCGGTGTGCGATGCAATCTCCTAATAAAAGGTTCGCGAATATTGATTCTCACAAAAACAAAGTGAAAACGGGCAGCAAACGCGTGACTTCTGTGCGCCAGGACGAGAGTCTCTCAAGGACCGCAAAAATTTTTTTTTCTGAACTCGCTGCAGCTCTACCGGAAGACATTGGAAAACCGATTAGTTCTCGAACGGTAACAAGCTTTCTTAAAGGGCTGTAAAGCCATGAAAAAGCCTCTGCTGTGGGAGTACAACAAAAAGAATCGCTTGGAATGGGATCGACCACACCCACATTATACCGAAGATGTTGGTCTAATGTTCTATGGTCCGACGAATCCAATTTTGAAACTTATAGCGAAGAGCACAAAACTTATGCGCAGCATGCCCCAATTGCTAAGGTGATTAAATTAAAGGGTGGGTCCACTAAATATTAATATAAAATTTTATTTTTATTTTTCATCCCGAATGTGTGTAATGCAGTAAATTGTAGTGTGTCTAAAACTTTTGCTATGTGCCAAGAAGGACACAATTAGCTCCCTTGAGCCCATGAGAGTTAGTAAAGCCGATAGTCCTTCCTATTCCAAAATCCAATTTGCACTAATATCATATAAAATACTCCGTGGGATGAAAGGTGAACCATTTCTGGAATATAGGACTCATATTTCATTGATTTCGGAGCAATACAACAGTTTTTCCTAATTTGATTCGGACATTTACCAATTTCGGGCTTTTACCGTTACATATAAACCACAAAATAACCACCGCTTTATTTTTTAGTATTAAAATTATCTTTAGGTCCTTCTACCGTGTGTTTAATCCTTTGCCACCATAAATAAATACGCTGATAACAAGTCAATCAAAACTAGGCTGAAAACCCAGAACAAATTGTTTTGAAACGCATCCCTAGTGATATTTATCTAACCGTTTTTTTATCGATGCACACTGTAAGGGAAGTCAAGCTAGCACCCAATAATTATAATCGCATTCCATAATTTTTCGATTTTCTTTTGAAAAATCTAACGAGACCAATTCGAGTATAACCCCAAAAAACAAAAAACGTTACATAATATTTTAATCGCACAATGCCAAGTTTAGTTAAACTACTTACCTTTTCGGGAATAACATCAAATTCCAACTCCAAATGTGATTGATAATAACAAATAATTTGATACGAAGCTACGTTTAATTCAAACGCTATTTTCATTTAAATGCTAACCCCAAGGTTAACTGCATTTGACAATGATTTATCAATTTATCGTCCAAAAGCAAAACAAAACGTCGTGTATCATGATTAATTTTAATAAATCGCGCATCATTTCTATTGAATAGAATCCGTATGTTACGAGTAATCACACCTTAACCAAGTATTCGATTATTTGGGTAATTGAACAGGATCGCCTATTAATCAATGCTCGCACATTTCGAAGTCAAGTAAAATACCTCGATCAATACTTAAGCTCGTTATGCTTCTAATTACATAAAAACATATGATCTGGAATGTCTGAACATATTTTGCAACATAGTAAAGTGATTTTTGCTAGCAAAATCTACAGATAGATAATTTGTTTGTCTGAAACCGGTTTTTACAGATAACACATTCTAAAATACGCAAATTTTTTAAATAAAATGTAGAACGAAATTTTTTTTAAAAATGTTTGTATTTCAAAATACTTATGTTTGGTAAGAGATAATCGTAAACCGATAATTTGGTAACAATACGAACATAATGAAGAATCTTAATAAATGTTTGCAACGAATATGGAAAGAACAATAAAAATTGAAATTGCCTACTAACGGTGATCTTGAACTGCCATGCTGAAATAAATCAAAATGCACGTCAGTATAAAAAGCCTTGAAATTATTCAAGATCACACAAGATTAATTTTTAACAATAATAATATCAAGATATTAGGTGTGCAAGTAGAAACTCGGCTCTGAAGTTGGTTGCATTAAAATATATTGGAACGCATCTAAATTGCCCGCAATTTTGGATATAAGTAGCTTAGCCATTACTGTTTTTATGACATAAGTTTCAGTCATTCAGACGGATGTGGATAAGCAACTTTTACGTCATTGCATTCTATTCTGTTTTCAAATGAAAAAAATGCTGCTCAGGCTATGCAATTGATTTGTTCTACTTTGAGTGAACATTCTGTGAGTTATTCAACAGTAAAAATATGGTTTGTAAGGTGCAGTCAAACTATTTGAAGACGAAGAACTTAAAGCTTGCAGAACCGTTAGGGGTTATTCACTAAGCGCAATATAAGAAAGGAAAGGAAGGAAAAAGGATTCTCCATTAACTGATCGAAGAAAACAAACCCCGAAGAGTTGACATCTGCATGAATTTGCTGCTTTATCGGTACAAAGGAAAGATTTTTTTGCACAAAATCATTACGGGTGATGAAAAGTGGATTTTGTACGATTATCCTAAACGCAGAAAACCTTGGGTTGATCCAGGCCAACCATCAACATCAGTTGCAAAATGAATATTCATAAAAAGAAAGTGTTCCTTTGTGTCTGGTGGGATTGGAAAGGAATCATTTACTACGAGCTTGTGGAACCTGGTCAAACTGTTATAGATGCACGTTACTTGGCCCAGTTGATCAATTCAATGATGCTCTAGAGGAAAAATTACCATTTACGGACCAAGGAAGACATGACAACGCTCGTCTATATACGGAAAATTCAACCTAGGATCTCATTTGCTCATTAGGCTGGGAAGTTTTACACTTATTCAGATCGATGTCATCATATTTGAAAGACTGGAAAATGGTTCGATGATTATTTTGCTTCGAAACCACCAAGTTTCTCTCGCGAAGGCATTCATCTTCTACCTAAAAAATGGCAAAAGGCCATAGATAGTATTGGCGAATATTTCGATAATTAATCTTTGTATCAATTATATTTTCAATAAAGTTGAATTTGACCATAAAAAGCAGAGGTTCTACTTGCACACCTAATACGTACAATTCAACATACATAGATAATATAACGTTCGAGTAGACAAGTATCAAACTAAAAATTGAGGTTGGTCAAAATACTCGTAAGCAGGTTTTTGATTTTATTTGTTCCTTCATTATTTGAGATTCCAGGGAGATGGGATGTTATCACATCTCTAATGATACTAAGTGAATATTATACCTCGCTATAAAACTGTAATCTGTTTCACTTTAGGTTCCTTTTACGAAATATACTTTTACGTACAAAACTAAAGTATATTAGTCCTGAAAATGTATTATCTCGAGATTTTTTCAAACTTACCTTTTTCAACCTTACTCGCCATTACCTCAATTCGAGCGACGGATCGGAGAGGAATTTAGTTGAAATTTAAACTTTTTTGAGAAAATCGGCCGTACGTTTTATCGTGTTTTGAAAATATTTTGAGAAGATTGAAGATTTTTATCAAAATTTATCTTAACCTGGTTTTATTATATTGTACTTGAGGGGTTTGCGTGCGGCTGACTCAACCTCTAACACCATTCTACATTTTTTTATAATTTGCATATTATAATTTGTATGAAAAGCAATTAACAATTCTTGGTTTTACAACTTCTTAGTATTTTACATAACCTTCAATCTATCGGGGTAGTCGAGATCAGAGCTATAACTTATAGGAACAAAATGAGCCATAAATTTAAGGTGAAAATGGGAGTAGATTCATATTTTGTGGGGTAGATTTGTTTTTAATAAATGTTAAACAAGCTTTTTCTGGTTTTTTACACCTGGTTGTGATACCTGACCTGATATTTTTTTCGTTACCTTATCTAGCGCCTATAGTGCTGCATGTTACTAACAAGTTTTCAAATTTGTATGACACGCTATTTACTTAAGATGATTTATTACAAGTTTTGAATATTTATTTAAGATAACAGAGTTTATTAATGAGTTCGTTTAGAAGAAGTGAATACACGACATAAACAGTTGAGATCTACTTTTTGGTTATAACTCTACGAATTTCCAAAGAAAACCTGCCATCTACTAAAAATATAGAAACTACTTTTGCTATTATGATTACATTTGCCATTACGTGATCTTGAATTTTTTTTGATTATTTGTTTCGGTATACGATTTGTTTGTAAAACGAATACGGTAACGAGATTGTACTGTTTCCACAGCACTGGTGGGTGGGTGTAAAGCACCGAAAAAGTGACCAACGTGCACCACTCGTTCAAGAAATGAAATTATCCCACTAGAGGTTCTGGAACAGTCTATTACGCCAGCTAGGACTGGCTACAGAACTTACCTAACTTGTATATTAATCTCAGCAGCATCCTCATCTCATCTACAACTTATTTCATTCTTGGGCCTAAATCATGAAATAAAACATAACCCATTCTAGGGTAAATAGAAAATCCCACTTATATTGACAGAAAACAAATCAACCCGAAAAGGCAAACATAAATGGTATATAATTTAGCACTATAAACTATTTTCCAATATCCTAGCTAACCCTTTACTAAAACAAATTTAACTTAAGATTAATAATTTTAGAATTCTTCATCATACAATCCGAACTTTTAGAGAAACAAAAAAAAAGACAAACTATTCAGCTAGCGAAAATTAGTAGCTGGATCTGTATGATAAGAACTATAAAACTTGTATAGACGAGTAATATAGTATAAAAATAAATAATTTAAAAAAGGTACTTAAATATTTTTTTTAAATATTTATTACTCCAGCTGCATGTTACTCTAGCTGCATGTGTTACTCCAGTTGATTGATGTAGTTGTTGGTGTAGCCTTTACATAACGTTCCTGGTTTATGTTGGGTGTTTTCTTTTATTCATTCCAAAGAAGGAATGGAATGGACAGGTATGATGATCACATGACCTCGGTATATTCCAAACGAAACGTAATAAAAGAACAACATGGATCCACAATAATACAATTTTGACAGTTGGGATTAGTTGACAGATATTTGCCTTTTAGTTATTCAATTTTTGGTGCGAATCGTAAGTAAATTTACAAAACACAGTGGGATGGAGCAAATAAATATCGAAGGTGCTTTAAGTGTCAAAATAGCTTGGCAATCATTTTTTGATAGTTCATGTGATTCGGAGGATGACGAAAAAAATCTAATCCAAAAACTTGTGGTATTTTGAGCATACTGTTTGTCAATTAAATTTAAACCAGTTTAAATCTCATTTTCGCCTCGAATTTTTGAGAGTTCATAGAAACGAAAGCAAATTTATTGATCGCTCACCTGGTCATCCTAGACTGCCGTTATGGTAACACTGAATGTTTTAGGTAAAATTGTTAATCTATATTTCGTTTTTTATAGATCAGTGTCATAGTCAAGTTCGGGGTTTCCATAAACGCTTGTTGGAAAGCAGGTTTTAATGTATCCAAAGAAATATTAAAATAGATTCTATTATAATTCGACGAGATCAACATATGATCGGTGATTTGGGTATGGCTTGAAAATGTACCAAATGGCGCCATTTAAGGACACCGGTAGTGAATCACCAGTACAAAACACATTTGGCCTCCTTAAAGGGCGATTCATAAGACTAAATGGTTTAAATACTAGACGGCCAGATTATATCCCTCTCACAATTATGACTGCTTGTATGTTACATAATATAAGCATCCGAAATGGCGATAACCTGTCTAAAAATGAAATACAAATTCTAAGCGATGATGGAAGTAGCGATCCCACTTCAGCTCAAGGCGACACGGACGCATACTTCGGCTGAAATATGAAGAACAAAGCGGTTGTATGAAAGTTTTAATAATGAAAATATTTTAGTAAAATTACTTACTAGCAATGTCATTCCACACATTTTTTTTGAATAACGGTCAAACAACGTTATAATTTTAGAATAATTACAGATTAGGTACATTATTACTCCGCGGAGCTCCATTTGAAAGTATCATCTAAAAAAATAAAATCATAACCTTAAAAAGTATCATATATTTTCCAAAAAAAACATTTTAAATAATTTACTTTATTTAGCTAGGGTGGGCCAAATAAATTGTTTTCTTTAAAAATGCAATAAAACAAAAAGTTCTCAATATTTTTTCAAATAAATTACAATCCTTCTTCATTAATTATGGAATACTATTTCATTCATATGACTGCCTCGGCTGACCTTGTCGTACCCCATACGGTCGGTCCAATTTTTGAGCACATTTTCGATGGTATGCAGCATTATGTCTTCAATGGTAATGCGAATATTGTTCTTGAGAGCGTCAATCGTTGCTGGTTTATCGGCGTAACACTTATCTTTGTACCGTCAAAGATAATAGTCCAACGGCGTCAAATAACAGCTCGGAGGCGGCCAAAACACATCAGCATTTCGGCTGATAATTCGATCTTCGAAGACAGTGCGGAAAATATCAACTGAAACGTGTGCTGTGTGGCACGGAGCACCGTCTTGTTGAAACCAAACGTTGCCTAAGTCCTCCTCTTCAAGTTCCGGGAACAAAAAATCGTTTATCATGGCGCGGTAGCGCTCACCATTGTGAATAACGGCGGCTCTTTGCTCATTTTCAAAGAAAAATGGCCCAATTATGCCACCGGACCAAAATCCGCACCAAACAGTCACTCGTTGAGGATGTATCGGCTTCTCTACGATCACGTGCAGGTTCTCCGTGCCCCCATTTGTGACAATTTTGCTTGTGTACAAAGCCGCCAAGATGGAAATGCGCCTCATTCGAAAAGATGATTTTTTTGCCAAAATCGGCATCTTCTTCAAGTCGATCGCAAACCCACTCAGCGAACCGAAAACGCAATGGGTGGTCTCTTTCCTTCAATTCCTAAACCAATTGAACTTTATACGGTGTCATACCAAGGTCTTTAAGCAGAATTCGTCGCAATGTTGTGCGTGAAATGTTCAATTCTTTAGCACGATGACGAGTTGACGTTCCTGGCGACTCACGCACATTCTCGGCTACAGCATGAACATTTTCGGGTGTTCGCTTGGTTGGCTGCTTGGTTCGTGTTGATTTATTAATTAGCAAGCCTGTTTCTTTAACTTTATTCACAAAATAACGCACATATGGTGCTCCCGGCGCTTCGTTTCTTCCGGAAACCGCCCGCAATTTTCGCACACACTCTGCAACATTACCATGATTTTCGAAGTATTGTTTCAATATTTCCCAGCGTTGTTCAAGAGAATACACAACCATTTTCGTTCAGCGGAAGGATAAAAGTAACTGTCTGTCAAATCAGAAGTGACATAACCCTTAACCATACTCAAAATAATCGCTAGTTCAAAAAAAAGTTAGATGGCCCACCCTGTATTGAATATACTTACTTTCAAATACAATATTTTCTAACTCAGATCTATTTGGGTCCATTATAATTTATCTTAATACTATTTTAAATGTGCAATAACATTTGAAATAAAAAACAAAATTAAATAACAAAATAGTGTCAATTTTTTTACAATGGCGAATTTTATTCTATTCATTCTACCTTTTGAGGTAGTACAAAAAGGATGCGTTCCGAACGTTTGGGATTAATAAAAGAAAACACGGGTTATGTACTTTGGATTTTAAATTTTAATTTTGATCTGATTTTTATAACTCTATTGTTTTATTATTATATTAATTATTATTAATATGATTATCATAATTATTACAAATAAATTGAATTCAATTCCTTTAAAAACGGTGTTTTTTAGAGGTTCACAATTTTAAATTAAAATAGAACAAAGAAAAACATTTTGAATATCAGTGAAACTAGCTTTATTGGATAGATAATTTTATACAATTAATGCTTAAATTAGATTTTTGCCATGTGGCCGCCGGGTTGGCGTGTACATGGCGTAATCTAAAGGTTCAATTTTCGATCAATCTTCGCAGCAATTGCACCCGTATCTCTACCGAAACCAAAAGTGAGCTTCATCGCTGAACAAAATTTTGTTTGGAAAATCAACATCAACATCAATTTGTGCTTCAGCTCATTGGCCGAATTGGCAGCGTATGTGATGGTCGGATGGCTTTAATTCCTGCACACGCTGAATTTTGTAAGTACGTAAACCTAGATCCTTCGATAAAATCTCTGATTCAACCAAAAGTGAGCTCCATCGCTAAACAAAATCTTGTTTGGAAAATCAACATCAATTTGTGCTTCAGCTCATTGGCCGAATTGGCAGCGAATTTTGTAAGTATGTAAACCAAGATCCTTAGATAAAATCTTCCATAAAGTGGATCAACTCCAGTTGAATTAATTGATTTGGGTCTTCCTCAATGCTACGCTGTAAAGCGTTTATCGTTTGTTCGGTATGCACGATGAGTTTAGCGAACAGAACTATATTTTAATAAAAATTTCAACAATTTGCATGCGTTGAAATTTGCAACAATTGCTGGCGTGAGTCTATTCATTATGAAATACCAAAGCAAACTAATGACAAAGCAAATGTCAGCTGTCAAATCGGTTGTCAAATAAAACAGTGTTGCCAACTTAAATATGTGAACCTCTTAAAACACCCTTTATATCGAATAAAAAGTGTAGTACGAGCTCCAAAACTTACTGTCGCGCCCTAACTTTTTATTTTCAGTCATTTCGATTTTTTTTTTCATTCCCGCAAAATTGCGCGTACCCAAGTAAAATTAAAAAATTGTCTGATCCCAACGCAAATTATTCTGCAGTTTTACTAATCAGCGTGTTAACACACAGTTAATTCAGCTTCAAACAAAAAATAAATGGGACGACCCGTGGACGTAACAGTTGTGAGGACGACTCACACCCTTTGGATGGGTCTCACAAGCCGAGAAAAGCAATGAATCGCGATAACAAATCTAATTTGGAATTTTCGGTGTACCTACTAAAATTTAATGTCTTTGATGTGATATATTCCCATGGAACCACCGTTTACATCTGCTTCACATGATACATTACCAACCAATTTCGTAACGGCACACTTTATGTATTTAAGCTAGATTTGCTGCATACATACGTATGTACACCCATTGCCCTACTTGAATTTTAGGTTGCCGCTTTCTAAAGTTTTACGCTTTTTGGCATTATCTGCGGATTGCGTTAAATTATTCTGTACATCGGAGTACACTTGGTGTAGGTAGTCGGATTTCTCAACGCTGTGCAACTAAATTCCACCAAATTGAGTGACCTGCCGTGAAATCGAGTACACTGAACCATGCAAGATAGCATGATGATCAAACACAAGGAAGTGGGGAGAGTATCTGGAGGATGCATGAACGGAATTGCGAAGGGCGTGAGTTATTGCAGGAAGGTTGGTGTCCCAAACACAATGGTCTTGTTTAATATACGCTCGCAAAGAAGCCAGTAAGGTACGATTAACGCCTTACCGTGCGAAGAATATTTCGCAGTAAACATATGTTGGGCTCCATATGACTTCCGGAACCCCAAACATTAAGAAGATGTCAACCTCTACGAACCTGCACACCACCACTGCAGTAGGCTGTCGAACTAGTCTTGTGAGGACAAATTTTGAAAAATGATCGACTGCAATCAATATTAAAGTATTGCCAGCTTTGGTGCGTGGATAAGATCCCAGAAAGTCGAGATATACTCGTTGAACAGACCGAAATGTCATGGGAAGGAAACCGAGCGGTGGTTTGGAGGTTTTGTTAGGAGCTTTATTGCATTTGCACACAACGCAAGAGTTGACAAATTACGCTACATCAGCTACGACAGCGGACCAGTAGTAAAATCGCTGGATGATTGTTTTCTCTGCTGTTTTCTCAATTCCTAGATGTGTGGCTGTTGGAGCACAATGAGCAGCAATAAGGACGTCCGGACGGAGGGATTCGGGAATCAGGAGTTTATAGGAGGGAATTTCAGGTAGACCATTTTTGTTAGGATGAAAGTTAAGGTAAATAAGGCTTTGTACGGTTAATAGATTAATTGACTTATTTGATGGTTGTAAGGACTGGGCTAACTGAGAATACGAAGTGAAGTTTGGTCAACATATAATGGAGAATCAATGTTTGGAAGGTGATGTATAACCAGGCCAATACCCGGCTTTCTTCTAAGACAACTTTATATAGATCTCGAATACATTACACTTAATTACTAAAGCGAAAAACTGAAATTATCGGATTTGTGATAAAAATTAACTTATATAATCAATAATCATTATTTTTAGAAAACTAACAAGATCATCAACCCTTGTTAAATTAGTCTTCAATGCAAAAATGTAAAAGCTCGTACGGAAGCGGCCACTTCTGGTTCGCAGATGTCAGCAAGTGATGCAGAAATTTTGGTGAAATATAGTTTTAATTAAAATTCGTCATATCCGGTAAAATTTAACATATGATCTGAACTAATTTTGTTTGAAATTTAATTTACAAACTTTTTATTATAATATAGAATTGAATATACTTTTCTAAATATTTGCAAAAAACGGATAAGCTCCAGGATTGATAAGTGGACCAATTTATGGAAAAAGCTTAAGTATGAAGTTTCATTCCCATCAAACAATCCGTACAGGGACCAAATTAAAAAAACTAAAATAAAACTAATAAAACTTATGTGGATCGTATTGTTGCTAAATTAAATTAGAATCTTTTAGTTCTTAAATGTTTTTATCGTAAATGATATATGTAGTTTAATACATAAAAAAGGAAAATATATACTTCTATGGAAGTAATTTATGAAAAATTTAGCTATGAAGTTTCATACCGATCAGATGAACTGGGCTGTACAGGCACCGAATATTTGTTGAAAAACGTTTTCTTTTTGTCAAAAAATCGTCATTTCCATCTAGTAGATCAAGTGGTTTCTGCCTTCGCAGCTGTCTTACTGGATTTGACTCATGCAAGATACGACGTACCTCAGTATTTTGGTGCAGACTAATTACGGTGCATGTATTTTCTCGCGCGTGTTTGTTTATTTCTTCACTGACGAAATCTGGAGCGGCTTGTTTCTTCAACTACAAGAAACGCCGCACAATACGATTACTTACAAACGGACAATTCTCCGTCAACTTAATTATTTATTAATTTTGAACGTACAACAAATTGTTTTCACACATAAAATTTTTACACATAACAAAAATAATTTGGCACACAAAACAAAGTTACCAAATCTAACCAATAACATCGCAATCATATCTTAGATGCCATTAAACATCTATAATGACTGTGATAACCACGACACATTAATTCAGCACATAATTAACACGATGACGTGGCGTTTGTTAATAAAATTACCATTGCGATAGTGTTCAACAAATTGGTAATCAGCAAAAACCAGATTTGGTCGATGTAATTCAATATTTTATTATCTTGTTTACCAAACGCGCAAGCATTGAATCAATCCGATTTTTACTGCATTCAGGTATTAAAATTGTTTGTTTATACTCGGTAAGTTATACAAAATTTTAAATTTTTTTCGTTCAGTTTTTAGGAATTTAAAAGTGCAGCAACAGCTGATCACCAACAACCAAATTATTGTTTTAAAAAAAATTTTTTTTTTTATTAATTCATAAAAGTTAAATTAAAATTTTTTTATTTATACTTTATCAAAAGTGCTTCGCTTTTCCATAAATTTTTTTGGGAAGATAAGTACATATCTCTTCTACAAATCTATCTTCCGATCTCTATGGAGGTTCGCATTTCAAATGTACCACGGTGCACTAACTATTCCACGTAGGACTTTTATATAAATAGTGGTTAAATTTTAAGGGCCGACGTTGAATGTGAACCACACCTAAACGTCAAGTTTTTTTCTGCATTTAATTTGACATTTCTCAATTTCAGACTAACTCAATTTGAACCATGGAAAGATACACAATCGAGTAACGCGTTAAAGTTATTCAGGCATATTATGAAAATGGGCGTTCAAATCAAAATGCATATCGTGCACTTCGTGATTTTTTCGGTCAATTTAATCGTCCAAATGTGCGTACAATCGGAAAAATCGTGCAAAAATTTGAGCAAACCGGGTCTGTAGGAGATTTTAAAACACCAGTGCATGCTCGTACAGCTCGTTCAGCAGAAAATATTGCTGCTGTTCGCGATAGTGTGGCTGAAGAGCCGTCCACCTCAACTCGTCGTCGTGTCCAACAATTGCACCTCTCACGCTCGTCGTTGATGAACATTATGCATAAAGATTTGCATTTACACGCTTATAAGGTGCAAATGACTCAAGAACTAAAGCCTCTTGACCATTCCAAACGTCGTCAATGGTCAGAATGGTGGCAAGAAATGGCAACAGTGGATGATAAATTTTCGAAGAAAATCATCTTCAGTGATGAGGCACATTTTCACCTCAGTGGATTCGTCAATAAGCAGAAATGCCGCATTTGGGCGAATCATAATCCAAGAGTGATTGTCGAAAAACCAATGCACCCACAAAGAGTGACTGTTTGGTGCGGTTTATGGGCTGGCGGCATCATCGGGCCGTATTTTTTCCAAAATGAGGCCGGTCAGGCAGTTACTGTGAATGGTGTTCGCTATCGTGAGATGATAACGAACTTTTTATGGCCCGAATTGGAAGATATGGATGTGGACGATATGTGGTTTCGACAGGACGGTGCCACTTGCCACACAGCTAACGAAACAATGGCTCTTTTGCGCGACAAATTCAATGGCCGTGTTATCTCACGTGGTGGCGAAGTCAATTGGCCGCCAAGATCATGTGGTTTGACACCGCCGGACTTCTTTCTTTGGGGTTATTGGAAAGAAAAGGTGTACATCGATAAGCCAGCAACAATTCAAGAGCTAAAGGATGAGATAATTCGGCACATTAACGGCATAGAACCTCAATTATGCCTAAGCGTCATCGAAAATTTGGACCATCGGATGGAGGTGTGCCGTCGAGGTCGCGGCGGCCATTTGGCCGATATTTTGTTCCATACATAATTGAACCATACCATATTATCATAATAAAAAGAATTGACAATAATTTCCTAAATAATTTGTATTTTATTCAAAATCAACATCGGCCCTTAAAATTTAACCATCTTTTATTTTGTCGTATTTGCATAGGGAATTTGCCACGAGTTCAATTCTACTGGTATCCAGTTGACATTTCTGTTGGTAAGAATTACGCGAACAGATTTTGTTTCATTAAGTTTTAATCGCCATGTCCAGATACTGACAATATATGCAGCTCTTTGCAACTTGCTTGTGGATTATTCTGTGCTATCTGCGACTGCTAAGATGGCCGTATCATCTGCAAAAGATGGCCGTATCATCTGCGTCTAAAAATACAAAAACAATTATTGCTCAATTTTTGAAATATTTAGCCAATTGTGAATGGTTATTTAATTTTTAATAAGGATACGTTTAAATTGGGTCAACACATCGTCCGGGCTTCCTGTAATCGGCGATTGCAGTTTTAATAGACGCGTCTGATGAAATTTCAAACTCTCCTTACATACGAGTAATATGACATCCATAATTTGCTATTCATTTGCTTGTCAGGTTCTCCTCTCTCGTTGGCATGCGCGAGGATTATAGAACATATACAGTTGGTCCGAGAACGCTACCTTGTGCTACTTCTGCTGATATTTTCTATATTTCTGAGTATTCGCCATCTAATTTAACACAAAAGTGTCGGTTAGATATGTAAGATTTTAGTATTTCATTAAACTTTGGTAACTCTCTTTGTAACTTATATTACAAGTGTTTATACCATACTCTTTCAAAGGCCGGTGCTACATCCCAGAAGATATTTGAACTATTTTCATATATTCAAGTAAATCTTCAATTATAAATATTTGTAATTCAATGTAGTTATTCTATTGTTGAATGGTTTTCTCTGAAGTCAAATTGATGTGGAGGAACGCGATTTCTTTCTTCTTCTAGCTGTTCTTTGGGTTTAAGTATCACGATTACTTCTGCAACTTTCCATTAATTTGGAACATGTTTAAGTCTGAATACTGCGTTAATCATTTGGAGAAGTACACGTAGTCCTTTTTACTATTATTGTCCTGTAATTAAGTTATATCGTGGAGAATTTTTTGCATTTAGATTAAGATTGATTTCCTATAATTCTTGTAATGTGACAGAAGATATATTGTAGTTATCCACTTTATTTACTGATGGTATGTTTTCCTTTGCTGTTTGTTTAGGGTAGAGGCTGAAACGTGTTCTCGAGGTGGGTTACAAACAATGAAGCTTTTTGCTTTACTCTTATCGCCTTCCATCTTCATTTTTAACTAGTGGAATTTAAAGTTTAGGTTGTTTTAAATTTTTTGTCCCTCTCCAAAGGGAATACTCGGTAACTTTTTCTCAGTAAGGCAACGTAGGTATTTATTAATGAATTTGTTCTTGATTTCTTTAATTAGCAACTTTAGTTTATTGGACAAAAAATTTAGAGTTGTTTTATATTCTGGTACTAAACTTCAGTGACAAGAGTTTCCTGCTTTTCGTTCTGCTGTAACCAGTTCCCTAACTTCCAGAGGATAAAAACATTTCGGCACATTTCATTTGAACTTGAGGGTGTACTACTCCACGTTGCTTCTTGTATACTGTTGTTGGATTGTTCTAGTTCTTCTTCTGCCTGTATTGGATTTTTAATTGGCAACTGAAGATCAATATTTTCCTCAACTAGTTTCTGGAATTTCTCACAACAGGTTTTTTGTTAGTTAACCAAGGTGGACTGTTTTTCTTAACAATCATTGCACTAATTCTCACAATAACAGGCGTGTGATCCGACATAATTCCCTCTCTGCTTTTTAGGTATACGAAGTTTTCGCCTCTACCTTTCGTGATACAGAAGTCTATGATATCGGATATTTTGTTTCGATTCGTAGGCCGATAAGTTGGTTGAACTCCAGACTGAAAATTGCAACTGCATTGTCTTCCTGCTGCAAACAGCTCTTTTCCTTTTTAGAGGTTATTTCTGGAATCTTGGAGGCAATATATTGATATAACTATACTACTACTATATTTTGTTGTTATTTATAAATACTTTTAAGGTGATTACTTGCATAAATTCCTCTTCTATTTTGATATCTTTTAAGCGTTTGATGTTTTCTTTTATGGCCATCGACGATCCTCCTCTTCCCCTTCCTGCTGGATGAATGGCGTGGTAACAGCTGTATTCATTTATTTTAAGATATGAAGTTGAAGTAAAATGGGATTTTAGGAAAATTTATAATTGTGGAATATGTTGCACTAGCCCATTTGTATTACAGGTTGCTATTTTTAATGTTTAATTCGTGGTTGCTTGCAACATTTTAATACCTGGATGTCATTTCATTTAGAGAGTCTTGCTTATCTAAACTGTTGCTTATATTTATATTCGAGTCACTTCTTTTGTTTAGCTTGACGAATGTTAAGAACTTCGATGCTTCTTAGTATCTTTGGGAGCAATGTTATATCTTTGGTAGAGCCCTCAGATATAACTGGTGTTGTTATTACCACTTGATTAGGTGATCAAAAACCATTAAACATGTTGCACCGAATTAAACCGTTGGCCGAAATTTCACGGTCAACGTCATAGCACAACGTCGGATCAGGCAGCTCCCTGATTATATACAAACAGCGTTGATTCCGCAACAGATATGGTTGGCACTTGAACTCAGAATTTCTCGAAAAGATGCTAAAACAAACTAGCGGTAGACTAGCTAAGCTAGAAAAATATTTACACACATAGCGACAATCTTCGCGTTCACAACCGCCCTGGAGTCGAGCACCTGCTACCAAGGCCAACAAGCACCAAGTTACCAATATCCACAAAACTGGTGTTGGTATCATGGAAGATTTGGTAACAAAGCAACCAATGCTTCACACTATCCAATTTCATCAACAAGTGATGTTGACATTGGATTGAGACGTTCATTTATACACCCCTTCATCCTTGCTAATACCAATCGTCCTATAATTGGCGCGGATTTTTTACCGACATCGGATTATTAGTGAATCTGAAACATCGCAAATTGATTGATCCATCATCATTGTTTTGAAGTACATCGAATCATTCCCCTTCCATTCAGCACATGATGGAGTCTGGAATCTGACGACCTTTTGCTTCAGCAGTATCATGTTCATTACACATGGTGAAGCAGAAGGGTAATGGCTGGAGACCATGTGGGGACTACAGAAGGCAGTCACAATTCTTGACCGTTATTCTATCCCCCACACCCAAAATTTCTCCATGCAGTTACAAGACCCCTCAATTTTCTTAAAAACCGACCTCGTTAGAGCATATCATCTAATTACGATTGCTCTTGACAATATTCATAAAACCGCAATTACCACAACTTTTGCTTTATTCGAATTCACCCGAATGCTATTTGGACTCCGGAATGCTGCACAAACATTCTACCGTTTCAACATCTACTCCGTTTGGATCAACTCTTCCAAAAATTATCAAATTATGGCGTCAATATTAACACAGCAAAATGAGTGTTTGATACAAAAAAATCGTGACTTTCTCAGTCACAAAATTACATCTAACGGCATACTGCCGTATGAAGGACGAATTAATGCAATTAAAGAATTCCCAGCATCGCAAAATGTTAGGCAAGTTCAACAATTGGTCGTTATCGTAAATTACTTAAATTACTTATCCCAAAACTCGCAAAAGTACCTGCTCCAATTCACACACAATTGGTTAAGTCTTCTCAAGAAACCCAAAACGACTCAAAATTTTTCTTGGCCTGAGGAGTGTCAAAATGCATTCCTTAAGCTTATGGACCGCTTAGAAAGTATTGCTGTTTTAGTGCATCCGCTAAATGGAACAAAATACAGTATCACCACTGATGCATCTAACACAGCTGTAGGGGCCATAGTACAACAACTCAATAAAGCAACCTGGGAACCTTTTGGTTTTTCTCCAAGAAATTATCAGACGCCGAAAGAAAATATTACGCATTTGATAGAGAATTGCTTGGAATTTTCCAAAAAATTAACCAATTAAGGCATATTAACCATTAAGGCATTCAACAAATAAAAAGAAAATACAATGAGGTCGTCGACACACTGGCTCGAACATCCAATCAGGAGCTTGGATTCACCACAACACGCTTTGATATAATCCCGATCGCAAAAGCATAAGCACCAACAATCGCAGAAACAATCAATCTGTGCACAGTCAAACAATCAAACTTCAAATAAGAGACAAGTTTATTTTTGAGTTCTCCAGCATAAATATCGCGAGTGAAGAAAACTGTCCGCATTTTCGGATAACACATACTCAAAACTCACACATACTCAATACCCAAACACAAACACTAAACTCCAATCAACACCTCCAACCACAATCGCTGGTGGACATGAAGTCTTTTTTTTAAATAAGTTGTATTTCTAGAAGATTACTAATAAAAAGTGGTTTTTAGATAGCAGAAGCCCCCTGGGTACCCTAGGCTTGGGCTAGGTTTATATGAAATGATTGATGATATTTAATAAACCGATACATCGAATTATCATGGTCACCAAGCTGTCTTGCTTCCAATCCAGTCTGTTGTAATTAAGCCAATCTAAGAGCACAGTTTGAATCAACAATTTTTAACTTAAAATTAATTTAATGTAAACAAGTTTACCAAGCTTTTCTTGGTTATTTATTTACAATACTTTAATGCGTTTTACTGATAAAACTATGTAACGTATTTCACTGAATGTAACTCAAATGTTTATTATTGCTATAGTTCAGTTGCTTTAAAGCTCAGTAAATTAAATCGTTCTTCGAGCCGAATCTTGACAATGTACACTCCGTGGTGCAAAACGTAGCACGTGCAGAGAAATTAAGTTGTAAAAAACAGATTAGAGAAGGCAATTTTCTTGTTTGTTGTTGTTTCAATGTCAGAAAGAAACACATGATTAGAGCCTTAATTCACACCTTTAAGAATCAACCATCCAACAATTAATTCGTCTTAGTGCCAAGAAGCTGAATCCAGAGACGTTTGGTTGCTTTACATTTTAGAAGAGAAAGTAGACTCTGGGACTAAAGCATTATCGGCACAAGAATCATCTACAAACGACGCACAAATTTTAGATAATCTTTCTAAATTTTTATTGTACCACTCTCATGCGCTGAAGTCTACAGTCTCATACGTAATAACCGAGGAAAATAAACTACAATTCGAGAAGCAGACAATCAGTCTTGGACAATCAGTCAATTTGGCCATCAACAAACTGAGATCAATGGAAAGAAAATTGATGAGGCACGATAAGTTCCTACGTCAATTGTATGGATGAATAAATTCACCTGGGGCACATGGTAGAGGTCAACGATTGGTCTAGATCAGAAACAAATTACTTACCACGTCATGGCATTAGAAAGAATAAAATGAGAGTTTTTTGAAAATATTACAATTCCGATTACACATGATTGCAGCTAGTGCGATCGTGGAAAAAATGATCGCCAGAATGTGGTTCAAAAAGACGATCGACAATATCAAGGCTACGTATGGAGAAATGTCAGTTCTTTTACTTCCCGTGTTAGGAATTTCCCAGTTCCTTCGGATGTTTGAGGAGTAAGAAGTTTTATAGAGTTGGCAAGCTATTTTAGGTGGTTTGTGCAGAATTTCGCGGTGATAGTCAAACCGTTGACAGATTTATTGTAGCAAGATTGTAAATTTGTGTGGGGTAACGAGCCAATTCAGTCATTTGAGAATATCAAACGAAAGATTACAGAACAACCAGTATTAGCATTATATAAAACAGACGCAACAGTCAAGTTACTCACTGACGCTAGTTCTGTGGGGGCAGGGGCTATTTTATACCAAGAACAAGTGAATAAGGAATATAAGCTAATTTGCTTTTATAGTCGGAAGTATTCGAAAGAAGTATCAAAATATCCATCGATAGAGCTAAAGGTGTTAGCCATTGTCGTAGGACTATAAAAAGTGTATTTGTTAGCAGAATCTTTTATAATTAGGACAGATTGCAATAGTTTAAATCTAATGGCAAAAAAACACCTAAACCCCAGAATATATAGCGAGATGGTTTATGCGGATATCTGAATTCGAATAGAATGTGCAACGAAGAGTTAATCAGGTAGCTGACGCGTTAAGTCGAAACCCGTTCGATGATGTACCGAGCGAAAGTGAAAAAGGGGCAAACATCAGTTTAGGCATTGCGATTAATACTGACTGGGTAACAGAACTTGAGGGGACTGATGACGATATTATCAGAATTAGGGATAAATTAGAGGAAGGTGATGAAGCCACACAAGATAAATTCACCTTATATAAGAGTAGGGTAAATAAGTATACCAAGAATAAATGGAGATTATTTGTACCGGATTGCCTTCGATTTGACGTTGTTAGAGATGGACATCAAAGCGTATCCCATATGGGTATAGATAAAACGTTGGCGAAAATCAAAACTTACTATTACTTCCCCAAATTAAGAGAATTTGTGACAAAATATATAAATAGGTGTATTAATTTATTATAAGGCAACATCGGGTAAGAAGCCAGGGTTTCTACACCAGTTGGAAAAAGATTTAGAGTTGTTTAAGGAATTTGTGGATGAATACAGCATTACACATATCAAGGTAGCAAGTGGTAGTGCTCGTTCAAATGGTTAAGTCGAAATCATAAATAGAACATTGACCACCAGTTTGGCTTGTGTCAGTGATGGTATTGACTAAACTACGATTGACGATAAGTTGCTTGATTTGCAACTCGGTATCAATAACGCGGTACACCGCATCACAAAGAAAATACCAGCTGCGATTGTATTGAAATATAATCCGGTTCTATTGAAGGACAATCCTCTGGCTACAGAAATTATGAATCTAAATAAAGAATTAAGTTCCGAAAACAACGACGATAATGTAGCAGAATTGTTAGAAAGAAATAGGGCCGTTATTAAAAGGCAGTTTGATAAGAAAAGACGAGCTGCTCCAGAGCTGTCGGTAGGTGAGTTGGTTATGGTCCGTAGTGAACCAAGCGCGAGCGGGGAGAGTACAAAACTATCGGCTAAGTATTGTGGTTCCTACGAAGTGGTGAAATCGATCGGTAGGGATGGGTACTTAATACAAGATATTGAGGGTGAGTCACAATCCTCTGAAGTATATAAGGGAATACTACCAGTAAGGCTCGCGAGGGTGATATAGACCGATTTGAACTGAATTGAATATGTTCATTTACTAGTCATAGGTTATATTATATTATTATTGCTGGTTAGTGCGGCTGTTTCAATTGGGGCCAATATATTAAAAATAATAAAGAGTAAAAGATTGTTCTTTGGTACATCCAGTCTGGCGAATTATATTCGTTATTTATTTAATATGATGATATTCATTAATTAAAATTGATTAAGATTAAATTGAATTAAAATTGTAAAGTAAGGATTCTAGTCAACATATATGTCGGACGGTAACCGAAGAGAGCCGAAATTTAAAGTGATCAGTGTTTTGATTCGAATCTTCGCGAAAAATAAAGAAACTTGATAAAGAGGACGCCATCTATTACAGGATAGCCGAATTGTTGTAATTTTGAATTATTGTATACAATGAAGTTACCTACACTGCTGAAAATAAGGTTTATATATCTGAAGTTGGATTGAAAAACCGAATGATGAAAGTTGGTGACAAAAAAGAAGAGTAATGGCCCTATTCCATGAGAAAAAAATATTATCTCAGCAAAACTAACACGAGACAAAAATATAGATTAACTATTTGGGAGAAGGGCGTATCCGATTATAGCTTGCCGCGTAAATTGTTGTTGTGTTGCCATACATTTTTCATAAAAAATATCAACTCGAGTATTTTTTACAGCAAGCAAATGAAAAAAAAATCCCTACTCCTTTTTAATTTTATTTTATACAAGAAGAGATTAAAAACTTTTGTATTTGTATTTATTTTGTGGTTCGTTTTGCAAAGGAAAACTTTTATTCTTTATCAACCCAGGAACAACCAATAATTATTGAACGATATGATGATGTCGAAATTTACGAATATACCAAGAGAAGGATATACTGTTTTATAATCAGCTGAAGGATTTAGAGCCGTCTAGTTCATCTTCTCACATTGAAAGACCGAAATTTTCTACAAGTAATGGCTGGTTAGTCGGGTTTTTACAACGACATGCACTTCACAATCTGAAGGTAACGGGCGAAGGTGTATCCGCTGATGAAACAGCCGCGAAATATTATACTAAGATGTTAGCATAAATTATTGAAGATGGTCGGTATAGCCCGGATCAAGTATTTAATGCTGACGAAACTGGGTTGTTTTGGAAGAAGATGCCTAGCCGAACGTTCATCGTCAAGTCCGAGAAAATCGCAAGAGGTTTTAAGCCCGCGAAAGATAGAGTAACATTCTTACTTTGTCGTAATGCTTCTGGATCAAGAATGTTAAAACCCCTCATTATAAACAGATTATTGCACCCACGTGCACTAAAAGGTAAAAATGTAGCTGAGCTTTCAGTCCTTTACATGGCCAATAAAAAAGCGTTGGTCACAACAGTTGCTTTTATAACATGGTTCAACAATTGCTTCGTTCCAGAAGTTAAAAATATATGACTGATCTGGGGCTGCCTTTTAACGTGTTGCTGATTGTTGACAATGCACACCCGGTCATCCTTATATAGAGCACCCTAACGTGAAAGTAGTATTTTTACCATCCAATACGACAAGCCTTATACAAGCATTAGATCAGGGTATAATCGCAGCTTTTAAGAAATACTACGTGAAGTTTACTTTTACATTAATTTTGGAAAAACTTGAAAACAATGCAGTAACCTTAACTGAAGTTTGGGAAAAGTTTTCGATATTGGACTGCATAAATCACGCTGCTGCTGCAATTACTGAAATAAAACAACACACAGTAAATGCATGCTGGAAAGCAGTCGGCCGGAATGTTTAATTTAAAAAATGCAACCGAAAACACATCAATGTTAACAACAGAAATCGTTGCGCTAGCACATGGCATTGGCGGATACGGTTTTAATACTTTCAGTGAAAATGATCTTGTCGAAATGATTCAGGACGAAATCGTAAGGGATTATGACATTATAAATTATGTAACAGATGTTATTAATGGGCAAGAAAACTCCGATTATATGCCAGCAGATAAAATCTATGAAAGACGTCAACTTTGCAGTAAATTAGAAGATCATTTTCTTGTAATCGATACCAATTCTGAAAGAACTTCAAAATTCCAAAAGGAGCTTCAATCTTCTATATCTGGCTACGAGACATACTATATATATACAAGCGGCTAGTGAGCAACAGTCGTCGCAAAAACTGATCACCGACTACATGGTATAATTTAAAAAAAGCCAACTCTAAACGAGTGCGAGGTATCTTGAAGTGACGAAAGTGATTTTGAACCAGTTCACCGCAATAAAATCCGCGTATTGTCAGACTATGAAGAATAATGGTTATACATTCTGAAAAGTTTTGTATGTGTAAAGTAAGTACATATGTAAATCAAATATTTAAAAATGGACGCATGGCTATTTTCTAAATGAGATTCCAAAAGTTTTGACGAGATTCCAAGGAGTTGCCATGCCTCGTGACAATATTTCGTTTAAAATAGCAATTTCGAGTTATTTCGTAAGGTTTAGAGTTATTTTCTTAACTTCTTTGTTGCGAAAAATATTTTTTAGACCTACTCGTGAAGTTTTGGAAGATTTCTTTTTGTGCGATTTTTTTATGCGGTCCCAATTACCGCATAAAAACAGGTTTGATTGTATTTATAAAATATTTTTGTTAAATTTATCTAATTGATTATTTATTTCGTAATTTGTTTGGGTTTTAAAATGTATGAGATATTTTTTGATGCTTAATTTGAGGTTAATTTACGAACTTGTCAAAAATTTCTCCTCCATATTTTATAGCAGAACACTTTTTAGATATTTTCGTAAATTAATCAAAATAATTAAACAACATATTTTGTTTACATCGCAAGACTGATATTAATTTTTTTTACTAATTTTTGAGATATAAAATAATTGTCAATTATTAAAAGTAAAGATTTTTAGTTATAATTTAAATAATTTAAGGTTAGTTTTTGTTGATTTCAAAATTTCCCCTATTTTTGCTACCATAAAATAAAAATGTTGTGTCTCAGTCGGTCTAATGGAAATTTTAGTTCTTGTCAGATGTCAGCAAAATGTATAAAAAAAATATAAATAAAACGTAACGTGTGTTTAAAAATAAAGAGTTTACATGAGGTCTTAGGTTTACTTGTGAACTGAACTTGTTGATCAAATATATACGAAATGAAAGTTGTTATCCGAGTACAGTCAAATTGTTGATCCTCTCGGGTGGTTCTCACCGGTAATAATAAAGGTAGAAATATTATTTCCACAGTTATTGTTATTTGCCATAGGTTGGGATGACGAACTGCCACCAACTATAATGGTGGTTATATTAATAAAAAACAAATCTTTCTATTCAATTTTGCATTTTTGGAGGAGTCACATCTTCGCAGCTCACCAACCAACAAAATAATTTTCTATTTAAATAAAAGATTGTTTCAAACTAAAATTAAATTTCAAGGTCACTCTAACAAGTTATAGGTGTATAAGATAAAAATATCATTCCGATATGAGTTGAAAGTTAGAATAATAAAACTCAGCCGGTAGCAAATCTTTCTGGATTTTCTCTTAATGGGCGATTAAGGTACTCAAGATTTTTAATTCTAATTAATTCTTTATATTCAAACGATTAATAAACTCAAAGCAGTAAAAGTGTTTTTATTATTTTATTTCAATTGAAAATACCCTTTTCAATAAAAACAATAAAAATGGTTTCGGGCTAACTTTCTGAAATTCTGTTTGATATCCATGTTAAACAAAAACGAAAAACCATTTCCAATCCATTACATAATATAATTAAAATAAATCTTTGATATCGTCATTAAGATTTTCTTCTGTTATTACATTTAATTGTAACCTTTCCTTAAATAAATTATTCTAATTGGGTTACATAATTATTAACCGTCTGTTGTTTTTTAATTTAACCTTAGGAAAAACCAATTTTCATAATACACGTTTTATTTTATGCTTGTGTACCATATTATGGAAATCATGACGATACTGTTTCGGATTACACATACTCGGTTATGTGTAATTAATTTTTTTGTAAACTGAAACGAAGTTAACAAAATTTTCATATCATAAATATTAATGCTCGTACTCGTATATGCTAGAAGATTACATAATAACTTTAAGTAAAAGATGACAAATTTTTAATTAATTTATCACACATTTTTTTTTGTTTTGACCCCAGTTTCATTTACAATAATTTGGAAATGAACTGATGAGAAATTGAGACTTAGTTTTATGTGTGTTACAGAAGTTTGCTTTCTCAAACAATTAAAGCACATTTGAGATAAAAAATGTTAGCTAATTGAATCGCATTCTTGGTTATTCATGCTAATTGATTAATGTTTCATTTCAAATTTGCAATACACATATGCTCGTGCTCACTTATCGTACGTACAAGAAAATTAAGCATTTTTGATGTTCTATGCTTAACTTTCTAGCAATAAAAGTTAATTTCCAGTTTATCTTTGTTATCCTTTATTGTTTCCGTTGCAAAGCTTGTTTTTGGGTCTTTTATGTAAATTACATTTCTTAATCTATCCAAATCATATTTAAAATTAAACTTTACCAATACGGTTTTTTGCTTTTTAGAAAACATACAAAAGGCAAGTAATAACGATTATATGAAGGGTCAGCCTGGTTTATAATTAAAATAGAAATGATTTTTCATTTAAATTTTTATATCAAAACCCTCTATAAAATATTTTGTTCCTATTGCTATTTGCCTGAGGCCGATGAATTTGAAGGACTGCGAACGTACATAATTAAATTAGTTGAGGAATGTTTTGGACAAATATTTTAGATTTGAAAAGTTACAAAATTTAATAAATTGCTAAACGCAACAAACGGGTTTCTCGTGCTGAAATTTCGTGTAAATACAGGGTGGGTCATCGTTTAGTTCTTTTTTCATTTGTAAATAAAACAGACATTTCGGGATGAAAAGCCAAAATTTTTTAATGATAAGGAAAGGTGGTTGCTATGCTATTTATTTGTTTAAAACAATATCATTCATATGCCCACCGCGGCTTCGTCTACAGGCCTAAATTATAAATATATTTGAGTCATTCCATTATATTCCACGTAACCGACCAAAATGACCTTTCAATTTAAATTTTTGTTCTTTTTTATTGTTGCTCTGATAAAAAAAGAAGGCACGTGTATTTTTATTTTTTATTTTGACATTCGAAATTCCCGTTATTCGATATGTCAGTTTGAACAGCTTTCACACTTTTAAAATTGTGTATATACATAAAATGTTGTATTTTCCGTTTTGTAAAAGATATTGTTTTCGTTTTTACTACGTTAGAAAGGTTTATGGTTAACAAATAAGTAAAAAAAAAAATGTCAAACTACCGTTTTTTTCGAAGTTATGGCAAGATATATGTGCGCACGGATTTTTATCGCTAGAGGGCGCAGCTACGAAAATCTTAATACTATCTTGCTTTGAAAGGTAGAGGTTCAGCCTTTTAAACAAGCTATAAACCATATTTGCACTGCATCTAGTTTGGCTGCTACATAACTTTAAAGTTGAAAAACTACAAAATTTTCATTTTCTTCGTTGTGAATGTGAATCAAATTTAGGGAAAAGGGCGACATATATGCTATCCTTAGGAATAACTTTGATCACAATTAAGTAGAGCATCAAATGAGTAAAAGCAAAACTTTATGTTACATAATTTGAGCATCAGAGGATTTTAAAAATTAAAACGTTATTTTATTGTTCAGTTTTATTATACATTACAAGTTTATTTAAAGTTAGAAGAAAAGAGAATTTTTCGGTCCTGCACTAATTTTATGATTTTAAAACACAATAATACAATACTTGAAATGAGTCAACAAGCACAAATTAAGAAACACTTTTAAATACTACAGGAAGAATTTTTCCTCATTTACAACTATTGAATTGGAAAACATTTTAGTATTAATAAAGTTTAAATCGGCATTTGGCGTTACCTGAAAAATTTGTCTAGCATTTTTAACTGTGCTAATATTACGAAATCTCTTATTTAGTAACTTTTTAGTTGACGTGTATTCTAATTTAGATGCATCGTCAAAGTGCACGGATTTGATGTTACTTCTAAATTTACACCATTTAAAAAATTCTTCTGGGTTATTGAAAAAACTGTCGTCAACAGTTCTCAATGATGCAAATCTAGCAGTTCTCTTAATGGTGCCTCCTATACCATCTGATGGTCTCTTTCCATGGCTAGGAGCAAAGAAATTCCATTCGCAGTCAACGCCAAAATCCGCCTTGTGATAGTTGATGTTTACAAAATTTTTCTTATTTTTGAATTGGGATATAGCTTCATCAGAAAAATAATATAATTTCGTCGGATTTGGATATTCAGCCCCATTTGCTTGTACAAATTTTATAAATTTCGTTTGAAAAGTGTACACTGCTACAGTATCATGCGTATCTTCTTCTGAAATTACTGCGTAGGAAAGTATGCTTATTGAACCTGTTGCTGATTTATAGTTGGCTACGATCTGAAATAATGTTCCTTGCGGTGTAAAATAATGTGCTGCTTGTACTTCATTCTGAGTGACAAATTTAAAATTTTCCGAAAAATCCAAAATCACTACATATTCTCCTTCTTGTAAATTACTTTTTACTGACTTTAGATATCTTGACTGTTCTTTGGTTATGCAGTCATGTTTTCAAAGTGCTGCTAGGCCGAATTTTGAAAATTCTGATAAAATATCGGCAATTTCGT
Organism: Nephrotoma guestfalica; assembly: GCA_963691935.1. Taxonomy (NCBI): domain Eukaryota; kingdom Metazoa; phylum Arthropoda; class Insecta; order Diptera; family Tipulidae; genus Nephrotoma; species Nephrotoma guestfalica. The sequence goes on along the minus strand of OY829913.1, from coordinate 230,229,791 downwards.
CAACTGAAGACGTGATCTTTATCAGTTTGCATATATTTTGAACGGAAATCCAATTATTGTATGTCACTTCATCTATTACTCCAGATTTTGCAGCATCCTTCAGTTGTTTTATTAATTTATACACCAGACTGTGACATTCTCGACATTTACTTGTAAACAAAGATAAAAGTAACGACCATTTAGACCAATTTTAAATATTTTCGAATTGTATAATATAACTAATAATCTTACCTTCCCAACAATCCCACGTCAAATTTGCACAGGATATGTTCTTTAATAACTGTTTTTCATTCATAATGGCAGCATCGCAATATACATTTTTTGATATAACCGGACATAATAAATTATTATTCAGATGAATTATGCACACACAAACATTATGTGTTCCTGGTTTTCCAGCTAATATGCATTCTTTTGGGCGAAGCTCGGCAAATTTAGAAAATCCAATATTTTGATTTGGATTTTGTTCCAAAAAATATTGGTATGACTCGGATAAGTTGCATAAAACTAGCATTTTCTGTTTTTTAATGCGACCTTCATCAAGATCAGGAACACTAACAAAGTCGTGGGTTCCAGGAAGCTGACGACTGATGTCCATACTTCTGTAGCATTCCTCTATTAATGTAATTGTTTCAGGAGAGACTTCAGATCTACTTTTTCTAGGTCCTGGGAAGCTATCATGTCCGTGGTCTTTGATAAGATTTTTCGACATTTCTGCCATATATTTCGAAGTATTAAATGTATCCATAATTTTAGTCACTGACCAATTCTCTGGTAACTAAGTTGGGAGGATCATTCGATTTGCGTATGATGTTCCTTGTTGGTTGTATGCTTCCATAATATTGTTCATGAGCTCATGTTCGTCATCTGGCTCATCTATCGGTGATATTTTTGGAACCGGTATACGTAGCACATTTCCACAAGTGAGTTTTACTACTTTTTCTAGTTCTTTTTTTGTTATAACCTGGCCCAATGAGCCTGTTGATATTTGCTGGTTATCCACCCAATCGTATACATATTTCAGAGAACTCTTCCATATACCCTTCTCGGAACATTTCCGTTTGTGGCAGTGATATCGGCTCTGATTGATTTGAAGAAGACCCAGATGATGATGGAAGTTGACTTGCAAATTCGGAAGCTGGGTTTGGTATAATTGGCACATCGTTTAATTTGTATAATTTTATGCTGCATTTTCCAAAAATTCTCTGTCTGGATAAATTGCGGTTTAAATACTTTTTGGCTTTTTCAGCTAATGCTTCGCTAACGGCTCTAGATTGTTGTTTTATATTTTTATGGTTTTCTAATTCAAATGGATTACAACACTGTGGATTTACCATCTTTTACTTTACGAGAAATGTCTCACTTAAAAATTTACAAGAGCACTACTACGTCGTTTACTGTTAAGTATTAACTAAGTAAAGTAAACATTTATTCATCTATTTATATGGAGAACTGTAAAATTTTTAAATGTGACATCTTTTGTTGCCGTCAGGTCCATTTATAGTTGACAATAGCAAACATTGGTAGAGACGTATCGAACCATATGCTTCATATCGAACCATATGCAAACATTGGAAGAGGCGTATCGAACCATATGCTTCGATACAAAAATCTATATTCGAGTAGAAACCTTAAATCACGAAAACTACCTAAACTACATTATACTAAAGATATATAAAACAATGAGAACCTTAGAGAGTAAAATAAAATGACTCAGATAATATAATAAACATAATAAACAATAAACTTAACTCATAGGGCTAATAAATTACGTCATGCTAGTGCAATTTTGATGATAAGGGCGTTGTGTTTTAGGTTACCTTAGCCATGGCTCATCCGGTACAATAAACTTTCTAACAAACAAAGTTGGCTTTCCTAGATATAACAGCTCACTCGCTGTTATAATTAGACCAAAGTTATTTTACTATAAAACGCCGATAAAATTCCCTTATTATCAAGCACCCTCTCCAAATCTCATTTAAAATATTGGATTTTCAGGTTTAAAACTTAAAACACATTAAAATTGCATTTAAGTAACATATTTGTTTTACTAAAAGAGAAAATTAAATGCGAATTTTAAATTTTAAATCCTCTGGTGCTCACTTTATGTAACATAAAGTTTTGCTTTTACTCATTTGATGCTCTACTTAATTGTGATCAAAGTTATTCCTAGGAATAGCATATATGTTGCCTTTTTCCCTAAATTTGATTCACATTCACAACGAAGAAAATGAAAATTTTGTAGTTTTTCAACTTTAAAGTTATGTAGCAGCCAAACTAGATGCAGTGCAAATATGGTTTATAGCTTGTTTAAAAGGCTGAACCTCTACCTTTCAAAGCAAGATAGTATTAAGATTTTGGTAGCTGCGCCCTCTAGCGATAAAAATCCGTGCGCACATATATCTTGCCATAACTTCGAAAATAACGGTAATTTGACATTTTTTTTAACGTAGTAAAAGGAAACCTTTCTAACGTAGTAAAAGGAAAACAATACCTTTTACAGAACGGAAAATACAACATTTTATGTATAGACACAATATTAAAAGTGCGAAAGATGTCAAAACTGACTATCGAATAACAGGAATTTCGATTGTCAAAATAAAAAACAAAACACTTTTTTGCATGCCAATATTACATAAGAAACCCGAAAAAAAAATAAAAAATTAAAATCTAAGAAACAAATTATGAAAATTGTGAAAAATTCCCCTGAAATATAGTGTAATGACCCATTTATAATAATAATAAATAATAATATAATAGGCCTGTAGTCTCTTCTTTGTATTTGGCATTACTCAAAGTATTTTTTTCGAAATGATGCTGTTGAGTTACAATTCTTGCAGTCAACCGACAAAGAATTCCACAAACTGATTCCCCTCACAAAAAAGGAAGAATTCATTAACTTCGTACTATTATTGACGATCTTTAAAGTCTGAAGCCGATTAGGTCTTAATTTGTCTAATTTATTAACAATGAATTCAGGCCGTTTATACTTCAAGAACTTGAACACCACAAAGCATGCCCGAAACTGATAGTACTAATAGAGCGAAAAGCCTAGTAAGATGTTAGTATACTGAGAGATATGGTCATATTTTCTTAGTCCCATGACGTATCTTCTTGCTTCTGAAGTTCGAATGTAACAGTGAACGCTCCAACATAAGGTTTTATCAACATACACACCCAGGTTATTATTCCATAGATTTTTCCATAGATTAGAGTCATATACATATACAAATCTAATTGGACTTCTGCTAATTCCAATTGAAATTTTAAAGTTTTTCTATGCAATTGTGTGGAGTACACTGTTATGATTTTTAATTTGCGAAATTGACAATGAAAAGTAAAATATTATGCTTGATTTTACATTATCTTAATTAGTTTAGAAAGCATACAGCACATTTTAAGATAATTTACAAAATTTGTACATAATTTAAATTAAATAAAATAAAATAAAAGTGAGATAGGAACAAGAGACAGATATATATTCATTGAATTGACCATATTTAAAAAACAAGCACATCAAGCTAAGTTTAACGAAACCGAGTAAATTTTATTAGTATATTTGTTAGACGTATATTATATTATCTAAATTAAAATGGCAGAAAAATATTGTAACTTAGAACTAAAGTAAAAATTAAAATTTTAATTGATAAATCACGAAGAAAAAAATATTATAGCAACATAACCATAAATTTCCAACCATTTTGTACTAAAATAGTCGGGGTGCAAACCAAATATACTGAACTCAAACCATTTATGAATTTCCTACTAATTTCTAATAAAAAATTTTTGTGTTTCATATGAATTAACAAAATTTCCAGAGATTAAAAAATATACCGAAACAACTCAAAAATTTTCTTCTTTTAGAAAGAAATAAGAATGTCCTTTTACAGCAGGTACTTGAACGAATACTTGGCCATCCAAATTTGAGTAAAATGACATCAATGCACCGATTTGGATGACCATGTTGGTCATTGAGTCACCTAAATAAAACCACCTAATGCTAACAATGCTCGACTTCGCGTTTATTGCTACGAATTTTTATATACTCAGTGTACCGATGTCATTTTTACTCAAATTTGGATGGCCATTATCGGCCATTTCCAGAGATCGTGATTCAGGTCTGGCTAGTATATGCCTTTGTTTTTTAGTCACCTAACTATAATTATCTAGTGCTAATAATGCGCGAGTTCGGGCAAATGAATTTTTATTTTAGAAAATATTATATATTTTCTAAAAAAAACTCATACTTATGTGATTGTACTAAAATTTCCAATACGATTCATTTTGTTCCTATTTGAATTTGAAGCAACAGTGTGATACTCATACATACATAACATCTATGGAAAGTCTGGAATACTTCACACCCGTTAAACATTCTGCGGAAGTTTCAGAATCACGGCCATCCCAAATAATAAGAGATGGTATTATAAATTGCAATGAAAAGTGCCGCGTTTGTTTACCGAATAAATCTGCACAAAAAGTGAAAATTAAACGGATTCGCGATATAAATATTTTAAAATCAAATGATCTTCAGGTTTTAGTGAATTTTCTAAAGCTTGGGCTTCCTCGAAGCAGCCAATTTTGTTAAAATTTATTATTGAAAACGCCGATTGATTGGTTTCCACACCTTTGCCTTGCTCCATACATCCATGTTTTATTATTTGCTCAATTCGTGTGAAATTTTTGGAAAACCCATAATTAATTTGCTTTTTTAGATCGTGTAACTCATCTACAATTAACTGTTGATTTTTACTTATTATACTAACCTGGTTAGATATAATATTTTCCCACGTAATGCTATTGCTGGCATTTAAGAAATTGGCATCGTGCAGCACATATACATTATCATTATTATTGGCGGCTACGTTGTTATGACTAATGTTCAACAAATGTTGGTAGATCCCTCGTTTTCTAAACCATTTCGCAGGATTTTATGTTTTGTGTTTCAACTTACATGGCCGAGTAATCCATGTGGCCTTCTCCGGTTGAGCAAATACATTTTTCACTATTGCGTTGCGGCATTTAGTACTTAAATTTGACAGCGGGTACCAAAAGACATTGTTCTTTACAAATGCCTCTGGGATGATTACGAGAACGAACCTCCGTTTTTGAGTTTCCTGCACAATTTTAAAAAACATCTTTACTGGATTTTTTGAAATTTGTTTTCGAAAGAATTACATAAATTTATCATTAACTATGTAGAATTTAAATAATGTATATCTTAGTTACCACCAATAACCACTGCACGAGAATGCCATTTAATTTGTAGACAATTTAATATTATCACTAATCAGCACTATAGCAGTATTCAAAAACTGTGCTGCAACAATTTTATTGTGATATAGAGCTATAAATTTTATTTATGAATCGACTTTCTATATAATTCAGGACATCGATTTTGTATGCTTTTTTCCATTCCACTGGGAATTTACCGGAACATCATAGTAGTGGTGTACATATTGGTGTACGTGTTTTGATTTGTTTTGTGTATTTGACGTCATTTAAGACCATAAAATAATATGTTAGGTACATAATTTGTGAATTTATTAAATTTTACCATACCATTTAAATTAATAAAGTGTTGTGTTAATTTCATAAATAGTTTAATTTAATTCCTAGCAAATAACATCTCAAAGTAATTTCATTATCATTCATATTTCCTCAGTTAATCCACTTCATAATTCATTAATCTTTTCCTCTCAATATTATTTCCATAAACAAAACATAAAAATTTAGATAAATGTATAATTAAAATGTTATTAAAAAACATTAATACAATTTATTTCATTTGAAATTTATCCAAATATAAATCAAAAATTCATAAAACAAATTTCAATCGCAACTATTTTCTTATCATCTTTCATTTATTCATTTTGCTCGTGAGCAGTGGAAAAATTCTCATGATGCATCAACATTTTGGCGAATTCACATGTATTTTTTCAACCAATAATGCACATTTATAAAATCGAGTCAACATTTTGGCGAAACTTCATGAGAATTTGACAAACACAAAGATAGAAAATGTACTGTCATTAAAAGTGAATTATTTTATATTAAAAGAGAATATTATACACCGTATACGTATAAAAATTCTCATGAGAATTTCGTACAAAATCCCCTGCACAGGGGAATATAGAAAATATATTATAACGTTATTTGACCAGGGTAACTGCAGCAGGGAAACTTTAGAATTTCAAAATGAAACTTTGCATACCGATTAAGCCCAATTTGTGCTAATTAGTGCTCATGGGGAAAAATTAGTGCTAGTCCAGGAGCCGAAAAAACGGGAAAATAAAATTTCAAATTTCGCCTGAAAGACGGAATAAAACAGAAAAAAAGAAACAAACAGAAATATTTTAAGCCTAATTTTATAACTTTCTAAAGGCCGCTAAACTGATGAAATTTGTGCTTATCATAGAATATGATTTTCATAAATTTTCAATCATAAATCGAGGAAAACCAAACTAGCCCCTGAAAGATACTATATTAAAAAACAAAATACAGAGGTATATCGTTCAATAATATTTGTGTTGAACAACAAATTAAACAATAGAAATAAAATGTTCTAAAGTCCAAGTCATAAGCAATTCAGATAGTATATTCCTGTCAGGTGTGTTCATTAGCATCCGAAATATACAGTGGCTGAATTTGTGCTAATTCAGAATTGGCCCAATTCCATTGAACAACAACGACCGTTGAATCATCAATTTTCTAACAAAAAGTATTCTAGAAACCAATGAATTTGGCACTTCTGATTATATATTCCTATCAGGTATGTTGATTGCCATCCGAAAAATATAGTGGCTGAATTTGTGCTAAACCAGAATTGGCCCAATTCCATTGAACAACAACCAACGTTGAATGAACAATTTTCTGACAAAAAGTGTTCTAGAAACTAATGAAGTTGGCACTTCTGATTGCATATTTTAGAAAAAAAATTATTTTCACAGAACAAATAGAATAGAGAGATGCAGAATGCTCTAAAATAGGATTTAATAACAAGAACAAAAATTTTATAGAATTGCATGCTCTATATTAAAAATTGCACGTGAAGTTATTTAAGTACTATATAGAGCAAGGCAATTCATAAAACCTGCATAATCCATGGTTATGGGGCTTATAAAATAAACATTTTCCCTCTAAGACCGCTACTTTTCACTCTATATAAACTTTATAACAGTTCTAAGAGCGCTTCTACAGCTAAAATTAGTGCATGCAGCTCTTAAGAGTGCTCCTTGGGCATTCCAGCTGAAATTGAAGCCATTGAACTCCGATTAAAAAAATCATCAAAAATGTTGAAGTTCGAATCGGTCACATGAACGATGGAGTATTTCATATATAAATAGCATAGAACCAAACCTACATTTTGTATAAAAGTTTTAGAATTTCCAACACACATTATGTGTTTTTTATAATATAAAAAAACTGACAGATGGAACACCCTTTATTATATTTTGGAGTTCAAATTATGTCTAAACATTTTTGAAAAAACACGACAGACGATTTTTATTTTGGCATGTAATGAACATCTGATTCCTCTCCACTGAAAAGTATATCTTATTCTGTATTTACGACTTTTCATTTATATCAAAGAAATAAAATCATTTTCTTGTTCTCAATAATTAACAGTTGACACTTGCGAATATCCTGTCAATAGATGCCAGGACAAGCACCAAAACGCCCAACACTTGCTTGATAGCCCATGGTGGCGCAGTTGAACTATTTATGGTGTTGGTGCATATGGTGTATATACTCGTATAAGTATATGTACCTTTTTGCAATTACAAAATTAAAAATTGTACCGAAGGTATTTGCACCAAAAAGTACTCAAGGTAAGATTTATGGGTTTTCAAAATATGATTTAACGCAGATGTTTATTCTAATTCGCTATTTAAGTGTTTTATTTATTTATAAGCATTGAATTTTTTTTGCATACAAATTATCCTAATTTTGGCCAAAACCTATTATATTTTAGGTTTGAAATGCGGTAACATAGTTTTCAGTACAATCACGTATTTGAAATATTTGAACCGGAAAGTGTTTTTTAAACCTAAAAGTCATAAAACTCGTAAAAATAGCATCGTAGAATAAAATGTTTACCGTTTATTTTAAAGACATTGTTTACGATGTTTTATGCATGTGAATTTTCCCTTTTCAAACTTATCTCCTATCAAAATAATGGTTGGGTTCAGACAAAAGTGAAAAGAAAATGTAGGAGTACAAGAATAACATAAAATTTATGTTAACGGTAGGAAAACAATATTTTGTTATATTCTACTTATACGTGGAGTAGTAAATTGCTCGCAAGAAAACGGGTTTCCACTTTATGTTTACGATCGATAGGGATCAGGAGCTCTGAAATACTGCCTAAAAACAGGTGAACATGTCGTTTTCTCGCCGTTTATTATTTCTGTTAGCACTGTCTATATTTATTCAGCATAATAAAAACTGTTGTCAGTATTAAGAATAGTGTAAGGAAGGAATTCGATGGCAACAGTAGGAAATAGAATAATTTGGTTATGGAAACTGTTACGAATGCATTGACGTTGTTTATAACTAAACGATGTCTAAGAACGACATGCTTAACGATGAACAAATTTTGTAAATGAATACATAGAGACAACGGCAATTTAAAATATTATCTTTAAGTTCATTGACCCAAACCTCTCACTATGATAACAAATATCAATATTGTTTTTGGGAATTCTGTTTTACCCATATTTTCGCATTAGCAGCTGTTATTCAAAAATTTTACCTTGCTTTCCAAAATACAGTACATCGTTTGGATGGTACGATAATTAGCTGGATGTTATTGGTTAAGTTAAGCCGTTCTTTAGGTATTTGGTATGCTTGGTAAACTAGGTGGATTCGTATGCAAAAAAATTATACTCGGTTTGGGAACTAAGATTGTTATAATTTTTGCTAACCATAAGTAGTGTGCGACGTAAATATTTTCATTTGGAGAGGCAAGCTGAACAGTCCGTATCGTACCCTACATTATAATTTCGGAGATTCCATTTGAAGCATATCTGTGCAACGAAAGTAGCCAGACACAAAGGATTTATTGTGTTTATAGATAGATCACTCGGCTATCTCGTGGGCATATATCCGTACTGGATCGGGGTTCTCTCGATATTTATCCTGAAGTTTGCTTGGATCTGCCTGTATTTAGTTGGAAAGAATTTATTGTGGAAATAATTTTGTTCGGAGGCTTGTTGTATAAAAGTACTGTGAGAACCGCTAATTTGCACGAGTATATACGGATAAATAAGCATTTCTTTACCAGTAATGAAGTGTCGTAAAAGTTATTACTCGTCGTGTATGAAAAAATTTCAAAAAAAAGGGGAAATAAAAATTTATAAATGGAAAGAAAATTTGATTAAAACAAAAAAAGAATATAGAAAAAAATGGAAGATAAAATATTGATTGAAAAATAATTAATTCACAAAAATGAATATTAAAATCGTAGTTTAAGAAAAAAATTAATTCAAGTTATTGTGTAGTTTGTAAGATAAATAGATTTAATTTAGTGTGAATATTTAATCGTTTATGTTGCTGCTTTAAACAAAGCGTCAACAACATAAACAATTGGGAGGGAAGTTCTTAGGTTTCAATACGCGGACAATCGAACCTGAAGAGTACTCTTGGGAGGAAAATTGTTTGGAGAGTTTTTGAACATATTACTGTAACGGGGTGATAATTCTTATATGTTTTTTTTTTACTAAATTAAATTATTTATCTCAATTAAAACCATAATTATCTAAATTTATAAATATTTTGCTACAAATGATTAACTATGAAAATGTCTCAATTAATTTTGTTCTAAATTATACAATATATTGGTGTTGTGGATGAAAGTGATCATTGTGTGAGTAATTGTGATAGTGCACGTATATGATTTGTTCTGCCGCCTAACCTAGTGAAGAAGAACCCCCCTAGCCGTTGAACCTAACCGACATAAGAAAAACGTGCAGTCACTAGGGTGGTATGTAACAAAACCATGCCAATTTTACAGTTCTAGTGTTAAGTGTCGTTTCGGCAGTGGGTATATTGCATTAAATAAGAATATGGCTTTGTTTAATTTAATTAAAAATGTGTTGTGTAATTTAATTAAACATGTTTAGTTAAAAATATTTAATTAGTGTAATTCCAAAAAAGTATGAAAGTTTTAAAGAAATTTCACTTTTTCGATGATATGTAAACAAGGTCGTGTACAAAATTCTCAATTCATAAGCTTCCCTCAACGTTATATGTGGGCGCTTCATCGTGTTACTTACACTGAGTAAACAAGCGTTCTACTCAGGTTTTTACGTTATTTAGTTTTTAAAAATAAGAACACTTGGATTTCAAATAATGCTAATTTTTCTTATGGCGTTGAACCATTGAAAGATTTAAATTTCAAAAACCATATAGTGAAAAACGTCGCAAAACTATTGTTACAGGTTTAATTGTCAAATTCATGACTTTAATTCATACCAATGCTCGTACGAGGGGATTCTAAAAGGTCGGTAAATCATATAGATTTAACGGTATACATACAAATGTTTCATTTTGTTTCTTTCTATTCCACTATTTATTCTGACGAGAAAAAAACAATTACGAATATCAATTGTTCCATTTAATTTCTGTGAGTGATGTAATGATCACATGTTGAATAATAAACGTGATCTTAAGGTTTGAAATTACTGTCAGGTAGTACGATTCTTGCGTGGATTTACTATAATCTACTCGTTAATTGTTTTACAAGTCGAATCTATTATTTAATTTTGTGACCACCCATATTGACATCAACTGCATCATCAATTCAAACAACACATCATATATCAGTAAACCAGTATGGATGTATGCCTGGCCGATCCACTTCGACTAATCTGCCTGAATTCACCAAGAAAACAATTAACGAGATAGAAAAACATCAACAAGTTGATTAGCGTACACGGATTTCATTAAAGCATTTTACTATAAATGTTATCATATCATAAAGCACTCCAAAACCGGGTAAGCCACTGAATGATCGAAAATCTTACCTTATCTTCTCAAAAGATAGAAAAGAACTATAGAACAAAGAAACCTTATCCCAGAATATCAGTTTGGTTTCAGAGAGAAACACTCAACTATTGAGCAGGTTCATAGGCTTACAGATGTCATTGAGAATACGTTAGAGAGGAAAAAGGTTTGCTCTAGTATCTTTTTAGTAGTGGCGCAGGCCTTCGATAAGGTGTGGAACAGAGGTTTATTCTTCAAACTACATAGAGATTTACCAAAACAATACTATATAATTTTAAAATCATACATAGAGAATCGCCATTTTCGGGTGGAATATGAAGAAGCTCTATGAATATAAAGCTACTCCGAGCTAAAATAGATTTCGGCAGAAGTCCCGCAGGGTAGTGTTTAGGGACATACGCTTTAACTGCTCTACGCCTGAGATTTACCTCAATTAAACGATGTTACCGTTGTAACATTTGCTGATCATACTGCAGTTCTCTCAGTAATAAACACTCTCGAGGAATCGATAACGAAGCTTCAAGAAGCTACAAACCTGTAATCATTAACGGCCTGTAGATTCCGTGTCAACCGAAAATAAGTTGCTATTATATCAACAGGTGCTAAAGTCTGTATGGACTTACGGAATTCAGGTCTGGGGCTTCTCTCTCATCAAAATAATACAAACTTTTCAGAACAAAGTGCTACGTGGTATAGTTAACGCTTCGTGGTACATTAGGAATGATGACCTTCATAGGGACCTAAATATCCTGACAGTTCAAGAAGAAATAAAAAACTTGCAGTAGTTCATGTACAACGTATTTATCAACACGTAAATGAAGAGTTTCGTGTATGTTGGGCACTTTACATACAGAAGGCGATTGCAGTGAACAAAACCAATTGATTTAATGGATTAAGGACACCAGTGCAAAGACTACTTCAGTAAATAACCTATAAATGGAGCTGGGCAATGCGCCTGTTCTCCTTCACAAGTGACTAAATTAAGAAGAGAAATTACTAGATGAATTGTATTCAGTTGCAATAATTTAAATAAAAAATAAAGCACTCCAGAGTTTATTTGCATTTGGGGTTTCACTCGATTACAAAAATTGGTTCAAGTCATATCTTTCAAACCGGCTACAATTTGTAATAATTGGAAATGCGAAATCAAACGTTATTAAAGTTACGTCGAGTGTCCCCCAATGATCACATATCAGGCCCTGGATTTTTATTGTTTTCATAGATCGAATAACCGAGATAATCGAAAACTGAAACTTGCTCATATTTGCGGATGGCATAAAAAATGTTCGTACGGTTAACGGAACGCTAGATGAAGAGAAAGTTCAAGAAGACATCGATAGATTAAGTGAATGGCGTGATCGAAACTCGCTTTTCAACGTAAAAGTAATCCGTTAATACCTTCATAAAGCCAACATCGCAATATTCAGAGAGGCAATGAGATTATCGATTTAAGTTTTACATTTGTCGAAAACGCCAGCCAGCAGTAGGCATATTGAAAATTGTATTGCGAAGGCAAATGCCATCGCCATGTTTGGTTTTGACAAACGATGGATAGGTGAATTTAAAAATATTTGTATCTTATTTTCACTCTATTTCGCTTACGTCCGATCTCAACTGAAATACGCTGTAACGGTCTGGAATCCATACTATGCTGTGAAATAAAAAGATTGAGAGCATTCAAAAGAAGTTTCTGATTTTTTTTTGTTAAAAAAAGTTCATGGGATTATGACCACAATTTACAATTCCATGAAAATGTGGCTCAGTTACATATGAAAATGTAGTCATATTTATGTTCCTTGCAGGACATTTCGAAACCATGAATTTTTGGCAACACCATTCCCATAGTATGGAGGAAACAACCCCATTAAAAGAGTGTCAACATCATCCAACATCATCTATTTAAATTTAATTTAAAACAATGGACAACTTCAAAAATATCCTGAAGAATTATTTTAAAATTTTTTAAAAACTTCAAAAATATCCTGAAGAATTATTTTAAATTTTTTTAAATGTTAAATCAAAATTTATATTTGTTTTTTATATTTTTAATCCGTGCCATCTTTTCTGGGGCCGAAGCACCCGCTCCGTGCATTGCATAGCTGCATGCCAGTCTATAGTACTGGACATAGAAGGTGGGTCAGCCCATGAGTTTTGCATGCCGATATGGGGTCGTAGTTGTGTTCTTAGGTCGTATCAGGATTCGAAAGCGGTACCTCTCGATCCAAACGCCAAAGCTTTAACCACTGGGTCATTTGGTCGGTAAAAAATATTTTATGTTGTAGTTAGTAAGAGGGTTTCCAGAACTTCAGTCAGTCTGGTCTTTTGCACTCCTTCATTTTCTTTCTTTAACTTAGCGATTTCATTGCTAAGTTGTGTTGCCACTTTTTCTATTTCACTCAGTCTTCTGCGTAGTTCAACATTTTCGATTTCCTGCTGGATCGCGAACTGTGTTTGTTTAGGTGGTGATCTAGATATTTTTGAACTTCCATCGAATGGGCATTGCAATCGTTGGCTCACCCCAGAATCCTTTGAGCCGGCCTCGTTAGAGGGTGGATTAACCAACTGGGCAGTTGGGATACCATCTGGGGTAAAAACTCCTTTTTGTTGTAAACACATTGCATTAAAGACTGATTATTGAAGTAGCCTACCAACCTATCCAGTGAAATTGGCAGTGGGTCAGTGAAGAGAACATCATTTGCTAGGTTCTCGGTTATCCCGCCGTTTATCGGTCCCCAGAGCCTCGTTGGTAAATTAGTAGAGAGCACCGCGTGCAAGTAAGATTGAAATTTGTGCAGTTATATTGACCTTCTAGACCGATGCTCCGTACCCCCCCTCCTCCCTCCCAAGGATTCAAAATAAAATGAAAAAAGAATTCAACATATACATAAGCACGTGCCGCATTTCAATTTTGCGAGGTGCGGCAAGTGCTGCGCTTGAGCTTTGTTTGAAAAATGCAGTGTACGAACCGACTAAATAATTATGTCTCCAGTGACGTGGGAATTAAGATAACAGCATCAACCTTGTAACAATTAATTTGTTCCGAAATTTTAAAGGAAATAACGAGCAGCAACAGTATGATAAAGAAAACTTTATTTCATCAAAATTCGGCACTCCAGGCGGATTTGGGATGAAACTTCATACTTAAGCTTTTTTGATAAATTAGGAGATCATTACGAAATTTGGTGGATATTTGTGTACATGAAGTGGCAACAATTTTATTAGATAAGACAGTTTTTACCAAAAGTTCGATAAGTTTAATTTTTTGCTTTAGAAATTAAGTGTGGTGTATTCTAGATCGATGATTGTATACATTCATTGTAAAAGAGAGTCGGATGTTGACCAGAACAAAATCACCCCTCAATTTTTTAGTATTGAATTTGTTGACGCGTTAGCGATTCTTTTCTTTTCTGCCGGAATCGTTACCCCAAAAAGTACTTACTAAACAAGAAACAAATTGAATATTTCTGATGGTTATTTTGATGAAGTTAATTATACAGATCCACAACTTCGGGGTCCTGAATCCAAGTCATTTCCCCTTTTCAGTATTTCTCTTCCGTTGCGGTTATCACGGCCGCTGTCTGAGCACGTTCCCATCTATACAACTGAGCTGCGGCAACCAATGCCGCAAGGAGTGCTAAGTTATCGCCCCTCTGGGAATGTGAGTTCACTTGCTCATTGATTCTTCTGGTTTAAACTTACCCACTGTAGTCATCCTAAATGCTTTGCAATAAAGTATTGACCAAGAAAAGATGCAGTGCAGATGATTATAGTTTTATAAAAAAATTTTAAATTTATTTCTTAATCTTATTGCAAACATAATTTTAATCTCTTTCATCCTAATACATAATTTATAAAATCGATATCAAATTTTCTAATGTAATTGGAACGAATATCGAAATGAACACCCATTAAATGTATATTTATCTTTGGCCTAAAAACGATTATAACTTTAAATTTGTATCTATTTATTTATTTACTTTGTGTTCACTCTCAAAATCAATATCTAACATTTTAATGCTTTAAAATATTTATGTATACAAACAGAAAGTTATCTAAGGAACAGGAGCACTAGCACACTGTAAACACAGTGATACATAAAATTTTAAATTATGCCAAAATAAACAAAATATGCGGTTCCTTTAATACTGTTTTACTACTACATAACACAACATAAATTTGAGAAATAGACATTTTCATTTTGTTTCGTTTGTACAAATAAACGGAAATAGAATTTTGAGTAATATCCAAATTTACATAAATATTAAAGAACATAATTATTTTTGCTATTAAAAATGTAAAAAATGTATCATTTTTTTTAAAGGAAATTTATTTTTTTGCTATGAATTTAATAACCCCATCTTTGTTGTGTATACCTAATTGAAATTTTAAAATAATCTTCCGCTAGGAAGCTTTTGTAAATTGTGAATGGAATTTGTTATGTTTCAATTAGGAAATGTGAAACAATCAATTTTGAAAAATCAATTGGCACGAGAAATTTGTCAACTTATTGCAAATTCTTTATTTTGCATGTCTGCTTTAACCTTTAACAGAAGAGAGGAAGTTTTTAGAATAAGATAAATATTTACAAATTTTGTAATACTGTTTGGAAATCTAAAATTTTATACATATCCGTCATTGAAATTAATATCATTTGGATCTTTATTTCTGAACACAAAATATTTGAATAATATTATGATAAATTATCACAAACAAATTGAACGCATTTATTTTATTCTCCTAACTGGTATTTTGCCGTATTTGACCGGGAATGATAATTAAAAAGGAGAGCCAACAGTGAAATAAAACCGTGGAGATCAGTGTATCGATTTTGTCCCAAATGTGTGAAACGAAATGAGTGTAACCGGAAAGATATAGTAGTGGTATTTATGTTTATGTTAGTGACGCGCGTATAACTGGTTTGCTTTACTATACACATGCAAACCACGTGTCATTGTTTTTTGTTTATTCTATTAACCCATGATGAAATTTTTGATTCCTATATTGAGGTGCGCGATTGCGCTCTTTGACACTCAAAGGGTTAACCATTGTAAACGCCATATTTTTGTGTAGTTTGAAAAAATGAAGAAAAATTCGTCATTTTGGAACAATATGATTGGTCGAAAAAATTCTTTAAACGAATGAAAAGACAAACAAACGCAACATTGAATCCGCCTCTACAAGATAGTATTACTTTTTAAATATTTATATATTTTCGATTTTTTTTTTATAATTAATATTTTATTTTAAAATTTATGTTAAATTTCATTTCAATTATTTATAAAATTTAAACATATATAATTAATTTATTATAAAAAAAATATTAAATATAAAATACATTAGCATGTTAAATAATGACACTCCACAGCTCGTGAGCAGACGTAATGTGTTGAGAAAAGGAAATAAGCACCATACAAATTAAACCGATTCACCCGGATCGCATTATTTTGGTACTGTCCATCATAAAAATGACACAAATACGAACAAAAGAAAAATACAAATACAAAGCCATAATCGTGTACTATACAGTGTATACGTATTCGATATTTTTTGCTTCACTCACTTTAAATGAGTAACTCACGGAACAAAATCGATACACAGGTTGTATATTTTCATTTTACTGAGTTTTATTTTTAAAGTTTTACTTTAAATTTCATTTTCGTGTTAACGTTTATTAAAAACGTAAATTGAAAATAATTGTTTCCTTGTTAAATAATATTGGAAATGTGTAAAAGCAAAAAATCATTATTATTGACACATTAAATATTGAATAATTTAATAGTTTTTAAGTTTTTAAAAAATTTTGTCAATTTGTTTATTTATTTTGCAACATAAAAAACAAACCATTGAAGATTTTTTGATTTTCGTTTTTCAAAGTTCCTGTGATAATTATTTCAAATAAAAGTATATTTAATTCCTAATTTAATAGTTTTTGTTATTTAAAATTATAAAAGTATCTCCATACTGTATATAGTTCGGTTTCTGGTAATGGATATCTACTACGAATTCAGTCGACTATAGCGAAGCTCTAAATCATCAAGAATTTTTTCCCACTTGTTATTTAAGCAGGTAAGTTCCTGAAATACAGAACTTTTACACAGTAAATTATATTCATATGCGTATTTATTAAATATTAATTATACTGGAACATTGTCATTTTTTAGAAGAAACCAATTTTTCGTGACATTGTTGTTGTTTACAAATTGAATTATAATGTTGTATTGTAGTCTTTATTCCTTTCAAACTATTTTGCCGCATCTAAACCTCTTTGTGGCTTCACAAAGTTGTATTATTAATTAAGTTTTCTTACCAGCAATTAATAAAAATGTAAAGCAGCCGACTTTCTGATGGAATTTGATTCGCATGAGCTCATATGTCAAAACTCTATTCATCATTCAGAGACGCGATGCTGCAAAAAATCTTAACCATCCTCCGATTAGATGTTTCCAAAAATCAATAATGTCGATTTTTCTGTAAAATAACACAAAACAAATTTTTCTAAAAATAAAATGAAAACTTACCGAATTTCGGTACAAAAAAGTATTTTTTTGTCAAATATCATTATTCGCATCATTATTCAACACTTTGGAAGCCGGGTTAGGGGATGGTATTTAGTCTTGTCGAATGAGAAATTTAATGAGCTATTGACGTACTATCGGAACCTGAGGTCAAGTTCACTGGTAAGGGGTTGTATATATAATGCTGTCGAGGCGTTAATTTTATCAACTGTGTTTCGTTTCACTGTACGGTTTACGTAATTTATATTTATACTTTGATTTCTTGTAATTTTAACAATTCGTATTTATTATATTAATATTCGATACATATTATTACTATTAGTACACACGATTTATAGTTATAATTTTACCCACGTATAATATTCAATTTTATTTATAATGGATGAATTTACAGCGCATGTGTTGTTCGATTCGGATGACAGCAGTAAGAAGGAATTTTGTTTTCATTTTATGTAATTTTTTTTATTTTTATGTTGTTAACATACATGTGTACGTTGCATGTGTGCGTGGCCAGTTGAATGTCGTGCGCTCGTGCGCGGTCGATTATGGAAGTTGATGTCGGTTAATTAATTGTTGATTTTAGTGTGTGTCGCACGGTTAAATGTCGCGTATAATATGTCGTATTCGTCGAAGCTTGTAAATTCAATTATTTTGCGAATAACCGAGTTGTTACAGGGTGTTAATGGTTCCTTTCAGTTTAACCACCAATTTGAGTTTCTTCGAGAAAATTAGTGAACACTTGAAGACTCGAATTAGGGGATATTATTTGGGCTCGGCGGATGAGGAACTAATTACCTATTAGACGCACTGTCAAAACCTGAGTCAAGTTCTTTGGAAAGGACACATTTGAATATCTGGGTAGAAAAATTCATGAACACTTTAGGACCCGGGTAAGGGGTTGGTATTTGAGCTCGTCGAAATTTAATTAGACAAGTTCTCTGGTAAGGAGTGTTATTGAACATTTTCAGTTCCACGACAAAATTGAGTTTCTACGGAAAAAATTCGTCAAGAATATGAGACACGGGTTAAAGGTTGGTATTTGGGCTCAAGAATTTAATCAGCATTAGACACGCTATCGAACCCTGAGTTACTCTTCGGGTAAGGAGTGTTAATGTTCTTTTTCAGTTCCAAGACAAATTTGAGTTTCTTGGAAAGCAATTTGTGAATAATTTGGGATGCAGGTTGAGGTGTGGTATTTGGGCTCGTCAATAAAGTGCACAAATAATAACTATAAAAAAATCTGTCAAATTTAAAATCAAAATTAAAGTAGATAATTTATTGCACAAACCAATTTAATAATTCCAATCAAATACCACAGAATGATGTACCAAAACCGATTCAGATTTCTCCATTAAACATAACACCACCGCAAATAGAATTTAAAGTTAAAAAAGAGTTTATTTCACTGCCTCATCCAGAGTATATAAACCCGTGGTGATTAAAATGTAATTTATTGTTTCATGATTTTAGAAATTTAAAATTTTTCAAACGAAAAAATTCGGCATTTTATGAATAAAATATTAGCGATGTGGAGATTCAACCATAATTGTTTATGGGTCTTGTAAGTACGAGACACATAAACAAAAATATTAGTTTTACGTTAAATTTGATAAATCTTTGAAAGTTTACGTAAAGGGTGAATATATTTGATTAATCAAATTAGAGGGATGCGAAGGGTAATCATCTCTAGAGAGTTGGGAGATCAAATGCTTCACAATTTTAAATCAAATATTTTAAAAAACAAACATTAATCTGGCGCTTCAGAGCAATACGCAAACATTAGCAATGGCTAGTGTGCTAAGAAAAATAAGATCAGTGGTTTTGAAACGAAATGATTTCTGAATGAGATAATTTTTTTAAATATATATACACTGTTTCCGAATCATTAATGGTGGTAATGATGAGATAAACCAACTACAGGATTTACTCAAACACGAATGCCTAATACATTTTGACGGGTAACGTTGTATAACGACCAAACTGCCACCCAAAACAGAATTATTCCAGTATTTGGACTATGCTATTTATCTATCTAGCCAATACGACACCACCACAATTAATATATTTTTACTTGTATTGAAAAATGAAATTCAATTAAGTAAATCACAAAGCCAAATTGGATTGGTCATGGGTATCAATTTCCGCAATTTTAAGTAGTTTCAATCTTATGACGGTTAACCGATTCGTGCGGCACAGCAGTATGCATATAACGTTTTAGCCAAAAGAGCTCAACCAAATTCTAAAGTAATGCCACTTTACTTATGCTGCGCTCATTTTATAAATATAATTGTTTGGTGAATTACACCAAAGTGCCCTAGTATTAAAAAGAACTAAAAAAATGATTCTTGATCTATTTTGGGCATTTTAAATGCAAAAAATCTCATTAAGAAAGATCTACTACCCAAATCACAGAAGATGTGAAAACTGCCAACATTTATTTCACAACGTATTTAATCTTCAAAAGCACATCTACATTTAAAATTGAAAAAAATATTACGAGAATCTCATGATGTCGATGATAATGTAACGAGCGACACTTCATCCAGGTATTCAAAGAGTCCTTTTTTAATACGAAGCTTGATGGAATATGGATGCAAAATTGCAAAATAACAAATCTGACAAGGCGCAACAAATGTCTTTTAGTATCCACATTTTGTTAGCTTTCCTACCGTTGTGGGCAACATGCTTCTCAAATAATATATATTTATATATATACTCGTAAATTACTATTTTAAAATAATTAACAAAAAAATATAGTAACAATTTATTTTAGCCGTCGCAGTGCGAGTTTCAAATGCGAACGCTGAAAATTGATTCAACATATTCAAACATCAGTACCTTAAAGAACAGAAACATCTTAAAATTGGTAGATTTGTTGACATAATGAAGGAGAAAATTAAATTACTATTCAAGGCAATACAAGTTTACCAACCAACAACTTGCACAAAAAGAAAAATTGAATATTTTGAGTCACAAACGTAATTTTGAATTATCTGTAAATAAATCAGTTAGCGAAACTTCAGAGATGGAATCCGACGATCTGAAAAATGAGGAGTCCTGGAGTAAACGAAAAAAAAGTGTATGCACCAAACCATATGGGACAAAGAGCGATGGAGCGATACTTGGCCAGGAATCACACATATTGGTATTGATGACGAACGAGTCTATTGACTTGTTAAAAAATGGGTTTTCTCATAACGAGAATAGTGTATCAGTAGCTGTAATGGAAACTTGCGCATTCGATTCATTCGCACAAAGTTTAGTAGACGCCAACGAGAGAAGCTACGTTACCCAGACAAATCTCCTCACAAATTTACCTCGGAAAGTGATGTCGATAAAAAATTTGAAGAAATTTTTCCGGATGAGCTGTAATGTTACAGATATTGCGAATCATTTCTTGCCCCGAACAGTCAACATCGAATACACTTGCTGAGGAGATCAACTAGTAAAAAAAAAACACTGTTTTGTGCCCACAAATATTTTCCAAATTAAAAACAACATTTGGCACTTCTTGACAACATCATAGAAATAAGGCCAGTAAACTGTTGTACCTGCAACGATGCATTAACCGAAGGTGTGATAAGTGTAAGATAAGGAATTGCTTTGCTGAATGTGCATCACAGTTAAAATAAAAAAGCTACAATGTTAAAATAAAAAAAATTTAAAAAAAATTTTTTCTTTTCGAATGGGATATTATTTTTAAAAGGTCGCGTCCATTTTGCCCAACCTTTGGAAACTTTGGTCTAAACCGAGAGTGGGAAATGTACGACGACGACATGAGGTCACCTGTAAAGGTCGATGAAAATAAAAATAAAAATCAATCCCACAATATTTTATGCCCGAAAATAATACAAAAAACCTAATTGAACAAAAAATCAATTAAATAAATAAAATTTCTAAAAACTTAATTTGAATTATTATTTTTTAAACCATAAAACATTTTCAATGTTCTTCCTTTCAGTCTGCTGAAAACCTTCGGATTTTTCTTATAAAGATTGTTGTTTAGATTGCTAATAAAACTCATGGTTTATTTGTTACTAGGTAATCTTTAAATTGGATACTTGCACAATTTGCGGGGAATCAATTCAAATATTTTTTCCACGACCAAACAAAAACTTAAATTCCTTTTTTATTCATTTATTAAATATTACATAATATTCCCAGGCAACAAAATGAAACTGCAATTTCCAAAAACCACTTGGTTATCTTAAAACGTTTTTGAAATGTCGCTTCAGACGTACCATAAATACTTAAATATCAAAATATTTATTTTTCGAATTAAGTTGCATTGAAGCGGTTTTAAAACTGATCATTCACGTTTCAAATTTCGTTTTTTTTTTGAAACGTTTTAGAAACGTTTTGAAAACTAAATTAAACATACTAATATGAACCCACACATTTTCAGCATAAAACGTACTTTACCACGTATTGCAATATACCGTTAGAGAATGTAAATAAAAAAAATGCATCCTGGAAAGAGAGAAATTGGGAGCTAACAATTATTTTGTTTTATAAATTGTGTGCGGAGAGGACGTACAAAATTAAAATTAAATAAAAACCATATAAGTTAAAAAATATATATATAATCGACAATATATTTAATATAAAAGTGTGCTGATCTTTGTAGTGCTTTGTGAAACAGTGAAGACATAGTTTTGGGTATGTAAAAATATAAGCTATCACGATTTTTCATCTTTTTTTATAAAAATGTGTGAACGATATTCCTGTGCGTGTAAAATCAAGCCATGTTTTTCTAAGATTGTTTATACAAAAATTACGGTATTCCTGGCAAAAGCGATAATTTTTGGTAATGTTTTATTACAAAATTATTAAACATTAGTATTCCAGGAAACAGTAATAAGTTATAGTTATAGTGCAAATATACAAGACCGCTCTGAATCTAATAGACAACAACCATTTGGAGTTTCAAAATTTGTCATTTCTGAAGTTTCATCAAAGGAACCGGGACCAGAATTACATGACACTTGCGCGATACGAGCAAATCCGGATGTTGAAGATATTTATTTTCCTACCATAACTTTTAGAGAAAATCTACAGCAATGGGCTCTCGAATTTACCATAACGCACACTGCAGTAAATGTTCTTGTTGAAAATACAATAGTTTCGACAAAACCTAAAACGAGAAACACAATTAAACATCGCAAATAGAATTAATTTATTTAAGTATCATATGGTATTATTATAATATTTACCTTAATTTATTTGTTAACTTTTTAATATTCTTAAGTTCTATAAACATTGAATTATATAAGTAATTAACCACCATGACAATATTTAAACTCGTTGGCATACACAACCTAAACATATAACTTAGTTCCACACATAAAGTAAAATATACTATCAGAGAATTATGCAGAATAAATCCCTACATTGAGGCCAGCGCTCGTTCCGGCTTACATTGGTACCTGATTCAAGATCTTTTTCGATCGTATTTGATTTTTTGTTTTTCCATTCCATTTTATGATAGGGTATAGATGTGTTTTACATGACTCATACGTGTTTGTGTGTGAGTATACGAATGTTTTGTTAAGAATTAATGTTTTTATGATACTGTTTGGTTTGTATATTACATTGTATAGCGAATATAAAATTAATTTTGAAGTTTTATAGATTGATTTGAAATGTTAAGAATACAATTTTGTTTCTGATGCGGCACATATAACTTTAAGGATACATACGCGGGGACTGAATTTATGGCATGCAATTTTAACTTTTCACATAACTAAAATTTGGAACTTGGAATACGGGAGATGAGGAAACGAGACAAATTATGCTGGAGTGAAATCTTTGAAACGACATAACAAAAGATTATTGGAGACCAAATATACAAACTTGCTAATTTTTAAAGTGCTTTTAATCTTATACGCTGAAGTAGAAGAGTGGTCTACTTCTGGCGTCTGGCTTCTTTCATGAATGAAAGATCTCGTTAGTCTAGATGCAAATATGGGTTTTAACATGGGAAGTGTTTTCTTAGCCACGACAGCTTCAATTACTTTAGGTGCAATTATTATTAAAGCTGCGTCTACAGAATGTGATAAGTTCGTATTATGAGGTATTATGGGATGGGTATGATGAACTACTCTCTAGTATTTATTAAGTTCTCAGTCAGACTTGTATAAATTGCGTTGTTATCTTGCCTACTTCTGATGACTTCTTTTAATATGTTGTAGTTCTTGAATTATTTTAAAAATTATTGATATTACCTGTAGTGCTTTGTTATTTAGCTATGTGGCAATGATATTAAGCTTAGTGTTGTGCACTTCATTGATATCAATGGCAACAGAACATCTTTTCGGAAAATCTCTTTGGATTTGGTTATTTTGCGTCTTTTTTAAAGTAAGTTTTAAAGAGATTAAAAATCTTCTGATTGAGACTATAAACGAATTTTCGGTCTGTATTGTCAACTCAAAATTAGCCATTTTATAGATAATTTTGAAAACTCCAATCTCTAACTATTACTGTAGTTGTTATAGCTTTGTTAGTTATTGAAGTTTAGCGAGCATGAACCTTAATGAAATATTATGCTATTCTAACGTAATTTAACTGTTGGATTTAACAGTCCTCCCGTTGCATGTCAAAACTCCGCAACTACCTTCTGATGAAAACATATTCCAATTAGGATATTACAAAACAGCACATAGTACAAAACAGCACACATCACAAAACAGCTCAACCCGGCACCTCAAGATCCAAATGCCAAATCTTTAACCACCCTGCACTTAAAAGTTGCAGATAATATTTTAATATTCATCTCATCTTGTAGGTGAGATAGTTCTACACATATTATGTCCTGTTTTTGATGTTTATTTTTTAATTGGTTTTGCCCTGCGCCATGTTCCCAGTGTACTGCCCAGTCTCATAGTACATCAGGTTATGAATTGTGTAGTTCCGTGTGGGTCCATTTTAATTATACTATGGAAATTCATGGGATGGCCTTCTTATTAATACATTTATGAGCTAGAAGAGGAGAAAACCGAGAAAAACTTGGAATTGGGCCTCAAAAGCATAAAATAAAAAATAATCAGATCCATTCAAACAAAATTCATTTATTTAAAATTTTAAATACAACCAAATATTTTCAATTAAGGATTATTCTCCATCTTCTGTCCTTAGTTAACATATTTGTTTTCCGGTTTTCTTTTCTAGCACTAAAACTTTCACGATTTTCCCGTCTAATGCGCTCCATATACCATTTACTCTGTTTTCTAATTAATATTAGGATCATAAGATTCAACAAAAAGGTGTGATGATCAAAACAATTATTATCTTTATTATAAAATTCTCGATCCACAAAATTATCGATTAAGGTTCCGATTAAATGTTGTTTCAACCCTATAGTATGTGCGTTGCTTATAAAATTTTGTTCGAAGAAATTTATCTGACGTCTACATAGTTCAAAAAATTCTTGTGACGGTGTCTGGAGTTTTCCGAATGTATCTTGCAAATAATTTTTATGATGAATTAATAATTCCGATTTATGGGGCATTTACATGTAGAAAATTATTTTCTTCTGCAAATTTTTGCAGGTAAATAAGAAGCATCCGCTATATAAAAATAGTCAATATGCGAGAAAGAAATAAACATATATAGTAATGCCATAATTTTTTTATAGGAAAATTATTAATTTTTTTTAATTAATTCAAATGAGAAATTTATATTTTTATCTATGGCGTCGGTTTTTATTATGATTCCTTAACCTTTTGTAAATATAAAATATTTTTTTTTTGTTAATTTTAAAAATGTTGCCATAAAAATACTCGGATCGAATATATTTTATGGCAACATTTTCATTTTTATAGTGGTTTTTGCCGTGTAGTGGCTCAAAAAAACTTCTGCAAAATTTTGTTGGGATATATTTCTTTTCTTGTCTCTCATGTGCAAAATGTCAATGTTATATCTCTTTCATTTTACAGAAGAAAAATGTTGGTCGCATGTAAATGCCCCATTACATTCTAAGTAATCGTTTTCTTTAAGCATCACTAAAGCACAGCTTGCACAGTTATATTTTCTGAAAAGCCTTTGAATTAAGTATCCAACAAAATATCTCTCTGAAACGTCTGAGTTGAAGTCCGGCTCATAGGGTATGAAATCTAATTCTGTAATGAGATCCGTTTCAATTTGGCATTCCTCTTTGTTGCATTGAACCTGAACGTCGTAATTAACTTTATGAGTTTCGTTTATTGGCGGAATATTTTTCATTTCGTTTAAATCTCTCTCTGAATTAGGAAGTTTTCCTTGCTCGATTTCTTCACGAATAATGATTAGGAGGCATGTGTCATTATCTTCTTCGCAGTTCGATAATGTTGTAAACGACGTTAAATATTTTATTGATAACAATTTAGCTACCGTAAAACTAAATTCTTGAACTGAAGGATTAGAATTATTGCCGTTTGCACCTCGAATAAGCGCAAATGTGTTTTCTAATGCATCCTGGTTCAACCGCGATGTTAAAATGTACTGTACACCAATATTTTCTTGGACCAATGACTTAAGAAGAAATAAAATTCCGTTAATGGTCTGTATTATTCCATCGAAAGAGAATACTTTTTTACCATTTACCAGCTTCGTGGCTTTTAGATATTGTAGCATAGTTAGCAAAAACTTGAAAATTTCATTTGTTTCGTCATATTTTAGACCCGCTTTAAATATATTTGCATTAAACTGATGTTTTGAATTTAGGATGTCAAATAATTTATCTAATTTATCAAATAAATTCCATGTCGCAGGAACTTTAAATTTCACCAAATCAGAAAATTTATCTAAATCGGCAACAGTTTTAATCCCGGCCACAACACTCCTGCTAAATATTTGTGTGGCAAGTTTAACCTTCATTTTGTCGAAATGAATGGGATTTATATGCTTATCATTTAATTTGGGACACATTCTAGTAACAGAGGACTTTTCTAATTTGTAGAGCTCCCTCACTACATCCCAACTTGCTACTCCATCGGGACAATCGATATCGGATGACAGCATTGCATTTCGGAAAGACTTGATTAGATGAGGCGAGTCAAAAATGCTGACAATTTCTGTAGGTCCTTCGAAATTTAACATAGGATTATCTCTAGTAGCTCCCATAGAAGCTAGAGCTTTTCTATTGTTTGAACCCTGTTCAAAAACAACCGCTCGAACACACAACCCTAAAGTTAAACATAGGTCTAAATTTTCAGATATCAACTTATTTAGAGTAGCTGACTTAATTGCATTATGAGATACATAATAGCATAACATATTTTTCCAATTTTCTATTAGACCACGAACCATGAAGACACATATACAGTACCAATCTTAGCTTCTCTTAAATTATCTCCTAGATCAACAAAACCGTCGATACAACAATCTCTTACGATGTTATAATTCAGATCTTGCCGGATTTTAATTTCATCAAACACTAGTGTACATTATTTTCCAATTACCGTCAGTTTCCCGATTGTTTCTTTTAATTTATTCAAAAAAATTGGATTATTATTTCTATTGGAGAAATTTTTTATCGGTTGCCATCTTATGAGAGAAGATTTGGAGGGCAATTCGAAATTTAAACGATCTCTCATAAAGTTATAAGCTTTTGGTGACCTATAGTACATATTCTGTGCCAGAGTCTTATATTCTTCCGGCCATCTCTGACATTTCTTTCTATCCATCAAAATCATTTTACAGAAAATTTTCGACTGTTCACTTTTATTTTGCTTGTCTATAATAGAATTTATATTCATTTTCGTTTGGAGCTTTAAATTAATCACTTTTTTTATTCAATATGCGGTTTTTTTGTTGTATGGTTCTTACCTGTTTGATTAAGTTCAATTTATCAGTTTTAAATTTATAGATTTGAAACTGTAACTTGCGATTTAATCGCCTATAAACCTCAATATTTTTTTCTGATTTTTCACAATGTGTGCAGGTTATTGAATGGGATATTAATGTAGTTTTATCGAAATAGGGATCCGGCAAATTGGAAATTTGATTGAGGGTTAAATTATCACTAACGATGACAGATTTTGCGTAAGTTTTTAAATTCGATAGGTTTTCTCTTAAATTTGATTGAATTTGATCAGATTCATAAATTGAATTCAATTGTTTATCGATCTCCATACCAACATTATTTGGCATTTGAATATCAGAATTTAACACTTGAAGAGCAGTTGTTATATTACCTGATGTTTCTTGATTTCCTTGTGGTAAAAACAATGTGGGGACAGCATTTCCTTTCAACAAGCGCTTCAAAAAATATTGAGATTCGAAATGCTTCGAGCATACAAAAATATTTTTTCTGTTCAATGACGAAATTTGATAATTTTTTAACCATAACTCGTGCTTGTCGTAAACATGAGAATGTTTAAAAAGGCGAGCACCATTTTTCCGCTTTGAATCGCAATTTATAACAGAACATTTATGTCCCGATGGCCCTGTCATGATATTTATATTTAATTTACAAAATTCACCAAACTAGTAATACAATTTTAATCAAATGAACGTAAAAACAAAATTGTATTGATACACAATTTCTAATTAGCTCTTTAACGTGTGAAATATTATTCAGGAATGCAAGAAATTTATTTTTATCCTTCATATTCACATATGACCGTTTCAAGGTACATTTACAAATTTACAAATGCATAACAAATACATTTCGATTATTTCGAATATTAAATATGCACATATACATAAAACATCATCGATGCGTATTGTTTGTATACAAAAAACGAATGGGGTAGTACGATGAAGAAGAATAGATTTTAGTGTATCTGTGTTTCATTTCATCTCCTGCTTCTGTTTTGAATGTAGTACACAATAATAGAATACTGGCTATGTCGCTAGTTTCGTTTAAGAATAAAATGAATGTTCTGAGAAGGCATAATCTCTGATAGTATATTTTACTTTATGTTCCACATGAAATCAACAATGCTGCGTCTAAATGTTGATTAAATATGTACACGTAGCTCGGTTGAAATCTCGGATAATCCCGCCTTTGAATGTTGCTTAAATATTTACACGTAATTCGGTTGAAGTTTATTACTGAAAATTGTATTGCGGCAACGATATTTTAAGGTGATTTTCTGAACCAATGGCTTGTTGCCAACAAGTGAAGATGTTCAACCAGACACGTATGTGAAGTTATCCCACGATTCTATCCCAGAAAATAAAATAATTTCATCAGGCAACACTAATAAATAAAAACCCCATTTGCTCTTGTGTGAAGTTAGCCCAGCCCAGAATTTCTTTAAATTGATTCGAAATAAAACGTAATTGGTGAAGTTAGTCCAGCCCAGAATTTTTTAAAAATCACGTTAAATACAATAATTAAATTCGTTATTTTTAAATTAAAAGAATTTTATATCAATAGAACATGAAAGAACTAAAATTACGTTAGACACGATAAAGGTAGTTGGCGCGTTAAAAGTATACATTTGTCGGATTAAGGCTATGTGGTTTTGAGATCGTCATACTCCTGCCTTACTTTTAGAAAAGTTAGAAAAAAATCGCTCCGTGGCAACTTTGCGAAATTGGACCCTGGGCCAGATATACCCATACAACACGTATTTGAACAAAAATTAAATTTAAATTTCGCACGTTGAAAGTATACATTTGTCGGATTAAGGCTATGTGGTTTTGAGATCGTCATACTCCTGCCTTACTTTTAGAAAAATTTGAAAAAAATCGTTCCGTGGCAACTTTGCGAAATTGGACCCTGGGCCAGATATACCCATACAACACGTATTTGAACAAAAATTAAATTTAAATTTCGCACGTTGAAAGTATACATTTGTCGGATTAAGGCTATGTGGTTTTGAGATCGTCATACTCCTGCCTTACTTTTACAAAAGTTAGAAAAAAATCGTTCCGTGGCAACTTTGCGAAATTGGACCCTGGGCCAGATATACCCATACAACACGTATTTGAAAAAAAAATTAAATTTAAATTTCGCACGTTGAAAGTATACATTTGTCGGATTAAGGCTATGTGGTTTTGACATCGTCATACTCCTGCCTTACTTTTAGAAAAATTTGAAAAAAATCGTTCCGTGGCAACTTTGCGAAATTGGACCCTGGGCCAGATATACCCATACAACACGTATTTGAACAAAAATTAAATTTAAATTTCGCATGTTGAAAGTATACATTTGTCGGATTAAGGCTATGTGGTTTTGACATCGTCATACTCCTGCCTTACTTTTAGAAAAATTTGAAAAAAATCGTTCCGTGGCAACTTTGCGAAATTGGACCCTGGGCCAGATATACCCATACAACACGTATTTGAACAAAAATTAAATTTAAATTTCGCACGTTGAAAGTATACATTTGTCGGATTAAGACTATGTGGTTTTGACATCGTCATACTCCTGCCTTACTTTTAGAAAAATTTGAAAAAAATCGTTCCGTGGCAACTTTGCGAAATTGGACCCTGGGCCAGATATACCCATACAACACGTATTTGAACAAAAATTAAATTTAAATTTCGCACGTTGAAAGTATACATTTGTCGGATTAAGGCTATGTGGTTTTGACGTCGTCATACTCCTGCCTTACTTTTAGAAAAATTTGAAAAAAATCGTTCCGTGGCAACTTTGCGAAATTGGACCCTGGGTCAGATATACCCATACAACACGTATTTGAACAAAAATTAAATTTAAATTTCGCACGTTGAAAGTATACATTTGTCGGATTAAGGCTATGTGGTTTTGACGTCGTCATACTCCTGCCTTACTTTTAGAAAAATTTGAAAAAAATCGTTCCGTGGCAACTTTACGAAATTGGACCCTGGGCCAGATATACCCATACAACACGTATTTGAACAAAAATTAAATTTAAATTTCGCACGTTGAAAGTATACATTTGTCGGATTAAGGCTATGTGGTTTTGAGATCGTCATACTCCTGCCTTACTTTTAGAAAAGTTAGAAAAAAATCGTTCCGTGGCAACTTCGCGCAATTGGACCCTGGGTCAGATATACCCATACAACACGTATTTGAACAAAAATTAAATTTAAATTTCGCACGTTGAAAGTATACATTTGTCGGATTAAGGGTATGTGGTTTTGAGATCGTCATACTCCTGCCTTACTTTTAGAAAAGTTAGAAAAAAATCGTTCCGTGACAACTTCGCGCAATTGGACCCTGGGCCAGATATACCCATACAGGGTATATCTGGCCCAGGGTCCAATTTCGCAAAGTTGCCACGGAACGATTTTTTTCAAGTTTTTCTAAAAGTAAGGCAGGAGTATGACGATGTCAAAACCACATAGCCTTAATCCGACAAATGTATACTTTCAACGTGCGAAATTTAAATTTAATTTTTGTTCAAATACGTGTTGTATGGGTATATCTGGCCCAGGGTCCAATTTCGCAAAGTTGCCACGGAGCGATTTTTTTCTAACTTTTGTAAAAGTAAGGCAGGAGTATGACGATCTCAAAACCACATAGCCTTAATCCGACAAATGTATACTTTCAACGTGCGAAATTTAAATTTAATTTTTGTTCAAATACGTGTTGTATGGGTATATCTGGCCCAGGGTCCAATTTCGCAAAGTTGCCACGGAACGATTTTTTTCAAATTTTTCTAAAAGTAAGGCAGGAGTATGACGACGTCAAAACCACATAGCCTTAATCCGACAAATGTATACTTTCAACGTGCGAAATTTAAATTTAATTTTTGTTCAAATACGTGTTGTATGGGTATATCTGGCCCAGGGTCCAATTTCGTAAAGTTGCCACGGAACGATTTTTTTCAAATTTTTCTAAAAGTAAGGCAGGAGTATGACGACGTCAAAACCACATAGCCTTAATCCGACAAATGTATACTTTCAACGTGCGAAATTTAAATTTAATTTTTGTTCAAATACGTGTTGTATGGGTATATCTGGCCCAGGGTCCAATTTCGCAAAGTTGCCACGGAGCGATTTTTTTCTAACTTTTCTAAAAGTAAGGCAGGAGTATGACGATCTCAAAACCACATAGCCTTAATCCGACAAATGTATACTTTCAACGTGCGAAATTTAAATTTAATTTTTGTTCAAATACGTGTTGTATGGGTATATCTGGCCCAGGGTCCAATTTCGTAAAGTTGCCACGGAACGATTTTTTTCTAACTTTTCTAAAAGTAAGGCAGGAGTATGACGATCTCAAAATCACATAGCCTTAATCCGACAAATGTATACTTTCAACGTTCGAAATTTAAATTTAATTTTTGTTCAAATACGTGTTGTATGGGTACATCTGGCCCAGGGCCCAATTTCGCATAGTTGCCACGGAACGATTTTTTTCTAACTTTTCTAAAAGTAAGGCAGGAGTATGACGATCTCAAAATCACATAGCCTTAATCCGACAAATGTATACTTTCAACGTGCGAAATTTAAATTTAATTTTTGTTCAAATACGTGTTGTATGGGTATATCTGGCCCAGGGTCCAATTTCGCAAAGTTGCCACGGAACGATTTTTTTCAAATTTTTCTAAAAGTAAGGCAGGAGTATGACGATGTCAAAACCACATACCCTTAATCCGACAAATGTATACTTTCAACGTGCGAAATTTAAATTTAATTTTTGTTCAAATACGTGTTGTATGGGTATATCTGGCCCAGGGTCCAATTTCGCAAAGTTGCCACGGAACGATTTTTTTCAAATTTTTCTAAAAGTAAGGCAGGAGTATGACGATCTCAAAACCACATAGCCTTAATCCGACAAATGTATACTTTCAACGTGCGAAATTTAAATTTAATTTTTGTTCAAATACGTGTTGTATGGGTATATCTGGCCCAGGGTCCAATTTCGCGAAGTTGCCACGGAACGATTTTTTTCTAACTTTTGTAAAAGTAAGGCAGGAGTATGACGATCTCAAAACCACATAGCCTTAATCCGACAAATGTATACTTTCAACGTGCGAAATTTAAATTTAATTTTTGTTCAAATACGTGTTGTATGGGTATATCTGGCCCAGGGCCCAATTTCGCAAAGTTGCCACGGAACGATTTTTTTCTAACTTTTCTAAAAGTAAGGCAGGAGTATGACGATGTCAAAACCACATAGCCTTAATCCGACAAATGTATACTTTCAACGTGCGAAATTTAAATTTAATTTTTGTTCAAATACGTGTTGTATGGGTATATCTGGCCCAGGGTCCAATTTCGCAAAGTTGCCACGGAGCGATTTTTTTCTAACTTTTGTAAAAGTAAGGCAGGAGTATGACGATCTCAAAACCACATAG
The DNA here is from genome assembly GCA_963691935.1 of Nephrotoma guestfalica. Taxonomy (NCBI): domain Eukaryota; kingdom Metazoa; phylum Arthropoda; class Insecta; order Diptera; family Tipulidae; genus Nephrotoma; species Nephrotoma guestfalica. The sequence continues at coordinate 230,197,051 of OY829913.1, read as the reverse complement.
CCTTAATCCGACAAATGTATACTTTCAACGTGCGAAATTTAAATTTAATTTTTGTTCAAATACGTGTTGTATGGGTATATCTGGCCCAGGGTCCAATTTCGCAAAGTTGCCACGGAGCGATTTTTTTCTAACTTTTCTAAAAGTAAGGCAGGAGTATGACGATCTCAAAACCACATAGCCTTAATCCGACAAATGTATACTTTCAACGTACGAAATTTAAATTTAATTTTTGTTCAAATACGTGTTGTATGGGTATATCTGGCCCAGGGCCCAATTTCGCAAAGTTGCCACGGAACGATTTTTTTCTAACTTTTCTAAAAGTAAGGCAGGAGTATGACGATGTCAAAACCACATAGCCTTAATCCGACAAATGTATACTTTCAACGTGCGAAATTTAAATTTAATTTTTGTTCAAATACGTGTTGTATGGGTATATCTGGCCCAGGGTCCAATTTCGCAAAGTTGCCACGGAGCGATTTTTTTCTAACTTTTCTAAAAGTAAGGCAGGAGTATGACGATCTCAAAACCACATAGCCTTAATCCGACAAATGTATACTTTCAACGTGCGAAATTTAAATTTAATTTTTGTTCAAATACGTGTTGTATGGGTATATCTGGCCCAGGGTCCAATTTCGTAAAGTTGCCACGGAACGATTTTTTTCAAATTTTTCTAAAAGTAAGGCAGGAGTATGACGACGTCAAAACCACATAGCCTTAATCCGACAAATGTATACTTTCAACGTGCGAAATTTAAATTTAATTTTTGTTCAAATACGTGTTGTATGGGTATATCTGGCCCAGGGTCCAATTTCGCAAAGTTGCCACGGAACGATTTTTTTCAAATTTTTCTAAAAGTAAGGCAGGAGTATGACGATGTCAAAACCACATAGCCTTAATCCGACAAATGTATACTTTCAACATGCGAAATTTAAATTTAATTTTTGTTCAAATACGTGTTGTATGGGTATATCTGGCCCAGGGTCCAATTTCGCAAAGTTGCCACGGAACGATTTTTTTCAAATTTTTCTAAAAGTAAGGCAGGAGTATGACGATGTCAAAACCACATAGCCTTAATCCGACAAATGTATACTTTCAACGTGCGAAATTTAAATTTAATTTTTTTTTCAAATACGTGTTGTATGGGTATATCTGGCCCATGGTCCAATTTCGCAAAGTTGCCACGGAACGATTTTTTTCTAACTTTTGTAAAAGTAAGGCAGGAGTATGACGATCTCAAAACCACATAGCCTTAATCCGACAAATGTATACTTTCAACGTGCGAAATTTAAATTTAATTTTTGTTCAAATACGTGTTGTATGGGTATATCTGGCCCAGGGTCCAATTTCGCAAAGTTGCCACGGAATGATTTTTTTCAAATTTTTCTAAAAGTAAGGCAGGAGTATGACGATCTCAAAACCACATAGCCTTAATCCGACAAATGTATACTTTCAACGTGCGAAATTTAAATTTAATTTTTGTTCAAATACGTGTTGTATGGGTATATCTGGCCCAGGGTCCAATTTCGCAAAGTTGCCACGGAACGATTTTTTTCAAATTTTTCTAAAAGTAAGGCAGAAGTATGACGATGTCAAAACCACATAGTCTTAATCCGACAAATGTATACTTTCAACGTGCGAAATTTAAATTTAATTTTTTTTTCAAATACGTGTTGTATGGGTATATCTGGCCCATGGTCCAATTTCGCAAAGTTGCCACGGAACGATTTTTTTCTAACTTTTGTAAAAGTAAGGCAGGAGTATGACGATCTCAAAACCACATAGCCTTAATCCGACAAATGTATACTTTCAACGTGCGAAATTTAAATTTAATTTTTGTTCAAATACGTGTTGTATGGGTATATCTGGCCCAGGGTCCAATTTCGCAAAGTTGCCACGGAACGATTTTTTTCAAATTTTTCTAAAAGTAAGGCAGGAGTATGACGATCTCAAAACCACATAGCCTTAATCCGACAAATGTATACTTTCAACGTGCGAAATTTAAATTTAATTTTTGTTCAAATACGTGTTGTATGGGTATATCTGGCCCAGGGTCCAATTTCGCAAAGTTGCCACGGAACGATTTTTTTCAAATTTTTCTAAAAGTAAGGCAGAAGTATGACGATGTCAAAACCACATAGTCTTAATCCGACAAATGTATACTTTCAACGTGCGAAATTTAAATTTAATTTTTTTTCAAATACGTGTTGTATGGGTATATCTGGCCCAGGGTCCAATTTCGCAAAGTTGCCACGGAGCGATTTTTTTCTAACTTTTCTAAAAGTAAGGCAGGAATATGACGATCTCAAAACCACATAGCCTTAATCCGACAAATGTATACTTTTAACGCGCCAACTACCTTTATCGTGTCTAACGTAATTTTAGTTCTTTCATGTTCTATTGATATAAAATTCTTTTAATTTAAAAATAACGAATTTAATTATTGTATTTAACGTGATTTTTAAAAAATTCTGGGCTGGACTAACTTCACCAATTACGTTTTATTTCGAATCAATTTAAAGAAATTCTGGGCTGGGCTAACTTCACACAAGAGCAAATGGGGTTTTTATTTATTAGTGTTGCCTGATGAAATTATTTTATTTTCTGGGATAGAATCGTGGGATAACTTCACATACGTCAACCAGACGGGAAATTTTGTATGTGTCAAGGCGAATAACTTCTTTGGGAAGGCAGTCTAAGTAAAACAGGGAACAGGGTAAAACGTTGTAATAATAAATAATCGTATCTGTAAACGTAAAAAAAAGATAATAAATTTTGTAAAACTTGAGTGGTGTTCAGATCATTTTCGCGCAAATTTTCTCCCTGATGATACTCGGCGCTTTAAAAAGTATTGTGTGTGTATAGTAATACCAGTGACAATAAAACAGTGAAGCTAACTTGTTGAGCGGTTTTCTTGTAGTATCAAGTGTAATTAACAATATGAACAATTAAAGTGCGATCGAATGCGATTGCGACTAATATTTGTTAAAGTGTAGTGTGCCGCTGTCTAAACCAATAATCCAGCAGTTTCAAAACAACTATTTTCTTCAGTTCTATTAAAATTATTAAAAGACAACGGGCACAGTAGTCTTCGATTAGATGCACGAAGCTTATTACGAACAAAAACGCGAATTGGAGCAATTTCTATTTTACATCCGGGAGCTTATTGGCATTGTGGATTACATTAACGGTCAGAAACTTTCGTTCGTAATTGTGCAGTAATTTATACTCAGTTCAGCGATTTGATAGCGCAATAAAAATTTTTCAAACACAAACAGACAAAATATTAAAGAATCAAGCAGTGATACAGGTGTCGTTGGACTTATTATTGGAAAAAATTCCAGGACCAAAGCTAAACCAAAATTTTTCGGAGAAACCAGATTATGAGTTAGTTACCAACTAAAACCGTATTGTCATTGGATTGTTGCGAAAATACAATAAAAACAGATCCTGAATTCAGAAGAAAAATGGTAAGTAGAACGGAAAATGTACGGCGGATAAAAAAAATTAAATTGGGTCGAAATTTGCTACTAATAATTATTTTTTAACGAACGAAATTAAATTTTTAGATCATTAAAGTTTTATTGAACAGCCGTAAAAACATTTAAATTTTTCACTAAGTCATTTCATTTAAATATAGTATAGACCAGCATGACTAGTCCGCGGATTGTAAGTTATTGCTGTATTGTTTTGATAATTCAAATGCATATTAGAAGTATGTTTTGAGTTCAGCTTTGTTTTTTTATGTTTCCCGTAGCAAAAGTAATTGTTCATCATAATCGGGAGTAACTTAACTAAAAATTGAGTTAAAAAAATTTAAAATTAATTAAATCATGTGCAATTACTACTGCAAATTACAATTACTACTGCTAATTATGATAACTTTGAACGATAAACAATTTCTTTTTGCTACGGTAAATCCATAAATAATTAAAGTTTCGCCACAAACTTATCTCTAAAATTTTGTTGATCAACACAATACATTTACTACGTCAGCCTTAAACTGCTTAGGTTCAGGTCGTATTGGTTTTTGTGAACTAATCTAGCTAGATCCTAGCTTAGATCATTCAAACTTGATGTAAACGACATGGCGCCACTTGATCTAAACCGTTCTGCAACTTTTCTTATTTAATATGTAAGATAAAGATCATAAAACATTTAAAACTATAACAATGTAAATAGGTGAAAACTTTTTTGGATGTAAAAGACTTCTGTAAAAAAAATTATGAAAAATAATAATTTTTGTAACTCGACATTTGGGTCTAAATTGGACTTACAATTTTTCTGCCGATAACGGTCGCTGCATGGAATAATAAATAAACCACTTTATTGTTATTGAGTCAACATTTACTCTTTAAACATTTTTTAGTGTTTAAGAAAAAATACTTGTTGACTTTCCTCCTGTGCAGTTTAAATAACCCAAATAATTAAATTTTACCAGGTGCTACTTTCACGGATCAGTTATTGCCCGGAAATTACAATAAACCGTGCCCGTGTTTAATATATAAAATTTTCTTAGAAAATTAGGATACACTTTTTATTCGATTGAGATCTGGTTTTTAGGAGGACTAATATTTCATAAGGTGCTTCGTATTGTAAATCAAAAATAATATGAACTTAGTAATATAATTTACATTTCTCGAAACGTCCAAACAAATTTAGATACATATGTTGCCCAACTCTTTAAATACCTTGTTTCCGAGATGAAGCCATATTTTCCAAGAACTTATGAATTTGTATAGATTGTTTTAATTTTTGTCACTACAAGTAATTAAAAAAATTCTTATTTCCGATAATTTTTTAGCCAGTGATGAACTAATAGAAACCATTAATTTATTTTTTTACGCACTTACCTACCCACTTAGTTAGCATAAAATAATAAAATTCTTATATAAGTTAAAAAAAACAGGTCAATGACCACAATTTTTCAAAAAATGTAAGGTAACTTAATATTTTGTACCAGCCTTATATTTTAATGATTGTAGAATTACATTTTTTAAAATATTTTCTACTTCTGAATTTGAGTTAGTATTTTGCAAGTTTTAGCTAGCTTTGTTTTTTGGTCACTAAACTATTTAGTAAATTTGCATAAAACATGTTTAGCTTTCTTTTGACTTTTTGTTTATACGGACGATTTGATTTGCTTAACAAGGCGTGAAATCAAAAGTTCACAGATGAAAATATTTGTAATGAGCGACGCTGATATCAAGCGATTTGTTTGTTGTAACTAATTAATATTTTTACAGATTACCTAAATGAGTACTTTCGGAGGACCGCACGCTTTGGAATTTGCGAGAAATATTATGAAAATATTTATTGATAAAACTTTAAGTGAATTTTCTTGGACTGGATCTGGTCCCAGTGACAAGAAGCCATTCCTTCCCTACAAGGAAGTTCAAAATGTGTTGCTGCAGGCCATGCGGAGGAAGTTTAGCGAATATACCAACCATGACAACAACAGATTCATTAAAGACTATTTAAAATCAGCGAATACCCGATTGATACGAGCTGCGGAAAGAACTAAAAGTTCATAATTATAATTTACAATTTTAAATTTGTATCTAAATTACTTTCAAGTTCCATTAATAATAATAATACAGGTTTAATTTTTTTATTGAGTTTTGAAAAAGAAATATGCAATTTTGTTTATTTAATTTATATTCAAATGAATTCTTAAAGCTCGAGCTTAGAAACACAACATCAACTGATTGGTAACTACCTAACTCTCAGAAAATTGTAATGTGTATCGTTTAAATCTGAATATAGAATTAAATTCGATTTGTGATTAAATATTTTGTTTATAAAAATATTAGTTATTTATGAAATATTTAAATTTCTTATTATTTCTTATTTATTATTTTGATTACATTTTTTGCTAAACAATAATCGCTATGATATTATAAATATACATATGTATTTTATTATTTTTGAAATATACCTAAATATAAAAATGTAACTTTTATTTGTAAGTCGCGTACGAGGATGATAGAAAATTGAATTTTAGAAATTTGACGTAAATTAAATTTCTACGTATCCAATTGTCTAAATTAAAAATTTTATGCTGCGATAAAAGAAAATTTTACTAGTTTTAGCTAAGTTGAGACAGTAATATGAGATTTCAACTAAGTTTTTAAAACGTTCCGGAGATACTCTTTTGTTTCTAAAATGCGAAACAACTTTCAGCCAACACCGTTTCTAAAAACCCATTTCGGATATTCTGAACCAATTGACAAGATTTCTGACATGTTTCAAATAAATTTAAAGGTTTCTATAATTCCATCCATAACCTAGTTTAAAACGTTTAAATGCCTTTTCCTTATCAAATATTAAATGTGGTAGAAACGTTTCAAAAACTGCAGTGGAAATCTGGGAGGTTTTTTAGAACCTGGACAAAAAATGATTTCCTAAACCAAACGATTTTGAAACCAAGGTTTTAAAATGGTTTTATAACTTGTTTGAACCCATTAATTGCCGCCTGGGTTGGCTAGTTGTTAAATGTTTGTTTTTGAATATGGTCTTAATCGTATAAAATAAATATTTTAATTACTCCGTTAAATTTTTATTGATAAGCATTAATAGAAAAATTGGTTATTTTACATTGTTTCTTATGGGAATATAGAGAAAATTTATCCTGTAAATAAAGTACACTTTTTAAGATTACGGCTCTTTAACTCATAGATGGCTCTGACAATATTCATATTTGGAATTCGAGCTACTTTGATTTCGTTAACATTATTAAAGAACAAGTATTTTCCTTATGAAATAGATTTTCTTACACCGCGCTTTAGAACTACTTCTATTAGCGAGCCCTCGCTTGCTATAACTGATACATTTATCACTCGTTATACTACTTTTTACCGAAAAAAATGTTTGCTTGGTTCCTCTAAAGTTCAATGTTTTCCGCATTTTGAAAAGGAGTACATCGTATTAAATTTATTAATAAAATATAATTTATATTTCATCTTTAGAACGATTATTTAGCTACACTCTAAGGAATAGTTAGAGAGTAATAAAAAAATAATTGATCAATTACAAAATTTTTATTTAAGTGCTTTAAGTTTTAACAAAAAAAATGCACTTTGCAAGCAAATTAGAAAAATCTACACAAAAATATAAACCTGCAAAACCATTATATAAAATACTTTTCATAACTTAAAATTCTTTCATTGTTATATGACATAAATTCAACAATTATTATTTGAACTTAGTTATTAGAGAAAAGATTAGTAAAACTTTATCAAATGGAATTAAAATATTAATGCGAACAATTAAAAATCTTATAAAAATAATGTTTTAAATAGATAAATAAAAATAAAATTTACTATTGATACCAAAAATCTTGGGAATAAAATTTGATGCTGATTCTTGAGGTAATAAAATTCACTTTGAGTTCAAATTATAACGTAAACTAGGTGATTTTCTTCTCGTCTAATGTTTTTGTTCACAGACACGTAAAGTCAATATTTCATTTCTTTTCAAATTATGGTTTCTATACACCAATAATAATTTTGATAGATTGTTTAATATAAATGGTTCCGTTTCCTACCTTTCCACATGTACATAACCTCTAAAATAACGTCACTGTTAAATTACATTGGATATAAACCCACAAAATCACAAACATAATATTTTATTATTCAATGAACGTCACTTCAGTTATTTCCTGATAAATGACACTTATTTAACAATTTGGTTTTCTTCACTTTCATACTTTTCCTTGGCATGGAGCAGAATAAAGCATACAACATTTTCATTTTGTTGATACCCCATTTCCAAATTTCGTTACATCTCTATTTATTGTTATTGTTGTTTTAAATACGAGTAGGTGTTTACAATTCGTATCGGTAGCTCCAGTCACATTACCAAATACATCGTCGTAACAGATATTTTATTTGTATAACGATAAGGTAACAATCACCGGTATAATATATAAGCAAACTTCATTATTTGGACTCCATATTTTTAAAATAATTATTTGAGTAAATATAAATATGATTTGTAATAGATATTTAAGTTAAAACAAATATTGACAACATTTTGTTTGGTTTTAATTTTTAGGTTTGGACTAAATTTGAAATTTGGATGCATCCAACCTATAGATATACAATAATGGAGGTACTGAAATATGTAAAATAATTTCAAAATAAACAAATAGTTTCGAGACAAACCAGTGTAAATTAATTAGAAATATATTAGTTTTTAGTTGTAACGATATGACGTGCATATCGCTACACGAATTGTGTTCCTTGTCATGTTATCCTGTGTGCATCATGATAATGTTTCAATGATGATGCTTTAAAACAAAACAAAATTAAAAAACAATGTTATAGCGATAAAGTACTTTGGTATTCAGTGTACTGATTATTAATTATCGATTTCCCACGTTTGACATATAGCTGGCAATATTTTGGCCATATTGAAGGTTTCAAGTGTCCCATGGACTGTTTTCACTATCTGTAGAAATACAGTCGCTGCCCCTCGTGCATTTTTTGTGAAACAATTTGAGGTAAACCGGGAGCGTGTCATATCTATCGCCAATTCAATTTCACTTTCAAAATTTCCCTAAATTTTGTATCGCTCCATGCATGCAATTAATCGATAAGTCAAAAATAAACTTTCGAAGCAATTTGGTATTTCTTTAAATATATTAGTGTAAGCACACGATACAATTAATTATGCATGAGTAATAACTACTGCACGAGGAATCGTAAAAGAAAACTGAATAGCCCATTGTCACTCTTCAAAAATTATAAAGCAACCTGCAACTTAATATTTCAATTCTGTATTATACTCGTGTTCAAAGTTCTATGCCAAATAAGATAATTTTATATGAGGATCAATGTATTCAGATTAAATTCCACAACATCCTAATACATTCAATACCAATTAAAATAATGATTCTGGAAATACCAATCTCGTTGAGTGATGCGAGATAACATTAAGAACAAAATGTGCGCTCATTTTAATAGAAAGCAAATTACAGTATTGGACACGATTTCATCTAACTAAAATGTAGAACATATTCTTTCGAGTTTCTCATTAAATTTAAAACATAATCATAAAAAACCGAGCTAAAATTCTCTAATAAAAAAGAATTTTAATTTTCATGCCACCTAACTCATTCGAACTTGGATCGGCTGGAAACAAAGTAAAAACTTTTTAATAGAATTATAAATTTCTTGCTTAAGTTTTGTTTTATTTTATGACTTGTCTTGCTTGGTTTCAAAACAATAAAACTAGAGAAAAATAGTTTGGTACAACAATATAACCAATTCAAATGAAAATTTTTTTTATGGACTAACTTTAATTAATAATTTATGGTATTTAGATGTTAACACTATAAAATTATTAGGTAGGCTATAATTTTGTTAGGTTTCGAGTCAATAAGTGTTTAAAATTGTTTTGAATAGTCAACTACGATACATGCCAATTCAACGGTGTTTTATAGCTTTGGAATTCATTTATTTAATTTGATAGGCCGCCACATTTCTATGGCTACATAATCAAATTAATTGCGGATTAATGGACGATTGGAAAAATTGAATCCTAGGCAAACTCCAGTGCGACGAGATTTTTCTCGCTTTCTTCCATTTTACATTTACAACTTTATAAACAGCACAAAGTTCCCATGAGGGTCATCTAAATTTATGATAACCCAAGCAACGGTTGCTTTATTCTGTTCATGAAGTTGTGATGCGAATTGTAATGTTGATATGTGTATTTGTAATCTATAAGCGGTTAAATTGGTTTTGGAGATTAGATTAATTTTTAATTTCTTCGCAAACGAATTTCTAAATGGAGGTATGGTGCAAATTAGCGGTTCTTCAAGGTTGCCATAAAAAATAAAAATAATCTTAATTAACTAATATCAACCGCAGAAAATAAAAGTAATCTCTTCATCACCACTATCCAAGGAAAGCAACGTAGAATTTTCTCCATCATTTAATTTAAATTTATAACTAAAATTAATTTTCCTTTATTTATGTAAAACATTACACGATTTTTCTCTTGTTTTCGTCATTCAACCACTTAATTTAGATGAAGTAAAAATATATTCTTAAAAGTCAATTAAAATGAGAATATAATCAAGTCTTTAGATTAAGAAAACTGTACTCTAGTTAGCTAATAAATGTAAGGAAATTGTCGTCTTCTTTACTAATACACAGCCTGCATCACGTGATTAAGACTGATATAGGGAAAATGTGTTTACGTACGAGTAGTATATTGTGAAACATTCCTGCACTGGAATGAAATGGTAGTATGATTTGCCATGCCATAAATACAACCAGAAGGTTCTTTGTCAATCAAACACGATATTGTCATCTACTGCATTGTGAGTATTATTCATATGATGCAGACTATGGAAAAGGAAAAATCGAATATAAACAAAACAGTATAACACTTTTCAATTTTAGTTCAGAGTTTTAAACAGTTTTATTATTTACAGAAATAGTTTTATAAAATGTAATTAAAACGTTTTTATATCAGTGAGTACTTTTACAACAATGATTTCCTTTGTCGAGAATAATTATTTTTGTACTTTATCTTGTAAGACGTTTTAAGCTTATTGTTTTTCAAAAAATCGATTTTAGTAGTACGAAAGTAGTATATACTTGCTCATCCCGATTATATAAAAATGATGTTGGGTGAGAAATTTAAATTTTTGATTTCGATGGGAATAAATTCTTTAAGAGATGATTTAAAGAGGCAGTGATGGTTGAATGTTATGATTCCTTGAAATGTACTGATTTGGTTGTTGAAGAAAAATTATTTCTGTTACAAAGAGTTAAACCGCAACGATGAGGTGGGACTGACCACTTCGCGTCGAGTCCCTAACTTGCCTTCTCACAAAATATCGTAAAATTCTACTTATAAAACTTGTATCATAAATAGCTATTTTTGCTCTTGAAACACTGTTTGTACTTCACACATTTATTTTGAGAAACATAAAATTAACGAATAATTGGAAAATCGATATAAAAATTGTCGCAAATTATCACTAATCGAACGCATTAAGTGGCGTAAAGTTATTTTGATAATTAACCTTTCAGTCACCACGAGCAGCGAACAACTTCTCATGAACACGACATACTTGAGTAAGTCGTTAATTTTGCTATACATTTAGGCTGAGTGCCAAACTCAAGCTAAATGGCGTTTTCGGTAAATTTTTTAGTAAATTGAAATACTGTACTAAAAAGGTGGGTAAATTTTAAAAAAAAGGTAATTGATTGTTGTTGCTGTTTTCTTGACATTAGTCAAAGTAGTATGGTTCAGCGTGAAATAAATATATAGATATATACGTATAATATATATACGAGTGTATATATATATATATATATATATATATATATATATATATATATATAATATATATATATGTATATATATATATATATATATAAATATATATATATATATATATATATATATATATATATATATATATATATATATATATATATATATAATATAAATTTAAATAAAACTTGATTATTTTTATTAATATATAATTTTAATTTATTGAAATGGAAAAAATAAAAAAAAATTATTCGGCAAGATGTAAGACGTTTCTTTCTATATTAATAAATAGGCACCTAAATGTACTTTTACTTTTATTTTAGGGACATTGGAAGAAGAACGAGCATTTATAAATGCAAGAATCCAGTTGGATTACGCATTCCAGTCCAAAAACTGCAACCCCCGGTAGTGTTGGGAGTAAGTACATCAGCAATTATTATAGATTATGTATTAACATACAAATGTTTATTTTCTTACAGAAAAGTTATCAAAGGGGCTAAATTGGGAAAGGGATTTAGAAACGTAACACAAAAGTGGCAAAATATTTTAAAGAAATATAAGGTAAATTTTGGTGTAACCATTCAAAATAATCCATGACATATTGTTCTTATTTCAGAGAATGATACAATCACAATCGGGAGTTTCGACGGAAGGGGGGAGTTACTTCCCACACAATGGGAGCTATTCGACGAGTTACATGATTTTTTGAAAACAAAACATGGTCTTCATCCGACGTACATTATTGATGTAGAGGTAAATGAGAGTTGCGGATGATCCTGCTCGCCGAGTAATTCTCCAGGACTTTCTAGCTCAACGAATAACTCCCATTGTATGACTACATTCAACGGCACATGATATGGAGTGTTCCGAGTTGGATTGCGTTGAACTGCTCTTGCCGGAAAAATCTGTAAAAAATAGTTCTAAAAATGAAATGATCGACATAATTAAAGTGACATCGGAGTTCGCAAAAGTGTTCGAAATACTGAAAAACTGGTTGAGTTTGAAGCAACGCAAATGTTTCCGGATGCACAATTGCCTGATCTTGAATAAGGCAAAATCAACGGAAGAAAATCTGAAAATTTGAAGTCTGAAAAGAAAAGTGATAAATGAATTCAAACAATGCGCTTTATTTAAATTTGTTCCATTATAACAAATTAATTATTTTTAATTTTTGTGTTTACATTCTCGAACATAAATCATCGCGAAACTCCATTGCATCTCTATGGTCTCTTGGACTGCTTGCAAAATTTTCTATTGTCAGCACTGGCTCAAAATGAGTGGTCACAGGCTGCCAAACAAATATTATCCATGACTTAGCATGCGCACACAACCTGAATACATCTTTTCACCTCTAACTCTAGGGTCTTGAAAAATATCGATCGCCATCTTGCCTTTAGCATACCAAATGTTTGCTCTATAGCAATACGAGCTTTTGAATGGGAATGATTGAAGCGTGTTTATGCTTCAGTTAAATGAAGTTCTTTGTTTGGTGTTAAAATTGTTATAGGGTTCACCATGCATTTACACCCTGCATCACCCAACAAAAAGTAACCCTCGGATGGAAACGTAGCAGTTCTGTATAAGTGGCTGTTCACTAATACTCGTTGGTCATGTACCGAACCTGGATACCCAACACGCATATTTATTATTTTGTAGTCTGCATCGCAAACCGCTTGCAGTTGAATGGAATAGTCGAATTTTCTATTAATGTATTATTCCCTTTGGTTGGGAGGACACTTTATTTTAATGTGGCATCCATCGATGGCGCCTACCGCCTTTTTAAATATTTGTGAACGAGCTTTGTTCGCAAATTTAATGCAAATGGCATCTAATGCCTCAATTGCCGGTGGTTTCTGTACCAGATCTTTTGAAATTTTTTTCAAATATTATTAAATATTTGTGAATAATGTTTTTAATGGTACTTTTAGGCATTATCATTGCCTTCGACACAACTCGGTAACTGGTACCATAACCCAACCAAAATAAAAATACGATTACTTCAATCTCTATAATCCAGCCGTACAGCTTTTCTGGGAATAATTCCACCATTTTTCGAAAAGATCCTGGAATTATTCTAATATTTTCTTTCGGTTCCTTGTAATCTCCATTTAGAATCGCTACAATAACTGGAGGCTTGCAGTCAATACATCTGGTTACTTTAGGCTAAAATATGAAAACAAAATCAAAACTTCAATTAAACTTTATTAGGACATAAAATACTTACTTCTCGCGCTTCACATTTTTTTTGCAAAAACGATTCTTGCAGTGCCACGTATTTCTCAATGAGTTGTATTTGACGATGAAATGTATTTGACTTTTGTTTTATCACCTATAAACCAGTGAATTCAACCCTTCGAACCAATATATTTTTCCCTAAAACCAATTTTTTACTAAAATAATTACGATAAAAAGGTAAATTTGTATGGTAGTGCCGTTTCTAACAATTAACAAAAATTAATATGTATTAGTAAGTACACTGTTAAAGTATTTCTTATAAGAATATTGAGTGAAATACAAATAAAACTCATGAGCAAAAAAATTGGTTTCCTTATGATAATTAAATGAAGCACAAATAAAATTAAATTAATCCATTTAGAAGAAACTAAAAAATAAAAAAACTTAATATCTGTACACGAAAAATAAAATGTAAGAGTACATAATTCGATGTAAATAAACAGAATTTTTCGATAATAAATTTAGGACCTATGATCAACAAACCATAAAGTAAAACTAGCAGTAGTTTACATTTAAAAGCCAAAGTGCCACTATTATCGTATAATTTCTATAGGCTTAACCTTGCAGAGTTTGTACCAAAATTTCATTATATACTGATGACACCTATGGACTAAACCTTTCAAATGATATCAGTGACATTCCAAAACGGATTGACATCGGACGATTTTTGAGTAGAATTTCTTCAGAGCATTCGTGGAGTCTGAGTGGAATAGGTTTGACGTTCAATAACAAGACATCGCAAAGTTTGTACCAAAATGCCACTATTACTGGATGATTTGTAAAGGCTTAAACTTACAAATCAAATAGGTTTGATTTCCAAACGGATTGGTCGCGATAGATTTTTCTGAGTAAAACTCGTTCATGGAATTCGTTGAGTGGCGCTCGTTGAATGACCAATAACAGGTCATCGTAGAGTTTGTACCAAAATTTCATTATATACTGATGACACCTATGGACTAAACCTTTCAAATGATATCAGTGACATTCCAAAACGGATTGACATCGGACGATTTTTGAGTAGAATTTCTTCAGTGCATTCGTGGAGTCTGAGTGGAATAGGTTTGACGTCCAATAACAAGACATCGCAGAGTTTGTACCAAAATGCCACTATTACTGGATGATTTGTAAAGGCTTAACATTGCAAATCAAATAGGTTTGATTTCCAAACGGATTGGTCGCGATAGATTTTTCTGAGTAAAACTCGTTCATGGAATTCGTTGAGTGGCGCACGTTGAATGACCAATAACAGGACATCGTAGAGTTTGTACCAAAATTTCATTATATACTAAAGTCACCTATGGACTTAACCTTTCAAATGATATCAGTGGCATTCCAAAACGGATTGACATCGAACGATTTTTGAGTAGAATTCCTTCAGTGCATTCATGGAGTCTGAGTGGAATGGGTTTGACGTCCAATAACAAGACATCGCAGAGTTTGTACCAAAATGCCACTATTACTGGATGATTTGTAAAGGCTTAACCTTGCAAATAAAATAGGTTTGATTTCCAAACGGATTGGTCGCGATAGATTTTTCTGAGTAAAACTCGTTCATGGAATTCGTTGAGTGGCGCTCGTTGAATGACCAATAACAGGACATCGTAGAGTTATTATTTTTGTTTTTGGAAAACATCGACGGGTACCGCATTTTTTACGGATACCGTTAAATTGCAGTAATAAATGGACAGTGACCAATTTTTATTCAACGGGTGCCGCATATAAATTACGGGTGCCATATTAAACGGACACCGCATTTTTATTATTCAACGAGCGCCGCGCGTAACCAACAAATATTTACTGTAAACGGCGGGAAGACGCCCAATAATTAAGGCGGCCTATCGAGGCATAGTATCCATAAAGGCGGGAAGACGCCCAATAATTAAGGCGGCCTATCGAGGCATATATTTTATTACGGGGAAAGGCCCCGCAACGTCCGACCGCACAAGGTCGCTACGTACGGGTGGCCAACCGGCCCCTCGTGTTTTCGAGTTTTTTTGTGTAACGGTGAAAGGCACCGCAATGGGCCGGGTGTGGCACATCACCTGTGGCATGACGGCCGCGCAAGGCCGCACCAGTATTTTTTATATATATTAAGGTACCATTTTTTTTATTTATATTTTTAATTTTTTTTTCTATTTTATTTTTTTTATATTTTATTATTATATTAAATTTCTGAATATTTTGTAATCGAGCGCCGCACAGCGGGTGCACGCTCGGTGCGAATCGTTTTTTCTCTCTCTCTCGTTTTCTCCTGGTGCGGGTGGAGGGGGAAGTTGTTTTCCTTTTGTTGTTTTTCCCTGTAAATAAAATGAATTATTCAATTTTTTCGGTGTGGTGTGATGGGAGCGGAAACTCCCTCTGTGTCGGCGTAGTGTTTGCGGTCCCTTGGTGCCCGCATCCGATTCCGTAACCAGGGCTTGTCCTCGTTTGAATTCGGATGGATGCGCGCACCAAGGCACCGCTCTCGGTTTATAATTGTGTTGTGTTCGTTCCTCAGGTTCCGGCCGACGAGTTTCGGCGGAACTCCGGGTACATTTTATTATTATTTGCGTTCCCCTAAATTTCTGTAGCATCACGGTGTAAGCCAGGAGCCCTGTATGCCTCAAACCCCACGACCCTTAGCACTTCTCCCTGAGAACGTAGCCGGTAAAAATCACCGTGGAGGCCTCTGCAGGTGCTTAGTGATATCTGCAGGTTGGCAGTACCAGCCTGTAACAAGGTATCATCCATATATAATGAAATTTTGGTACAAACTCTACGATGCCCTGTTATTGGTCATTCAACGAGCGCCACTCAACGAATTCCATGAACGAGTTTTGAATCCGTTTGGAAATCAAACCTATTTGATTTGCAAGGTTAAGCCTTTACAAATCATCCAGTAATAGTGGCATTTTGGTACAAACTCTGCGATGTCTTGTTATTGGACGTCAAACCTATTCCACTCAGACTTCATGAATGCACTGAAGAAATTCTACTCTAAAATGGTCCGATGTCAATCCGTTTTGGAATGTCACTGACATCATTTAAAAGGTTAAGTCCATAGGTGTCATCAGTATATAATGAAATTTTGGTACAAACTCTACGATGACCTGTTATTGGTCATTCAACGAGCGCCACTCAACGAATTCCATGAACGAGTTTTACTCAGAAAAATCTATCGCGGCCAATCCGTTTGGAAATCAAACCTATTTGATTTGCAAGGTTAAGCCTTTACAAATCATCCAGTAGTAGTGGCATTTTGGTACAAACTCTGCGATGTCTTGTTATTGGACGTCAAACCTATTCCACTCAGACTTCATGAATGCACTGAAGAAATTCTACTCTAAAATCGTCCGATGTCAATCCGTTTTGGAATGTCACTGATATCATTTGAAAGGTTTTGTCCATAGGTGTCATCAGTATATAATGAAATTTTGGTACAAACTCTACGATGTCCTGTTATTGGTCATTCAACGTGTGCCACTCAACGAATTCCGTGAACCAGTTTTACTCAAAAAAATCTATCGCGACCAATCCGTTTGGAAATCAAACCTATTTGATTTGCAAGGTTAAGCCTTAGTACAAACTCTGCGATGTCTTGTTATTGGACGTTAAATCTATTCTACTCAGGTTTCATGAGTGCACTGTATAAATTCTACTCAAAAATTTTGGCACCAAATCGGTTGGTATAAACTTTATTATGTTTAGTTATTGGAATTTTATAGTGTGCCACTTATTTTTTTAATAATCGAGTTTTACTTAAACAAAAATCTGGCGATGGAAAATTTAATTGTTTGATCCAATTTTATATTTATATCTCCATGAAATGGTTTTAAAAAAGTTGAATTGAATAACAAACGCTCATCATATAAATCGGAATCCAACATGAGTGATATATTAAAGAGCGAGTGAGCTGAATATCTTTAGAAAGAGACGAAATGAATTTTTAATATAGTTCTTATTTGAAAAAGATGGCGAGCATTTCATCTCTTTCTAATATCATAGAGCTGTCTCGTTCAACAATGTATTTAACAGTGTAGAAACTAACACACGCAATGTTGTAGTATATTCTTATTGGATTCGTATACATATTGTTGTTATTTTTTTGTTAAAAACTTCACACTCATAAATTTGTACTAAAATTAAGATTTACTCAATTTCACAATTTACCTTGAGTTTGGCACGCAGCCTTAGAATGGAAAGTATCAAATTAAGGGTAATTTTGAGCTAAACATAGGTGCCAAATGATAAATGGCGAAATAAAATTCAGGTTAGCAAATGTAATATCATTCTTTAAAGCTTACTTCAGTTAATTTTATTTTAATTTGAAACAAACAATTCAATGAAAACTTTAATTCATTAATATTTAAGTCTATCAAACTCATTAATATTATTATATGCTTACTCCATATTATTTAACAAAGAAACTTTAAGTAGTAATTTATGGGCAATTCTGGCATTTAATTAGCTGCTGACAATATTCCGCAAATACTGGTTTAAGACAATAGTGACATGCCTTTCTGGCAGGTCATCGTTTCGAGTCCTTCCGCGGCATATAAAGCAATTACCTTTATGTTTCAGGCGACCTGTTTTATTTTTATCTCTATCTTCTGATGGTAATGGCTGACTAGAACCAGAAGATGATGATTGAAATGATTCAGTTGCCTCTCCTATTTTCCGCATCAAGTTTCGATATAAAAATGGCGTTGCAACTTGTTTTTCAATTGATGGCATTGCAAGCGCTTTGCCTAACTCTTGCAAATTTTTTCCTTGAAAAAGTTGATTTTCACAACTCAGGGTTGTTAATAGATTAAATTATAACTATAGCTAATGCAGCGACATCCAACATGTTATAAAAAAACGCGAGTGGCTATCTCTTAGTACGGCGTTTGGTGGTATATTCGCCCAGGATTTTATCCATCATATCCACTGCTCCTTTCGTTGCTTTATAATAATTTATAATCCCATTCTTATTTTCGACACCATTTACATTTTTGCCATAATGAAGCGTGGATAAGAGATTCACAGCTTTGTATTTTTAGTTACGTAAGAGCACATTGTCACGTTTTCATGGAAGCCAAATTCTGTAGTTAGTACATCACGTTGTCTTGAGGCCTGGAACTCGGTTGGAATGTATGGTTTATTTTTCCTGAGTGTACCCACAACAGGTAAATTCCATCGCATGAGACGTTGTACCAGCGGTAAAGACGTAAAGAAGTTTTCGAATGTAAGTGTACGACCACTGTTTATATATGGTTCCATCAACTTAGTTACAACTTTTTCCAGTATATAGATCAGCCTGTAATGGGTAGACAGTTTTTGCATCGCATATACATCAGACTTCTATGCCGTATTTGGTGGGTTTCGAAGGAATATACTGAGTAAATTTAGTCCTGCCTCTGTATGGATATAATTGCCTGTCGATCGTTACTGCATTCTTACTTGGGGGCACCGAGTGCCCTAGTACACACGTTAGAAACTTCAAATCATCGGCAACCATTGAAACAGCTAAGAACTAGTAACCGTTTCTTACTTTTGTGATCATTGTGAGCACATCTTTCTGAAAATCATGAATAATAAAATGAACCAAAGAAAAACTAAGAGGAAATTTCCGTTTTAAAATTCTTTTGGGCATTCAATACCAACTACATGGGTTTAGGGTTAAAATTCTCTTTTTTTAAATTTTTTATTCATCATAACAAAAGCCTGGTCGCAGTTTTAAAATGAATATTAAAGTTTTACAGGGAATATTCGTATTTTATAAAATGTGTATAAACAACCAATAGTTATAATCATAATAATAAAAAATATTTTATAGGATTAATCGTGCGAGCACGATGTTCATTTTCAAGGTTCTGAAAATTAACAGGAGTCATTACCATATCCACTACATCTTACACACAAGTCCGAAACACTGTCCAAAAGATTCTACAACTGTCTGTGATGCCGCAGAATTGTTTGATAGAGGTAAAACTGCAGACTTTTCCAGTATATTCGAAGTCTCAGTGAGATTGGAAAAATTCATCCATCGGACGTGGCAGCTTCCGAAGGAGCTTTTTTGTTTTATTAAATTTTTTGAAAAGTATATCATTTATGTGAAAACCACTATGAACTACAGGTTCAGGTCCTCGTAAGTTTTAACGAGAATAAGCGAGCTCATGCTACGGCGTATGTTTGCATTATATTTATTTGTATTAAATCTTCATAGCAGCTTTATTGCGCCTATTAAATTGTTCTCTAGAGGTTCCATAGCTAAGGAGTTCCATAGCTAAAGCAGATACCATAAGCATATTCTGGTTTGTGTTTTATTCGAATAAAAATCATTCGTTGTGATTCTGATGCATGTTTCTGATTCTGATAAACTCACGACGTAGTTTCCCGATTTTCCCGTAAATAATAAGAAGTTAGAAAAAGAAAAGATCGTGTTTGTTTAAAAAAAAATCTAAAAAGAAAATTAAACTTAGCCGAATTTGAGTAACATAACAGACTTTTTATGAAAAATCATCATTTCCACTTAAATTTGGAAGCAGATCAATACCAATTTTGTTTCAAATTCAATTTTATATTGGTTGGTTCTTAATCGATAAACAATAAACAAAAACAAAATGTTTGGGTAGCTACTCCTTTCCAGAAATATAACCCTTGACACGAAAATTATAATTGAATGAGACGCAAGAATTTATACGTGAAACATTCTATTTAAATATAACGAAAATATCCTTAAGTTTATACAAGAAATTATTAAATATTTTGCTTAAAACTCATGTTCAAACCGATTTTGGAAATAAAGGGTTGAGATGGCCGTCAATTTGTCAGCATAATTGGTTTACAGAGTTTCATTGAAAATCTTAGTTTTAATCTGTAGCAACTCAATTATTCGGAAAATAATTGATCCTATAATTCATTCAACACATATAAATAATCAACCGTGCGATATTCTATTAATATACGATACATTTTAATAATTTATTAAACACACATAGCGCGACACTCATAAATTGGGCATACGCATATACTAGCATTGACGAAATCAATAATAAATAAGAGACGTCTACTGAAGATGATTTCACGATTTTTCTCGCGCTCGAAAATGTCAAAAGAAAAAACTAAAAAATAAATCTTTCCCTTTTCCGATCTGTTGCAGAAGGTGAACAACGCGCTCAAATCGAATCCTAGGATCCGGAAATACCAATCAGAAAGCAAAAGCAGTTTCTATCTAAAATGTATGATTAAAACTCATTTTGATTGGGTTAAAATTTAGCCCACAAAAGATTTTAGAGCCAGAGAACAATTCGGTCGAATTTGTTTATGTACCTATTTGGGCCCACTGTTAAACCTTTTGTTCATTTCAGAAATTTGGTCTGAACCGGAATTTATATTTCTGGGATTTTGAATTCCTGGGGTTTGGTTTCTGTTATTTTGGAAACTAGGTTTCGAAGGTAACCATTTTTTTGAAAAATTAGTTTTGCATCTGGTTATTTGCAAAATACCGGACAAGTGGTGCAGTGGTTAAAGCTTCGGCACTTGGACCGGGAGGTGCTGAGTTCGAATCCCATCAGAGGCTAGATGCAAATCGAATTTTCATCATCGATTACGATCGATGATGCTAATAAATACAACTAAGACCCTCTGATGGAGTGCAGAATTCCGTGTCACGCGCCGACCCACCTTCCATGTCAATGTACAGGTTGACATGGAGCTTGCAATGTGCAGGTGGTATACTGTAGTTGTGTGAGTAGGTGAAGTAGGTGGGTTAATGATGTGGAGTGAATGAGTGGTATCACAATGGGCCTAAAATTTGCCTAAGTGTGCAGTAAGCAACCACTGAAACCTAACCTATTTGCAAAATACTAAAAAGTTTGGGCCCGTGAAGTATTCCATAGATTTTTCCATAGATTAAAATCATATACGTATGCAAACCCAATTGAACTTTTGCAAATTCCAATTGAAATTTTAAAGCCTTTCTATGTAGTTGTGTGGAGTACACTGTTATGATTTTTAATTTGCGAAATCGTCAATGAAAATTAAAATATTATGTTTGATTTTACATTATTTTAATTAGTTTAGAAAGCATAGAACACATTTTTAAACAATTTACAAAATTTCTACATTATTTTAATTCAAAACATTTAAATAAAATAAAAGTGAGATAAAAACAAGAGACAGATATTTAATAAACAAGCATATCAAGGTCAGTTTAACGAAATCGAACAAATTTTATCAGTTTATTTATTAGACATATATCAAATTGTAACTTATAACTAAAGTAAAATATTGTAACTTGTAACTAAAGTAAAAATTAAAATTTTAATTGATAAATCACGAAGAATAAAATATTATAGTAACATAACCCTACATTTTCAATCAAAAGTTTGTACTAAAACAGTCGAGGTACAAACCAAATATACTGAACTCAAACCATTTATGAATTTTCCACTAATTTCTAATAAGAATATTTTGAGTTTCATATGAATTAACAAAATTTCCAGAGATTTTTCCAGAGATTAAAAAATATACTAAATCAACTTAAGAATTATCTACTTTTAGAAGCAAATAAGAATGTTCTTTTGCAGCAGTAAAACTTGACGATAAAAACCCGTAGCAATAATCCTGAAGCAGGGCATTATTAAAACTAGATGTGTTTAGGTAGATGCCTATCAACTACTTTACGAGTTAGCGAGAATTGAATCACAATCTCCAGATATCGTTGTCAATGGCCATCACAATTAATTATAAAAACCAAAATTCATCTGAATCACGATCTCTGGGAATGTTATCAAATTTGAGTAAAAGTGATAACAGTACATCTAGAAGATCAAAATTCGTAGCAATAAACTCGTAGTCGTGCATTATTAGCACTAGGTGGTTTTTGCTAGGCGACTCAATGACCAACTTTATACACTAGCCAGACTTGAATCACGATCTCTGGGAATGATCGATAATGGCCATCTAAATTTGAGTAAAAACGACATCGGTACATCGATAATATGAAAATTCGTAGCAATAAACCGGAGGTGGTGCATTATCAGTACTAGGCGGTTTTAGTTAGGTGACTCAATGACCAACTTCATGCACTGGCCAGACCTGAATCACGATCTCTGGGAACGACCGATAATGGCCATCTAAGTACAGACATAAGACATAAGAACAGCTGGAACATCAAAATTCGTAGCAATAAACTCGAAGTCGCGCATTCTTAGCACTAGGTTGTAACCGACCACTTGGTGCAATTTGTAACGTTTCAGCTACCTCGTGGAATGTTAACAGAAAAATTTTATTTATTAGCTCAGCGGTTCCGGTTTGACGGTCGATTGCGCGGCTAGAGCTCACGAGCGACCGGGGTGGGGTTTTCGGAACATGAGCCGATCAGTAATGACCGTAAATTAAATTTAAATAATAATAAGAAACAAAAAATAAACTAAGAAAGCACAAAAAAAGGACAGTTATCGTGTGATAAAAAGGAAAACAGGTATTCCATATGTATGCCACAAGCCCCGTTGAACTACTCACCTTCGTTACATCTCCTCCAAAATGGAATTTATCTTATGTTAACTTAATAAATAGTTAAAGAAAAGTTTAATTTTAGATTGAATCCATAATTATTGAATTTAACTAAGTTCATTTTTACATGTAAATATACTACGGAATATTAAATGACAACTAAAACACGATTACTAAATAGAAAGCCAAAAGCGAGAAAAAAAACTGTGAAATTATAGTCATTTGGTAACTATCAACTCATTAATTAATCAATAAGGAAAATCAAAATTTGCACTAAAAAATATTATACATAGTTTCGTTGATTAATTAATGAATTTATATTTACTAAATTTACTCTCTGATATCTAAATTTAAGAAATAATTAAGAAAAATTAATTAACTTAATCCTAAAGTAATAATAACAGACTTACAATCAATTATTTCGATTAATCGTTGGGCGCCATGATGTTAAGACGTTGGAAGGTATTGATGTTCGCAATAATTACATTGAATGATGAATGGATGACGTAGTATGGGTGTGTATTATTGGCGGTTGATTATTAGGTTTGGTTATTAATTACGGTTTATGAAAATCGAAGAATTATATGTAGTTTTGTTCGATTATACGAAAATTATTATATTTATTATATTATTATATTTATTATATTATTCTATTTATTATATTATTATATATATTGTCCGTGCGTTTAGATCACCATTATAGTTTACATTCAGTTAAATTACACTTAAATACGCACAACGGTTTATTTAATGAGTACACTCAATTTTTTCACCATGAACTAATTTTTTTAATTCGACCAATGTTCATAACTAGGCACAGAGCTAACGTTTAACATATTGTAACAGTTTTTCTTTAGTGGATCGGTTTTCGACCTATTTCCACTTGATCACAAAAAAATGAATCTCTATAAAGTTTTTAAGTTATACACCATTGGATTTTCAAATACAAAATATATATTCACTTTTCACTAAGTGTATGAGTCCAATATTATTAATATAACATAATAGTTATTATGCACCAAAACAATTTAAGAGTGTATTTATAGTTTTAAAATATTTTAAGTAAAATAATTATTAATATTTTAAGTCAAATTTGTACAAATAAAAATTAGCGTCCATTTCCCTTGACTTTTTATTTAATTACTTAAATTGTATATCACATTCCAACACTGACTGCCTATCGACTGCCTATTTAAAATTTTATTCATTTTCCTCATCACCTCACCCCTCCATCGTCATCTCTTTCGTCCCATCGTGTCATCTCAATCATTAATACCGATGTTTTGTTTTTTCGATACAATACAATTATACAATACAAAAGAAAATTTATGCCTGTTTATTTTAATTTAACCGTACAGAATTATTATGGTGTTGGTATATTTTTAGCTCATTATACGATCATTGGCGTGCACCATGTTAAACACCCAAAATATAAACCACTATTGCAGGGATACGCACCTCATCTCATCACAAACCACAATTAATGCAAGCGAAGATGTTGTTAAGAAAATTCTGTTTTCTGAAAGAACACAGCAAACAGGACAAGGAACGAAATGAGAAATTCGTGACAAGGTGGTTTTTGCTAGGTGACCCAATGACCAACTTTATACACTAGCCAGACCTGAATCACGGTCTCTGGAAATGACCGATAATGGCCATCTAAATTTGAGTAAAAATGACATCGGTACATCGATAATATGAAAATTCGTAGCAATAAACCGAAGGTGGTGCATTATCAGTACTAGGCGGTTTAAGTTAGGTGACTCAATGACCAACTTCATGCACTGGCCAGACCTGAATCACGATCTCGGTAATCACGATAATGGCCATCTAAGTTTGAGTTATAATGACATATGAACAGCTGGAACATCAAAATTCGTAGCAATAAACTCGAAGTCGCGCATTCTTAGCACTAGGTGATTTTAGTTAGGTGACTCAATGACCAACTTCATGTACTAGCCAGACCTGAATCACGATCTCTGGGAATGACCGATAATGGCCATCAAAATTTTAGTAAAAATTACATCGTTACACCGATAATATGAAAACTCGTAGCAATAAACCGGAGGTGGTGCATTATTAGCACAAGGTGGTTTTAGTTAGGTGACTCAACAACCAACTTCATGTACTAGCCAGATCTGAATCACGATCTCTGGGAATGACCGATAATGGCCATCTAAGTTTGAGTTATAATGACATATGAACAGCTGGAACATCAAAATTCGTAGCAATAAACTCGAGGTCGCGCATTCTTAGCACTAGGTGGTTTTAGTTAGGTGACTCAATGACCAACTTCATGCACTAGCCAGACCTGAATCACGATCTCTGGGAATGACCGATAATGGCCATCAAAATTTTAGTAAAAATGACATCGTTACACCGATAATATGAAAACTCGTAGCAATAAACCGGAGGTCGTGCATTATTAGCACAAGGCTGTTTCATTTAAGCGACTCAATAACCAACTTCATGTACTAGCCAGATCTGAATCACGATCTCTGGAAATGGCCGATAATGGCCATCTAAGTTTGAGTTATAATGACATATGAACAGCTGGAACATCAAAATTCGTAGCAATAAACTCGAGGTCGCGCATTCTTAGCACTAGGTGGTTTTAGTTAGGTGACTCAATGACCAACTTCATGTACTAGCCAGACCTGAATCACGATCTCTGGGGATGACCGATAATGGATATCAAAATTTGAGTAAAAATGCCATCGGTACACCGATAATATGAAAATTCGTAGCAATAAACCGGAGGTCGTGCATTATTAGCACAAGGTGGTTTTATTTAAGTGACTCAATAACCAACTTCATGTACTAGCCAGACCTGAATCACGATTTCTGGGAATGGCCGATAATGGCCATCTAAGTTTGAGTTATAATGACATATGAACAGCTGGAACATCAAAATTCGGAGCAATAAACTCGAAGTCGCGCATTCTTAGCATTAGGTGGTTTTAGTTAGGTGACTCAATGACCAACTTCATGTACTAGCCAGACCTGAATCACGATATCTGGGAATGACCGATAATGGCCATCTAAATTTTAGTAAAAATGTCATCGGTACACCGATAATATGAAAATTCGTAGCAATAAACCGGAGGTCGTGCATTCTTAGCACTGGGTGGTTTTAGTTAGGTGACTCAATGACTAACTTCATGCACTAGCTAGACCTGAATCACGATCTCTGGGAATGACCGTAAATGGCCATCAAAATTTGAGTAAAAATGACATCGGTACATCGATAATACGAAAATTCGTAGCAATAAACCGGAGGTCGTGCATTCTTAGCACTGGGTGGTTTTAGTTAGGTGACTCAATGACTAACTTCATGCACTAGCCAGACCTGAATCACGATCTCTGGGAATGACCGTAAATGGCCATCAAAATTTGAGTAAAAATGACATCGGTACATCGATAATACGAAAATTCGTAGCAATAAACCGGAGGTCGTGCATTATTAGCAGTTTATTGCTACGATTTAACTCAAACTTAGATGGCCATTATCTGTCAAAACGGCTAATAGTGTATGAAGTTGGTCATTGAGTCACCTAAATCAACCATTTGGTGCTTACAATGCTTGAATTTGGGTTTTTTGATAAAAAATTTTATATTCTAGGTGTTCTTATGTCATTTTAACTCATTTTTGAATTTAAACCTTTTCCTTGTTTTATTAAAATATTTATTCTTTTCGTTTTAAAGTTCTAATCTGTTTTAATAGAAATCTCGATAATTTCTACACAATACGTGGTTGAGTTTGTTCATAAATTTTTATTTTAGAAAATATTGTATATTTTTATTTAAATTGAGGTTTGAGTCATTTTCTAAAAAAAGTCTCATACTTATATGATTGTACTAAAATTTCAAATACGATTATTTGTTTTCCTATTTGAATTTGAATTAACAGTGTGATACTCATACATACATAACATCTATGGAAAGTCTGGAATACTTCACACCCGTAAAAAGTTTAAGTTTAAAGTTTCACCCCGGTCAGTCCGTGTGGCTGTAGAGAGGTCACAACGTTTTAGTTTGCATAAATCACACACATACATAGAGCTTTTTGAAAACCACTTTTTCGGACTTCGACGATATAGCAAAAGTTAAGTCTGAAAAAAAATTTTAGGTCGAAAATTTTCATGATTAAAATAACTTAAAAAGATCAATTTGGCTGGCGTGCGTAACCCATTTAACCCATTCAAAAATTTACAGTTTTGAGTTCTGAGCATGACCAAAATACAAAAAAGTCTCAAACTCAGTCATTTTGATGAGATGTGCAGATCTTGAATATTACAGATATGCAAACTCCCAGGCCAGGTCTCTTGATGATCTCAACCTCATCTCAATATTTCAAAAATATAATTTAGGTTAAACGGTACCCCAATATGCAACATGTTTGTTTAGTATTCTGTATAATGGAATACAACACATAATTGAAGTTATCTGCGACAAATTTAAGCCAGCATACTTCATTATCGATAACAGAATGCGCATAATTTTGCACATTCTCGTAAAGTCAAATTTAATGCATGGCTGCCGTATCATTAAAAATATTCACTGCGGTTATTCATAAAAATAAAATGTTAAATTACTAATTATACTGACTGACCCTAATTATACTGACCACATTATTAGCAGAATGATGCACATTTGCACAAAGGCACAAGTTTCATTCACCAACATGGTATATGTACCAAAATAAAGAATAGTAGCTGACGCGACAACAGTAAAAATCAAGAGGAAACAATTCAAAACAAAATCAACACCCAGCGATAAGAATGACGAATTTCATTGTTATCGTGTTTACTTTTTTTTGATATAATTTTAGGTTTCAGCAAATAAATAATTTTTATGATGGTTCGATGGTGGTTACCTGAACCGGTTGATTGGCTAAAACTCCCGCCAAACAACGACACGCATAATAAAATTTAAAGATATTCAAACCTTAAGTTTACTCTATTTCGCTTACGTTCGATCTCAACTGGAACTCTTACTGTGCTGTACACATAAAAAGAATTGAAAGCAATCAAAAGAAGTTCCTGATTTTTTTGTTAAAGAAAAGTGACTGGGATTATGGCCAAACCATTCGATGAAAATGTAGCTCGGTTATCTCCGTACTTAGATGTGCGGATTACAAAATATGCACGCTTCATAATACGTAGATCACTTCTCTTGGGCGCGACTTTTATTGGTAACGTTTTGCCTGGTCACATTGATTCGCCTTACATTTTGGTAAACATTCATGTACCATGCAGAACATTTCGAAACCATGAGTTTTTAGCATTTGAACACCATTCTACAAACTATGGAGAAAACAACCCAATTAATATTTTGATTAAATCATTCAACATCATTGATGATCTATTTGACTTTAATTTATCGAAGGATAACTTCAAAAAAATTCTGAAGAATTATTATTTAATTTTAAATATTTAATAAAAATTTGATATCTTTTTTTTATTAATTTTTTTTAATTCGACAACACATGGCAAAATTTTTGGAGAAAGCAATATTGTCAATATAAACGACTCAGAGTACATAGAATCGTTCCAAACTCTAAGAAAAATAATATCCACGGCTTTTTTTTTATTCGAAAGATCAGTACATGGCATTAATATTTGAAAATGGTTTCGGGCATATGAGTACCGCGGCTGTTCTTGACGAAACGCATTCTGGACGTCCAATTTTGGGCCACTTTTTGGAGCACTGCTGGCCGTATGTCACGAATAACACGAACAATGCTGGCCTCCGCTGCATCAATTGTTGCTGGTTTATCAGCTTAAATTGTTGCTGGTTTATCAGCAGCTTCAAGTAGCCCCACAGGAAATAATCGAGAGGTGTCAAATCGCACGACCTTGGAGGCCAATTGACAGATCCATTTTTCGAAATCAACTTATCGCCAAATTTTGATTTTAATAAGTCGATCCTGTTGAAACCACATCTCGTCCGGATCAATGTCATCCATATTTTCAAACATAAAAATCATTGATCATGGTGCGGTAACGATCTTCATTGACCGTAGCGCGATCCCCGGCCTCATTTTCAAAGTAAATTTTAATAATTTCGTAGCGTTGTTCAAGAGTGAGTCTATTCATGATGATTTGCCAGAGTATACTGAGATCTGCCAGAGTATATATTTTATAGAAATTTAATTTTTTGTTTTATTTTTTACAATTTCAAGTTCTATCAGGCTTAAAGAAACATGCATGTGAAGTTAGACTTAACCAGTATAGAACTAACTTTAGGATTAGTTTAGCACAAACTTCACACGCTTGTATACGCACGTGAAGTTAGACCTAACTTAAGCCTAACCAACAAAAACCAACGAAAATTTGTATGTAGTGGTTAAAATGTAAAAATGAATGTCATTTAGGCGAAATATTGAGTTTGTGAACTAATTCTAATTGCATTTTATAATAATTAATTAGGCTCAACATTTATTAGGAAGGGATATAAGAATTTAATATTTTCTTAAGAAATTGAATATTTGAATATTTCGAAACCTAATGTGTTTATCAAAAATGTTATTACGTTTCATTTGTTAATAATTCTTGCGTGATCAAATTAATTTTTTGCTAGATTTTTCGATTTTCGAGAAGTTAGGATTTTCTTAAGAAATTGAATATCTCGAGACCTAATATGTTTATCAAGAATGTTATTATGTTTTTCTGATAGGTCTAGATTAGGTATATTCCAAGCCATTTGAAAAGCTAATAATTTTTTTGCGATCAAAATTAATTTTTTGCTGTGCATTACTAACCTGAGAAGTTGAAAAATTACTGAAAATTATTAGCTTTTCAATGGCATGAAATACAGAGAGTCCTAATCTAGACCTATCAGAAAAACATAATACATTCTTGATAAACATATTAGGTCTCGAGATATTTAATTTCTTAAGAACATATTAAATTCTTATATCTCATCCTAATAAATGTTGAGCCTAATTATTTATTATAAATTGCAATTGGAATTAGTTCACAAATTCAATATTTCGCCTAAATGACATTCTTGTTTTACTTGTTAACCAATACATTCAAATTTTCGTTTGTTTTTGTTGGTTAGGATTAAGATATGGTCTAACTTCAAACGCGTAAAGAAACACCCGTTAGAATCCCGCAGGAATCACTGATTTGGAGAACGAATCAACTAGAAAAAATGCGCCTAGTAAATCTGACGCAATCTATTCCGCTAATATATCGAGCGACTATTACATCCACTTGTCAGATAGGCTCATAAATTATTACGGCATTCAGATCATCTTCAAAATTTCAAATCTCGATACGATAATTTTGGAGGATGTATTTCCTCTTTAATTTCAAAAAAATTATAATTTCTCAAGATTTATTGGAGAAAGATGAAATTACGGAATATTTAAAAAAATTCACAACGAGAAACCATCAGCTATTCTGGCACCCGAAATATTAATATTAAAACCTACAAGAACTTCTCTCAAAAAAGACACTACGTTCTCGAGAATCGAGCATAAACGAGCCCACGGAAGCACCAAAGAAGTGGAAAGCCAGATTAAGCTAGTCTGCTTCTTTCCAAACATCTCAAAAAAGTAAGCAGTTACGTAAATTCCTGTACCACATGTAACATGCATAAATAACTGAGAAATCTTGAAAAGAATGAATGTTGATATTTTCACAATAAATAAAATAGTTCTTTCACAATAACTGACGCATTTTCCATAAGTAATTGCAACAAAGAACATGTTCATTAATCAAGGAGTAAACATGACAATACAGAACGAAGCACTTGAATTCGTTACATCTAGAATTACCAAAATTGAAAAATGAGACATCAACAGCAATAAAAGTTATTCCATTGAATATCAATAACAGCATCATGGATAATTATCCGCAGTAATTGATTAAGAACAGACAATAATTGTTCATCACAGTAAACCACAATATCTATGTACAGAGAGACTCTGAGAGATAAGAATTCAAGGACAATTATATCAAACCGCTAATCAGTAGATACCCATGGTCTTGAGACGGTTTTGAATCGCTTATTGAGTCACTCTCAAAGGCCACTTTTAAAACGGCGAAACCAGTACTCACATATTTTTATTGATGAAGAATGTTCCTCATATGGTTCACACAGCAATAGATGTCCATTAGCTGCAATTTTCTTCAAATTAAAACAGAAAAGCAGCGCTTCCCGCAAATGGTGTTTTGTTGGCACAAAGGTTGACATGGTTAGAGCACAAACAAATATGTTGTTTACGCTTCAGCGAAATGACACATACTGATTTTTAGAGCGGAATGAAGACGCTTTAACATTATATTCATTACAAGATGGCCCGATGCGATTTAATACAAAGCGTATTTGAGCCCCCAATACAAAATTTCCTCGTAATACAAGTTTAATTGGTGACCGCGTGCTTTACTGTGAATATTAAACCACATTAAACTAAATTTTTACTATGTAACCCATTTGATTAGAGGCGTGTATAATGAAACACGAATAATTGGAGCCATCGGCGGAAGTAGCTATATCTCGTTGTAAGTTATAATGAACCAATTTATATTGATATCACCATAAAAAACAAAATTTTGTAATTCAACTGTATGGTACAAGGTCGTATTAATATGCGATAACGTATCATAATTTTGCTCATTATGGTAAATTTTATACAGTTGCAATATCTGAAAATAGATTATTCGATTATTATTTAATTGCTAATTTTGTCGGTCGCACGTTTAGCGAACCTGAAACAAATAATATCAGCCGAGATAAAAACATTGAAAGTGAAAACATTTGTCACAGCAATAATAGGAACACACAGTTATACAAACAAACTTGGGTAACGGTCGCTTTATCGAGAACAATTTATAGTGTTTCAATTTGACGTGACCATTTACCGGTAGAACAGTTGATCTTGGACACAATTTACGGTGGACATCATTTATTGTGTGTTCAATTGGACGTATGTCCGTTTTTCGTAGTTTGTAAAATTGACCTTATAACAAAACTATGTGTAAATAAAAAATTAAAATGTCTTGGGTTTATAAAATTTTATTCAATTCGGCCATTTATTAAATAATTGGTGGAAGAGTTCTGGAATATGACCAACTACGATAGAACTCGGTTATTTCTTAGCCGTTTATGATGAGATTGGCTATGTTGGATAGAAATGGGATTCTTAAATGATTTTTGGAAGAAGTTCCGGAATAGGGCGATCTGGGACGGAATTCATTTCTTAACCGATTATGATGGAATTTTCTATGTTAAATAACAATAAGTTTTTTAAATGATTTTTGGAAGAATTTTTGGAATCAGGCTTCCAGGAACGGAACTCGATCATTTTGAATCGATTCTGATGAAATTTGGTATGTTGTTTGGAAATAGGATACCTAACTAATTTTTGGAAGAAGTTCTGAAAAATGACCACCTAGGACGGAACTCGGCCATTTTTAACCGGTTATGGGATGCGATATCACGGGCTGTGAGAGCCCAAGACTATAAATTAAATTAACTTTAATCGATATTTGACGAGACTTTAATACTCTAAACCGGGCTTCAATCCTCGATGTCTTCATAAACTGCAATTGTTCAGTTACCTCCAATCCGTGATATTTGTCATCCAACGAAAAATCTGTGCCATTATCCTTCTGACGGGAACCATATATTTGGTTTTTGCTTCCTTTAAAAGCTCAACTACATTGAGCTGATATTTCGAATGGTGGAAGAGAGCTATTTTGTGGAAATTGTATTGCGTAAACTAACAGCTAACTATTTATGATACAAACAACTGTGCTGAGTTATGTTTAGATATGGGTTGAACGAAATAAGGTTCGTTCATAAGTGGGTGGTGGTACATGCCTGTTGAGAAGTGTCGAAAAATAATCTTCCCATATTTTGAGGACGATTTTTATATCCATTCTTCATGGAAAGTTCTCCAGAGTCGTTGCGAATCACGCTGCTACATGGGTGATAGCCTTAGGCTATTTTATGATATAACGATATCGATCTTTAATGTTTACTTTTTCGATGTTAAGTTCCTGTTGCTTGTACCATTAACACTTTTTTCGCCTGCAAAACCGGTTGGAAAATTTCCTTGCGGTCATGCAGTCTTGGTGCAATTATTTTGTATTTTGATATAGATTTCACTGATATGCCCCAATTTATTTCAAAAGGCTTCCTAGATTTTTCATCCTCATTATTTGCATGTAATGGATTCCGTCCTAAAATAGACTAAGAGCTGAATTAGTATTATTGAAATATTCGCAGTTAACATGATTATTAAGGTGAGGTTGGAACGTTACATGACGATGAAACGTTTATTGTACGTTTTCTAAAGGGTGATTTTTTTGTGGTTAGGATTTTCATGCATTAGTATTTGACAGATCACGCGGGATTTCAGACAAGGTGTCAAAGAGAAAGATGCTCAGTATGCTTTGACATTTCATAATGAATAGACTTACTAACGAGCAACTCTTGCAAATAATTGAATTATATTACAAAAATCAGTGTTCGGTTCGAAAAGTGTTTCGCGATTTACGTCCGATTAATGGTCTACATAATCGACCAAGTGAGCAAACAATTAATGCGATTGTGACCAAGTTTCGCACTCAGTTTACTTTATTGGACATTAAACCAACCACACGAATGCGTACAGTGCGTACAGAAGAGAATATTGCGTCTGTTTCTGAGAGTGTTGCTGAAGACCGTGAAATGTCGATTCGTCGCCGTTCGCAGCAATTGGGTTTGTGTTATTCGACGACATGGAAGATTTTACGCAAAGATCTTGGTGTAAAACCGTATAAAATACAGCTCCTGCAAGAACTGAAGCCGAACGATCTGCCACAACGTCGAATTTTCAGTGAATGGGCCCTAGAAAAGTTGGCAGAAAATCCGCTTTTTTATCGACAAATTTTGTTCAGCGGTGAGGCTCATTTCTGGTTGAATGGCTACGTAAATAAGCAAAATTGCCGCATTTGGAGTGAAGAGAAACCAGAAGCCGTTCAAGAACTGCCCATGCATCCCGAAAAATGCACTGTTTGGTGTGGTTTGTACGCTGGTGGAATCATTGGACCGTATTTTTTCAAAGATGCTGTTGGACGCAACGTTACGGTGAATGGCGATCGCTATCGTTCGATGCTAACAAACTTTTTGTTGCCAAAAATGGAAGAACTGAACTTAGTTGACATGTGGTTTCAACAAGATGGCGCTACATGCCACACAGCTCGCGATTCTATGGCCATTTTGAGGGAAAACTTCGGAGAACAATTCATCTCAAGAAATGGCCCGGTAAGTTGGGCACCAAGATCATGCGATTTGACGCCTTTAGACTATTTTTTGTGGGGCTACGTCAAGTCTAAAGTCTACAGAAATAAGCCAGCAACTATTCCAGTTTTGGAAGACAACATTTCCGAAGAAATTCGGGCTATTCCGGCCGAAATGCTCGAAAAAGTTGCCCAAAATTGGACTTTCCGAATGGACCACCTAAGACGCAGCCGCGGTCAACATTTAAATGAAATTATCTTCAAAAAGTAAATGTCATGGACCAATCTAACGTTTCAAATAAAGAACCGATGAGATTTTGCAAATTTTATGCGTTTTTTTTTAAAAAAAAGTTCTCAAGCTCTTAAAAAATCACCCGTTATATGTTACGGTTAAAAGTTCGAAATCGGGAAATGTCCGTTATGTTATGAAGTAGGAGTCCTTTATTCCCGCAAAGATTCACCCTTCATCTCATGGACCATTTTTTATGATATTAGTGCAAAGTAATGTGGACTAGTGTTGGCTAAGAGCTTGACTAACTCTTACAGGCTCATGGAAGCTAACTATACTCCTCATGTCGCTTATCCCTCTGATTGGAAATAAGTGATAATACGGTGATTTAGAGGAAAAGTCCAGCAAACATTTCGGTAAGGTCGGACAGGTACAACTAGGCAACCGGACAGGTACAATCAATTTTTAATCGTGTAAACGAAGTCGATTTCGGACTTTAAGCGTAACATATAGGAATATTTTGCATTTATTTGACTCGCCGTTTTGTACTGATTTATAAACCTAGTGAAATGCCATGCATTTATAAATGCGTTTAGATAGAAAATATGTGCTTGCAACTAACGAATTGTAGAACATGACTAGCTCAATGGTTCATGTCTCTTTGTTGTACAGAACGTACAGAGATCGAACTAATTGTGCCGCGATGTACACCATAAACGCCACAGAACATTTCTGGATGTTGTTTGTAGAATGTATGCTTGGTTTAATGGAGTTTATCTTTACTTAAGGCTTGGATACTCCCAAACGAAATGATAAAATAATGCTCATCAAACCTAAGGTCGCAAATAAGATGGCTAATAGGTGTGAAGATAATCACGAATTGACGAAACCGGTTAGTGATGAGTAATCGGACTCCAAATTCGGGCTTGTTGATGTTCGACGATGCTATTGTCAATTAACGTTGTTTCTTATGTTTGTAGTGCTAAAATACCAAGTTTGTACTGAGATGCTTGTTGAAAGAGTTATGCCTCAACCAGCGAACACATAAGAGCTTAAGTTGCCCGCTGTTTGTACCATTTCGGTTAGTGCTACAATCACCAAAACTTTATAGGCTTCTCATCACAAACAAACAACTGTCCTCTAACATATTTTGGTGGTCGTACCGCTCTCCTAAGAGGTCCAAACGGAGCACAACTTAAGCACTTAAGTTTTCGCTGGTTGAGGTTTTAATTTCCGTTCGATTAGGGTTGCGTAAAGAAAGTAGAAATGCGCAGAAATTTTTCACGAACTTGGTATGTTTGCTTAGTTAGCTTATGACATTCATAACAAATAAAAATGATCCCCATTTTAATACGATGACGTAAACCCATTTGTTATTGACCCCGAACTTGTGAGCTGGCCTTTTACCTTTTAAACCATAAGGCTATAGAATTTTTCTTCTTTTAACGGAACCAATACATTTCCCGTTTCACGTATATTCGAAAAGCGAAAATTCCCACGATCTGCAGAACTTTATGTTTTGTCATAAGTTGGCCAACAGGATGCAGAAACTATCGGCAATGACAAATCGGTGGACCTTTTAATAGAAGTATCCAACCCAGACTAATTTTCGTTGCTTAAATTCATAGAATATCGAAGACCGTAAAATATTACTTTGAATAAAAGCAAAAAGTATGGGATGAGAAAATGAAAAAAGTGTGAGATTAAAAAAATCGTGGCATGAGAAATCCGTATTATGTACATAAAATGTGAAAAGTCGGGGATGACTTTTTGACACTTGTGTTGCTGGTGGAATTTTAAAAAAAATCGTGGGATGAAAGTATGGGATAACTTCAAGTTGGTCTTTTTTTTATGAAATTCAACTTTATTGAAAATATATTCGCCATTACTATCTATGGTTTTTTACCATTTATCAGGTAGATGATGAATGCCTTCACGATAGAAACTTGGTGGTTTCGAAGCAAAATTGAGCTCCCTTTGATTACACAGCATCACCCTCAGATTACAGAGCATTTGATCAATTGGGTCTTGTAACGTTCGGCTTTAACAGTTTGGCCTGGGTGGTCGTTTTGTGGTGCTTTATCTACAATTTATATCACTAGTGGAGAGTTTTTTGGTGATAAAATTCAAAATAAAGTAGTCTACAAACACAACCCAGCAAAATGAATTTTGAGGGGGAATAATGAACTTAAAGTGATAATTTGACATTTCTGTTTTAGTTATATGAATGTTTTATATGAGTGATTTTCATTCGTGGCGTGATTTTCATGCGTGTAATATACTGATGAAATTAAAATAAATAAACGTTATTAAAATATAAAGGGTGTTTTTTTAAGAGGTTGCCGATTTATTTTTTGAATAAAACACATATAAAATTATGAAATGACCAAAATTTTTTTTTATTTGGTAGATAATTTTTTGGCATTTAACATTTAAACACAATTTCTGGCATATGGCTACCACGACTATTTTTCACAAATGTCATTCTGGAGGTCCAATTTTCCAGCACTTTTTCAAGCATTTGAGGGCGTATGTCAGCAATGACACGTTGAATATTGGTTTCCAAAGCGTCAATCGATTGAGGTTTATCCACATAAACCAATGACTTCACGTATCCCCACAAAAAGTAATCGAGTGGCGTCAAATCGCACGAACGCGGAGGCCAATTCACCGGACCATTTCTCGAAATAATGTTGTCGTTGAAAGTTTCTTTCAATAAGTCGATTGTTTCACGTGCTGTATGGCAAGTGGCACCATCTTGTTGAAACCACATTTCATTCATATCCATATCTTCAAGATTTGACAACAAAAACTCATTTAACATGGTTCTGTATCGATTTCCATTCACGGTAACGCGTCGTCCTTCCTCATTTTTAAAGAAATATGGACCGATGATCCCACCAGCCCATAGACCGCACCAAACAGTACATTTATCAGGATGCATTGGTAATTCTAGAACGGCGTGTGGATTATCTTTGCTCCAAATGCGACAATTTTGTTTGTTGACGTATCCATTTAACCAAAAATGCGCCTCATCACTGAAGAGAATTTTACGGTAAAAAAATGGATCTTCGTTCAATTGATTTAACGACCAATCACTGAATTCACGGCGCAAACGATGGTCGTGTGGCTTTAATTCTTGCACCAATTGAATTTTGTATGGCACCAAACCCAAATCTTTACGTAAAATTTTCCATAAAGTCGATGGACAAAGTCCAATTTGCTGAGCACGACGACGAATCGATAAATTGTCGTTTTCTTCGACACTGGCCTCAACGACAGCAATATTTTCTTCTGTACGAACTCTTCTCATTCTTGTCGGTGGCTTGGCATCCAAA
Organism: Nephrotoma guestfalica; assembly: GCA_963691935.1. Lineage (NCBI taxonomy): Eukaryota > Metazoa > Arthropoda > Insecta > Diptera > Tipulidae > Nephrotoma > Nephrotoma guestfalica. The sequence goes on along the minus strand of OY829913.1, from coordinate 230,159,237 downwards.
AGAGTGAATGTAGACCGAAATTTGGTAATTACGTTCTTTATGGTGGTCTCTGACGGACGATTATGTGCACCATAAAATTCACGAAGTGCTCTATAAACATTTTTAATTGAACACTGATTTTGAAAATAAATTTCCACGATTTGAAAACGTTGTTCTGGAGTTAACCTATTCATAATGATTTGCCAAACAATACTGAGTAGAAATGCCACTTTGAGCTGTCAAAACAACTGTCATAAAATAAAACGACATATATCGGAAAAACAAACCTCCTAAAAAAACACCCGTATATTGAAAATACAACTTTTCATTTGAATGAAATATGATGGTAAGTTAAATTTTATTTTATTAATATTCTTTAGACTTTTTAAAAAGAATAAAGTTTTTATTTTTAAAACAATATTGAAGAAATCTCGGTTTCTCGTTGGTTTAAAAAAAGCTAATAAATAAAAGTTTTATTCATGAAATTGTGATTAATTTGAAAATTTTACGTGTAGTTTATGGAATTATATAAAGTACTTATTAAAAATTTTGGTATGCGCGTCTTGTTTAAACTTGATTTTCACGTTTAACTTCCCTATGCATAAAAATCGAACTAAAAAATCAAAAAATGTATCCGGGATAAAAAAAATATTTTTCGATTATTTGAAATTTATTTTTATTGAAAATAAAGTTTGTTTATCCAAAATTAATTTTTTACCCCAGGCTTCCCGTCGGGAACGGATAACAAACCAGCAAAAAACCGAAGTAATCGAACGTGTTCCTGCTAAATATGGTGTTGCTGCTTGTCGATTTGTATCAGCAGATGGGAAATGCCAAAATAAAAAATTTTGCTCTGTATTAGCGGCTGATTTAAATGCTATGGAAGGGTCTGATAAAAATATCAATGGATAGCGAAAGGTAATTACTCATTTAAGTTATGAACCACATAGCTATAACTATTAATTTGGGTATTTTACAGTCATTTTACGATATAAGAAATTACGTAAGAGCAAAATCAAAAAAATACGGAACCATGTCCACCGAACCGAAGGGTGAGCCCATGGATATGGAGCTTGATCCACTGGAAGAAAGGCTCATAAGCGTTTTACCCGCTGAGCATGTAGACCGAATGAACTGCATCAAGAAAGGATTTGGCACCAGCACAATCCCAAATGTTATGAAAGCTCGTGCTGCCGCGACTCAAAGACAACAAGTATCAGCAGCCCATCCAGATGAATCGGACACGTGTACATCGGAGACAGCAGAGCACCTAACCTACTCGTTGAATTCAAATCCCAGGGCCGTCTGGCATCAGATTTACAAAGTTCTATTAAATAGTAATATTCGAATTATTTAATGGAACAAATTTATTTTTTAGTCAACAGAACGATCAATATTCGATTTAGAAACACGATTTAGAAACATGAGTTACAGACCAATTACCGGCGTCACAACCCATTGATTCTTCAATTCGCACTCCATTGTTGGAAGAAAGAAATCCACGTCCATCTACAAATCGCACAAGCCGCGCTCAAAATTTATATCGTACTTCACTGGCGAGAAATAGCCAAGAAACCCTAAATATGCAAAGAGAGGCATTAAAAGAACTTCGCAGGAGCAAAACTTTGAAGCAAGAGTTGCTTGCATTTTTAAAGGAGGAAAGCCGCGAAAGTCAACGCAGGCATAGAGAGTCCATGGCTCTTTTAAACGAAATAAGCAACGCAACTAGACGCAATTGAGGACTATTTATTTTCTACTTAATGACGAGCAATAAATTGTGATAATTTAAAAAAATTGTTTTATTTTTTCGTACAGTATATTATTTAATTTGATACAATAAAATATTATTAATAATTCTTTGGCGAACTTGACGACCTGCTTCGAGGTAAGGATTGCTACCAATAAATTTGTGTTCACTTCTTATACTAGATGTGGCCGTTTGTTGTTCAGAAGCATCACATTCGTCTTCATACCCATTTAATATTAAAAAATTATGACAAACTGCAACTGCATTAATAATTTTTGCGCATTTCAGGGGAGCGTAGTGCAGTTTCCTTTCTCCGAGTACACACAGAAATCTTTTTTTTAAAATTCCAATGGCCCTTTCAACTTAACTGCGGGGTGGTGTATTCATTTTGAAAGATCGCCAAGAGTTTGCTTCATCCCCAAACATAACTATCATGCACAGATCCTGGATAACGTGCATTTATATGGGTTATTACGTTTCGATCATTTACGACAAATTGCGTATTTATACTGTGAAATCCTTTTCTATTGACGTATGCCATTTCAACGTCCTTGTTCAACCCTGCTACAGTAGTTTGCGTGCCATCGATCAATCCAATTATCCCCGGAATACCTTGTTTAGCAAACTCTTGTGCTATTCTGGTTCGTTCTTCCTTTTCTTGTGGAAATTTTATATATTTGCCCTTCAACAAATTTAGAAGTCTGGTGACTTCTTGGATGGATTTGGTAATAGCGGTTTGGAACATACATCCAATTCTTCTTATTTGGTTTTGGTAGGAACCGATCGCATAAAAATTAAAGGGTACCAAACATTTTACATCAAAAATATTTTTTTCGTCCAAGTCATCAAATGTAATCCCACTCGACGTTTGTTGTTCTGCGTTATGTAAAGTTTGTACTTCTTAAATTAACTTCACGGCGAGAACCACAGGGGACCGAAAATACTCCTAAACTAGTCTTCCTTCAACTGATATGGATTAGACTCCTGCCTATGTTTCATATTCAGTTTTCGATGTCCGTACCAGTAATTATTCGCGATATAAGGATTATGCGGCTCCATGATCTATAAAAACAATAAATTTATTTGTTTATTAATTTATGTTTACAACAAAATTCGGGTTCAAATGCCAGTAAAAGAAAAGAAACATTAAATAAATTACACATCGAGTCACACACAGCTGCAGCTTTTTCAAACTAAAATTTTTTGTAGTTAAAGCTGTATTTTTTTGCTTTTCAAAATCAATAAGAATTTTATGATTATAAATCATCACCACGAAAAACGGAATACGGAATTTATGTACAAATTTACACATTTGTTTGAACTTACACTATTTTTCACAGCAAGTTACAATTCACAACAATAAAAATATTTATGTCGATCACTATTAATGTTTAATTATTTTAATTCTTCCTTAATTTATAATTAATATTTACACTTTACAAAAAATTGTTTCATGACGAAAATAATAAGTTATGTTTAATGACGATAAACATTTTTGACACAAACGTCAAAACAATTTTTTTATATTTGGTGAAAACAACATGGCAGATATTGTGCTCTTTTTCATTCGCATCTACTCGTATATACGACGTGACATAATTCATCCATAATCATTCAATTCATTTAAGGACGAAGCTACGACAATTTCTTTATATTATACTTTTTATCACCAATGGTGATAAAGCACCACAAAATGACCACCCAGGTTCCAGAAGCTCGTAGTAAATTACTCCTTTCCAATCCCACCAGACACAGAGTAACACTTTCTTGGCATGAATATTAATGTTTGCAATTGATGTTGATGGCTGACCTGGATCAACCCATGGTTTTCTGCGTTTAGGATTATCGTACAAAATCTACTTTTTATTACCCGTAATGATTATATGCAAAAAATTCTTTCTTTTCTACCGTGAAAGCAAATTCATGGAGATGTCAACTCTTCGGTTTTTGTTTTCTTCGGTCAGTTCCTCATAAACCCATTTTCCTTCCTTCTGAATTTTTTCCATTGCATGCAATCGAAGTAATATTGCTTGGATTTTCATCCAATAAAACTTTAAGTTCTTCGTCTTCAAATTGTTTTACTGCACCTGGACGTGGATCGTCCTCAAGACTAAAATTACCATCACGAAATCTTGCAAATCACTTTTTACTGTTGAATGACTCATAGAATGTTCACTCAACCGAAGTCGAATTAATCAATTCCATAGCTCGAAAACAAAATGGAATTCAATGACGTAAATGTTGCTTATCGACATTAATCTCATAAAATTGATACACACGGAATGACTAAGCTACATATATCTAAAATTGCGATTTGGATGCGTTCACATATATTTTAATGCAAACATCTTTAGCGCCGAGTTTCTACTTGTACACCTAATAAATTGGGACAGTACTGGTACAAGATTGATATTTTCAAATAAAAAAAGCGGTTGACTGACCAATGTTAGCAGCAAGAAGATACATACGACCGGCAAATTCGGCTTAAATTAGGTACGAGATAGAAAAATATTTGTTTATTATTTGAAAAACAAAAACCAATACCTTTGAATTCTTATAAAAAACTACGTACAAATAATTATTATAATCTTACGAAAATGAAATAAAAAATTTCAAAACTTTAATTTCACTTTTCCATTTATGCTTTTATATTGTTTAATCTCAAAGGAATTAATTTAATTTTATTAGTCTAATAAAACTCGTAATATTTTGTTTTATTCAGTTATCATGGAAAAATAAAATCTTTTCATTAAAACTTTTATCTACAGCAATTTTTAATAATTTTCGTCTTTTTAACGTTAGACTCATTATTATTATTGTCTTACTAAAGCAAAAGTTTGAATTGTGTACTTATATAATTGAGATTAACCAAAAATTGACAAAAACAAATTACTTAATGCACAAAGTAGCATGTAGTCAGGTAGATGGAGAACGGTAAGATGCATAAGTACAAAACTGTGAAGTGTAGTTAAAATGTGACTTTATCTAAGGACTACAGGAGTTTTTCGATAACGTTTTATGTTCCAAAGCAAATTCTTTTATTTTTTTTATTTTTATTTTTTATTTATATATTTATTTATTACAACTGATTTACAAATCATCTAGTAATTTATCTTTCATAATTTATATTCTTGTTTGGAGGGTTGTAGCCCTTTGGCTAGTCCCCTTTACAATTTTATTATATTTTTAGTCGATCCTGATTGGATCTTGTAGATCATGCGGTTTCTTCCTTCGCAGCCGTCTTATATAACGAATTGTCTTTAGACAAATCAAAATCTCGTTACTACTTTCAACCTATCTAAACCGTCCGATACAATTGTATACATATTTGCAGTGTTAATCATGACCTGCACAATATTCCTTAAGTTTTTCTAAATGTATACATGTCTAAATGTATACAAATTGTTTATGTTACTCAAATAACATAATAAACGTATCTACCTGAAAAAACCATTTTTATATGAGTTTACCCAGTGTGTGTATTACAACAACGTTGAAGGTTGTTGTCCGTAAATATTGCTTATAAGTAAGTACACTGCACTCAATTTCCCACGTTTGCAGTAAATATAATTGTAATGTCGTTCAACTAGTAATCGCATGGAAATTTCTGATTTTTGGCACATGTTGTCTAATCAGCGAAATATATGTATGCGATTACTGGTGAATTTCGAAACTTCGATTTTTTATGTTCCAACACATGCCGCTTAATAATCAAATAAATATTTTTTTGATGATTAACGGAAATGGAGGGGGGCTATTTAGAGGTGATTTCAATCATTTAAATAGTCTGATTTTTTTTTGAATTGGGGATTGGAATTTGGAAGGCAGACGGTGGCAGTTGGCAGTGTATAAAAATTTTTTTTGGATATATATATATAAATTGATATCGAAGAAGAATAAAGAAGGTTGAAGAAAAATCTGTTTCTTTTCTTTATTTTTTTTGGGATTTTTTTTTTTGGAATCACGTGGTGAGTAAAAAATAATCAATTTTTTTTTTATTCACAGGAAAAAACAAAACCTCGCATGGAACTAACATACAACCGGTCCAGGCTGTACTAGTTAACAAGGAATCTCATGTGGCGTTTTTCGCCGGAAATTCCCGCTGTTGGCTAGTATAGTAACAAGGTGCATGGGCAAGCACCTTTTCTAATTACTAACCCGCGGCCTCGCGCCGTTATTTAACAAAAATTTTTTTTTTTTTTTTTGATTGATCGGACACCTTGCCAATAATAATGTGGTAAAGGCCGAAAAATCAGCGGATCTTGTGTGGTTTACGTCAAAAAAGTAGGCCATCTGCTAGTGATGGTACTCACGCTCCACCCTCCTTAACTCCCTCGCGATTGAGCGAGACGTCTTTCTCCCTACATCCACATGATAGCGGTAAACTAGGCCTTATTCACACCTCCATCCCCACGACCATACATACCTCTACCCTTTGAGCTACGGGCTAATGCCGCTTGGAGGTAATGTGAATAGGGATATTATTTGTGAAACTGGTTGCCCACAGCAAACTGTTTCACTCACTAGGTTTGAATCATCCAACATACGACGTATCTCAGCATTTTGGTGTAGACTAATACGTTGCATGTGTTTTCTCGCGTGTTTGCTTATTTCTTCACTAACGAAATCCATCTTCAGATCTCTATGGAGGTTGTCATTTCTTATGTACCACGGTGCATTAACTATTCCACGAAGGACTTTGCTTTGGAATGACTGGATGATATTGACATTGGTTTTCTTTGTACAGCCCCAGAGCTGAATACCGTAAGTCCACACAGGTTTTAGGATTTGCCGGTATAGTAGCAATTTATTATGTAGAGTTAGCTCAGAATTTCTTCCTAAGAGCCAATCCATCTTTCTGTATTTGATGTTTAACTCTTCTTTTTTCTTTTTCACATGCTCTTTCCATTTTAGTTTCGCGTCTAGAGTCATGCCTAGATATTTTGCCGTATTTGCATAGGGAATTTGCTGGGAGTTCAGTTCTACTGGTATCCAGTTGACCTTTTTGTTGGTAAAGTTTACGTGAACAGATTTTGTTTCATTAAGTTTTATTCGCCATCTCTTGGTCCAGGTACTGACAATATTTGTAGCTCTTTGCAATTTGCTTGTAGATTCTTCTATGCAATTAGCAACTGCTAAGATGGCCGTATCATCCGCAAACGTCACTATGTTAGTATCCTCTATCGTTGGCAGGTCCGAGGTGTATAGAACATATAAAGTTGGTCCCAGAACGCTACCTTGTGGTACCCCTGCTGATATTTTCTTTATTTCTGAGTATTCGCCATCTAATTTAACTCGAAAGTGTCGGTTAGATATGTAAGATTTTAGAATTTCATAAAACTGCTTTGGTAAGTCTCTTTGTAATTTATATTCCAAACCTTTATGCCATACTCTGTCAAAGGCCTGTGCTACATCCAAGAAGACGCTTGAACATACTTTTTTTTTTTCAAGTACGTCTTCAATTATGTTTGTAATTCGGTGCACTTGTTCTATTTTTGAATGATTTTCTCTGAAGCCAAATTGATGTGGAGGAACAAGATTTCTTTCTGCTATTATTGGTTTTAGTCTCTTTAGGAGTAGTTTCTCGAATAATTTTGAAATTATTGGGAGTAAGGAAATCGGCCTATACGAATTTTTGTCATTAAGTGGTTTGTTTGGTTTAGGTATCATAATTACTTCTGCTACTTTCCATTGACTTGGAACGTGTTTAAGTCTGAACACTGCATTAATTATTTGGAGTAGTTTACACAGACCTTTTTCAGGAAGAGCTTTTACTATTTGTCCTGTAATTAAGTCATATCCTGGAGATTTCTTTGTATTTAGGTTGAGATTGATTTCCTCTTTTAATTCTTGTAGTGTGACAGGAGATATATTGCAGTTATCCATTTTATATACTGGTGGTATGTTTTCCTCTGCAGTTTGTCTAGGTAGTGGCTGAAACGTGTTCTCGAGGTGGGTTGCTAACAACGAAGCTTTTTGCTTTGCACTTATAGCCCATGTACCATCTTCATTTTTTACTGGTGGAATTTGTAGTTTAGGTCGTTTTAAACTTTTTATCGCTTTCCAAAGGGAGTACTCGGTATCTTTTTCCCCAGTAAGGCCACTCAAGTATTTATTAATGGATTCGTTTTTGATTTCTTTAATTAGCAACTTTAGTTTATTGGATAAAAAATTAAGAGTTGTTTTATATTCTGGCGCTCGACTTCTTTGCCAGGCCTTTCTTGCTTTTCGATTTACGACAACCAGTTCCCTAACTTCTAGAGGATAAGTAGCATTTCGGCGCATTTCCTTTGAACTTGAGGGGGTACTACTCCACGCCGCTTCTTGTATACTGTTGTTGAGTTGTTCTAGTTCTTCTTCTAGCTCTATCGGGTTTTTAATTGGCACCTGAAGATCAATATTATCCTCAATAAGTTTCTGGAATTTCTCCCAGCAGGTATTTTTGTTCGTTAGCGAAGGTGGACTAGTTTTTTTAATAATCGTTGCACTGATTGTCATAATAACAGGCGTATGATCCGACATAATCCCCTCGCTGCTTTCTAGGTATATGTAGTTTTCGTCTATACCTTTGGTGATAAAGAAGTCAATGATATCGGGTATTTTGTTTCTATCCGTAGGCCAATAAGTTGGTTGATCTCCAGAATGAAAATCGCAATTGCATAGTCTTCCTGCTGCAAACAGCTTTCTTCCTTTTTTAGAGGTTACTCTTGATCCCCAGTAGGTGTTTTTTGCATTAAAATCACCTCCGATTATGAAACTTGATCCAAGTGATTTAAATAACGTGCAATAGTCTTGTTTAATTAAATTATATCTTGGGGGGCAATATATTGACGATACACTATATTCTTTGTTGTTATTTATAAATAATGTTAAGGTGACTACTTGCATAAATTCCTCTTCAATTTTAAGATCTATAAAGTGTTTGATGTTTTCTTTTATAACCACCGACGATCCTCCCCTTGCCCTTCCTGCTGGATGAATGGCGTGGTAACAATTGTATCCATATATTTTAAGATATGAAGTTGAAGTAAAATGGGTTTCCGATACTAGGCATACATCTATTTTTTCAGTATTTAGGAAAATTTCTAATTCTGGAATATGTTGCATTAGCCCATTTGCATTCCAGGTTACTATTCTTAATGTTTTATTTGTTGTTGTTTGCATCATTTTAATAGAGCATCGATTTCATTTCATTTAGAGAGTCTTGCTTATCTAACCTGTTGCTTAGAGCTTGAAGGCATTTCTCTTGTTTAGCTAGACGAATGTTAAGAGCTTCCATGCTTCTTAGTATCTTTTGGAGCACTGCTGTACCTTCAGTAGTGTGCTCCGAAATAATTGGTTTTGTCATGACTACTTGCGAGTACAGTTTTGGTTTTGGTTCTCCCGTTTTAATAGCATGAGGTTTAGGTTCCTCTTTGGTGGAAGTTTGATAATTTTTTACCGATACTCCTGGACTTTGTTTTCGCGTTTTATTTCTTATTCGTTGTAGCTCCTTAGCTATTTCATATCCCCGGTAGTTTGCGGGATGTGACTTATTGCAATTGACACATTTTGCAGCAATATTTTTACTAACCGAGCATTCCTGGGCATGATGCTTTCCGGCACATTTCACGCATCTAATTTCTCTTTGGCAATATATCTGCGTATGATTAAACCTTGACATTTTTTGCACTGCGGTATTAATCCGTTATTCTTTTTCAATGGCTCTATTTTAACTCTCATGCTAAGTATTGCCTTGATATTATACACATCTTCCACTTTTTGTTTGTTATTAAAAGTGAGCATAAATAGTGGAAGTCCTCTTTTGTTAACTTGAACTCCTTGTTCAGTTTCGATTTTTTCTTTCTTAATAATGTTTACGGCATTTTCTATTTGATAACCCTTTTGCTTGAGATCCTTAATAATTTTCTCTTTTGCACTGGTTGGATGAAGACGTCTAGCCATAACTTTAATTGGGCGATCATTCTTATCCTCATAGGTAAATCACTGATGCCCCTCGGAATTAAGCTTTGTAGCCAAAGCTCTATAAGTTTCAGAGTCTACAACATTAATTTTCCAGACGCCGTTGTTTAGAGATACGAGTTTGTACTCGGCTATCGTAATCGATTTCATAATCGATTGTATAGTGGAGAAATTTGATATCACGGCGACATTTATTGGTGGAGGTGATTGTTCTTTTGGTTTAGCTGGTTGTTGTTCTAGAGCTAGTTGTTTCTTGATGATTAACTGTTTTCCAGAAACCTCTATTGAAGTTGATGGTAAAGTTACAGCCATTTCTGGTGAGTGTTGCGCTTTCCTTGTCTTGCTTGGTCTTTTATTCCGGTTCAACATCCAATATTGTTGGGCTAGGTGTCGTCCCAAGTTCTGCACGTATTTCAACTGCTTTTTTGAGTTCTTCATTTTCTTTCTTTAAAATTGTAAATTCTTCTTTCAATTTAGTAGTAAATTCTTTTATTTCTCTTAGTTGTTCACGGAGTTCGGCATTTTCCTTCTCGTACTGAAATATATTTCCAGTTGAAGATCTTGGTGATCTTTATAATTTGGAACTTCGTCCAAATGGGTTAAACAATGATTGGCCCACCCCAGAATCTGTTGGGCCTGCCTCCGAAGAGTGTGGATTTGGCAGCATATCTGCTGCTGTACCACCTGGGGTATTACATTCCGTATTTGTTGTATTCATTGTTTGTTTTAGCCAATTTATACCACTGGCAATTGGTCCCCGGTAGCACTTTGCTACTGTCGAAGCAGTACCCGCCCCCCGCGACGAGGACGCGGCTACCTTGGTGTTACCTAGGTGTACACAGAGACAGCCGAAGCCCTCTGAGTACCCTAGGCTATTCTTTTATATTAAAAGTTTCAATTAAGTTTCAGATCGTGGCCATCAAACTTTTTTGCTTAAGTTGCAAATGGGTTTAATAAATTGGAGTATATAATTTTACTATGTAAGGCTTTGCGGTTAATTTAATAAGCTGATTAAATTACCTGCAAAACCATACAGAATAAAATTACTACAATTTATAATACAAAATTTGTCAACCTATAAAAGTTTTCATCTTCAGAATTAACAATCATTTTTTTTTCTATTCTATCTGTTTCACAAGGAAAGTGGTACTACTTATGCGTTTGCTGGGAGATAGTCGTTTAGTTTAATATCCACTCGACGAGCAACTGAAAGCAAAAAGTCCTAAACACGATAAATGGAATTAAAGGCATTGCGCACAATATTCATATGGTGAAAGTGTTAAGCTAGTAGCGCACGAGCTAACGAAATTTTGTTGTGATTTTTGTGAAAAAAGAAGAATCGAATTGCAATATGTTATGGAATACCGTTAACAGTGCTAGGATACCAAATACTACTCAGCAACCACCGTCGTTTAACTGAAAGGAGTACGTGTCAAAAAAACCTCTTTTGGAGAAAAAAGCAACACAGGTCATAAATATACAATAAAATTTGCAACCAAAATGAAGCGAATAACGAATGAGCCGTTTATTTTGTAAGTGATTTAAGTCCATTTTCCAAAAAAAAAGTTAATGGTAAAAATAATCACAATTCTTATAATTCTTTTTATTTTCTGGTTAAATATATTACACTATGTAATCTAACATGACATGTTAGATTACATAGTGTAATACATTTTATAAAATATAAAAAGAATTATAAGAATTGTGATTATTTTTACCATTAACTATTGTTTTTGTTAAATGAACTTAAATCACTTTAAAAATAAACGGTACAAATAATGGTTACATATTATGGTAGTGCCGTTTCTAACAATTATCAAAAATAAATATGCATAATCTTAATCTTAAGCTTAACATTTCTTCTTCTTCTTAGAATATAGAACTGATTTTATGAAGAGTTGGTTGCGATAGAATTTGTGTGAGTCTATTTCATTTGTCGACTTCGTTGAATTTCAATCTCTCTCTAGCTTTCAGTGGGCTTCTATCTTCTTCGGTGTTGTTCTCGCCTTCCACTTTCGACCTCCTATTATACGCAATATAGTAGTCTAGTACAACGTCGTCACACCGGCACAATCGGGGTCTTTCTCTACGCCGCCCTCCGGCTAGTTGTTGATGGAACACTTTGTCCTGCTTTAGAGAATTTAATCTGGTATTTCTTGCGAATCATATTTGCCGTGTGTAATTTTAATTTGACTAAAGATGAAACGGAAGACCATAGGTAGTATTCTTCAGTTATTAGAGGTCAGAATCAAACTCTCACTTCCGATAAATAGACCTTTGTTAATTTACACAGCGAAGCAAATTTATCCGGAGGTTCTCGCGATTGATACTATGCCTGCCGGAAGTCTATAGAGTTGATGTATGATAATATTGTACTCCCAATATTTTTTCAAATTCCTTCTCATGGTTAAGCACTGGTCAGTGGTTGATCGGTTGGGACGAAAACCATGCTGATAGTCGCTAAATTCAATGCAATAGTTTTACTCAGAAAAATCTATCGCGTGGACGATCCAAATTCGTTTGGAATTCAAACCTATTTTATTTGTAAGGATAGGCTTATAGAAACCATCCGATAATAGTGGCATTTTGGTACAAACTGTGCAATGCCTTGTTATTGGATGTTAAATCTATTCCACTCAGGCTCCATGAGTGCACTGAATAAATTCTACTCAAAAATCTTACGGCGCCAAATCATTTGGTCTAACCTTTACTATGTTTAGTTATTTTTTTTAATAATCGAGTTTTACTTAAACTTAAATCTGGTGATGGAAAATTTAATTGTTTAATCCAAATTATTATTTACATTTCCATGAAATATTTTTAGAAAAATTGATTTGAATAATCAAACACGTAAAATATAAGTCGGAATCCAATGTTAGTTATATATTAAAGAGCGAGTGAGCTGAATATCATTAGAAAGAAACGAAATTAATTTTTAATATACTCGTAGTTCTTATTTGAAAAACCATGGCGAGTGTTTCGTTTCTTCCTAATATCGTAGAGCTGTTTCCTTCAGCAATGTGTTAAACAGTGTAGAAACTAGCACATGCAATTTTCTAGAATATTCTTATTGAATTCGTTTACATATTCTACTGGTGTGAAGTATTTAACATTTATCAAAAGTGTAGCTACACAAATTAACAAATAACAAAAGTGTAGTTACACAATACGATAAAAAGTGTTGCTATACATACAAAAAATATGGTAGGGTTGATTTTTCAATTTTGCTCATTAAACCCCGATTTTTACAAGAGAATGAAAAACGATTGTACAAATAAAACTAAAAATAATTGGTTTTTATTCAATGGACATTATAGAACTATACACCCTGCCTCGTATATATTTGATGGCCATTTACACGTGATACTAGAGATATCTACTTAAATCTACAATTTCGATGCGTTAATACAAAATTCTAGGGATGTCTACGTCTCAAATCTGGTTGGCATTTTGGGGATACTTTTGGCAATTTCTAGTGATATGAGGTATATCGATGCGACCCTCGGGGAATTTTATATCGAATTTACGCAAAAAAATAAAATTATGAAAAGTGTACGTACAGTCTTGTGGATGTTTGATGACCATTTTAGGGCCGTCTCTCTCTCACCTTTTTTTTTATTGATGCTTAGAAAGCCCTAAGTGCCGCACCTTAGAAGTCAAATGGAAAACAAATTAGATTAAAACAGGATGGACGCATCTGTCTAGATGTACTTACTACTCTCGTTCCGTCTTTCTTCTTTTTATTTTAGACGATTTTTCCTCGACTCGTAATGCTTCTTCACTTTGTTTTCCTTCTCCTTTATTTTATTTATTAAGCCTTTGCTTACCATTTATCAATTTCCCCCCTTTTTGCTTCGTTTGGAGTATAAACAGCGTTTTTTTTTGTTTTGACTTTTTTTGTTTTTGTCTTTATTTTTATTTATAAACTTTTTATAGTACTCGAATAATCTCATTTATTATTCTTAGTTCAAGAAAAAATCACCTCGTATCACCACAGATTCTCGCACTCGCGTTTTTTTTATATTTTTTCTCCGTTGCTTCGGCGTCCTGTCGTTTTTCTTCATCTCCTAAATTTGCCAAGCCGGAGCCAGCAACCTCAACTTTTTTTCTCTTGATTCTTTCGCTTTTCCAATTTATATCTTTTTTTTTTAATCCGAAAAGGCCTGAACCAACGGCATCTTTCCTTCAGCATTTCATTCAGCTGCCCATCAGTTGTACTTCTCTATATACGTATTTTAGTACAATTACTGGAACACTCATCGCGCACTAATCAAATCGATTGCTATCAAATTGTACATAAAAAAAATAATTTGGCATAAGCGCATCTGCTTGTATATATACATTTCTTTTTTTTTTGTTTGTGGTGTGGATTGCGCAATCTACGGGCTCGCCATGGAAAGAAAAAACAATTGAATATCAAAACACTTTGGAAGAAAATATACCCAGAGATGCCTATCGAATCTGCACAACTTACCCTTACTTTAGTAAACAACACTCTTAAGCCCCTGCCAAAATACTGTGTTAATACTGTGATAAACTTTTAAATCTTCGTTAATTCTTCTGTCAAATACTAAACGGTAATTTTTTAAGCGTTTGGTTTATAAATATAAAAAAAAACAGTAAAATCGTAAAAAAGTATGAAACTTTTATTTGAATCGATCAATCAATGTTTGTCAATTACTTTTTAAAGATTAAATGTAATAAATGTAGGCCATGGTTATTCGTTACAATAAAAATTTTGTATTTACTTTATTAGACACAAATAAGATCTTGAATTAAATAATATTGTTTACAAATATTTACAGTAAATTCTCAAAATGATCACCATTTACAGTTACACATTTCAAACACTTGTACCCTGATTTTCTAAAAACTAAGATATGTAAACGTGTAAAGTTTTTACGTTCCTGGCACGCTTAAATCGCATTCTTTGAGTCACTTTTTTCACAAGATAAAAATATTGCCAGCAAATTCAGCAAGATAACACAAAATGTCAAAACGTCAATTTTTATACCCGTACAATAAAATAATATTTGTTTGTATTTTGTTCGGTGTTCGAAAATTATAAAGGGTTATCCAATTAAGACGCAGGAAAATTAAACTAAAACTACAAATATTTAGTTTTGAATCAAGTAGGGTACTTTATTTTGAAGGTTTTATCGATTCCATCTATGTATGAAAAATGATATCACTTAAATGTTCACCACGGCTTGGATTTATTTTATTTATGTCATTTTCCAATAGGGACATTTATATGGCATTTATCTCGGCAATGATGTTGTTGTTTTAGGACTTGGATGGTGGCTGCTATCAACGTATAGACTTTGATTTTTTTTAAATCCCCATAAAAAATAATCTAATGACATTAAATCGCATGAACTTGCAGGCTAATTCACACTTCCGCGACGCGAAATTAAGCGATTTTCGAAGAACCTTTGCAATTCATCCGTCATCGATATTCTCACGCGTAGTAGGGCAAGTTGCATGTAATTACAAGTCCTTGTGCGTGATTCGCAACAAACTGGTCCTTAAAATGCCCAATTCAAGTGATCGACGCATTATTGATTGTTTCGGATTATCCCGAATTCGGATTTACATTACCTCGCAACAGTAATATTATCTAGTGTGCGAACAGTTTTTGGCCTGCTAGGCTTTGGTGCATCCCGAAGCCTCGAATTTACGCACCAAACGACCGATAGTTGTTTCATTTGGGCGGTTAAGGCGACCAAAATATTCACGAATTGCGCGAAACGTATTTTTTATTTGTTCACCATTTTTGTAGTGCTCTTGAATAACTTTAACACGGCCTTTAATCGAATACGGCTCCATAGCGATAAATTGCAAAAAAAACAACTAACACAATGACATGAAATGACCGAAAACAAACAAGGCGTCTTTGCAAAATTATTTTTTATTTTCCTGCGTCCCATTTTGACAACCGTTTAATGTTGTGTTAATATGCTTCGAGTATTTATTATAAATGATATTGATGGTAATTTGATGTTTAAGCAACTAAGAGTTACACGTATTCGGTTGCGAGATAGTGACAACACATTCAACATTTACAGCTATTGGCTTTTTAAGCATGGTAAGTTAAGCTAGTAATTATTTATTTTATTTATTTTAATATAAATGTTTGAAGTTCTTATGAACTTATTACATTAGTGTCAAACTACTTTATTCTAATCTATTACAAATTTTATTTATTAAATTAACCTATAGGTGTACAGCGACATATTAGCGATTCATAACTTGAAATTGGCAAAAGAAGAATAATAGAATTTTGATATTATTAAGCTGAAGAAAAGTATTTTTTCCGAAACACGGCAGGAGCTTTAGATTTTTTGACGTCATTACTTAACGAATTCCACAGAATACGCAAATTACTTAACGAATTTTCCACAGAAAAATTTTATTTTCATAGAAATAATATTTTACTACAAATACTTGTTTTCAATTTTAAGGCGCATACCAAAAGAATGTGGGTCATGATTTTTTAATAGCACTCTCTTAAACATCAATATCCCGATGTGTTGACACCATATCGGGAACAATAAATTCTGCCTTGGGTTTCCACCTCCAGTGCACATACGAGTAATCCACTGTAAAGTTTGAACAAAAACAAAAATAGTGTTGCTGAGGGTTATTGTTAATTTGGACATTTTGTAATATCTATACAATCGAAAAACCGTCAGATATTGTTCGAGAACAGAATTTAACGTATACCCTGATGTATATATTAATTTTTGATTCCATTTAAATTTCGTCAGTTCAATAAAATACCGTGACAAGGAGAGTGTACGACAACGGTTTTTATTCAATGAAGTTTAGATTAATTCAATATCAAATACAATAACGTAAATTATTTATTTACATGCGAGTAAATACAATAAAAAGTTTACCAGTTTTTCCAATGCTCTTATCAACTATACACATCCATATTCCATACATTTGCTTACACTATTTTTTCTGTATCTACATGTTCGATTATTAAGAATTTATTTTCATTATATTCTTTCCATTGTCTAGTGGAGTAGCTACCAGCAAAATGTTATAGAAAATAATATTGAATCCATAAAAAATTGAATATTTACAAGAAAAATGCTTAATAATACCATTAAATCGGAAATTGTTGAAAACTCACAGCAGTTCAAAAAATACGTTCCTTAATTTTTATAATGTAAATTACGAGTAAATGGGAGATTCCATTGGGAGAATAAACTTTATCTCTATCTGTATTCTATATACTGTGGCCTTATCGTGCTGTATCAATGATTTTTTAATCTTGTAAATTTTTTATTTTGGTTCGTTTTCTGTTTATTTGGAAAATTGATGTTGAATATTTGGATATTAGATTCGTTTCGAAATAGTTACATCAGATGCTTGTGAATTAATGCTTCATTGTAATTGCTGATTGTGTAGTTTAGAATTGTGTTGGCATTTTATTACTAACGACTTTACATAGGTGTCTGTAACGGGTCGGGTCAACCAATTTTGGTTAGGAAGCCGAAAAGTATTAATAGAATTAAATTTCAGGAAAATTCCAGATGCATGTGAAATAATAATATTTTTTCTTAGGTTACCGTTTTAAAGAAGCAATTGTTGAAGACCAATACCATCGTTATCCATTAACCTATTAAGCCTTTATCCTTCATCTAGTAGATTAGAATTGTGTTGTCTTTGTGTTACTAACTATCGGCTATACCTAGGTGTCTGTAACCGGGCCGATTCTGTCCCACTTAACTAACCTATCCAATCCTTCGGTTTTGTTATGTGTAAAAAAGGGTGTACGGTGGACCCGGCGTCATCCGGGAACTCAAGCCTAAGAACTTGGTCGTACATTCAAAATCAATCAATCAATCAATCAATTAGATTCGTTTCGAAATAGTTACATAAAATAAATTAATTAAACATAACACAGCTATATTTTTTATAGGTTATGTAGTACTTGTTTAGATAATCTGGACAATACGCTTTACTACCATACAAATACTTTTAACACTATGTGCCGTTGGTACTTGGCGAAAAACATTAACACTTAATAAACACATTAAAACACTTGTTTATTATTTCGCACAAAAAATTTTTTTTTTTTTTTCCAAAATGTTTAAAAAATTACTCGATTAATTTCGACTTGTTAGGTCATCATCAGGAGTATCTACTGATTGGTAAAAATACAAGTCGAAATTAATCGAGTAATTTTTTAAACAATAAAAAAATTTTTGTGCGAAATAATAAACAAGTGTTTTAATGTGTTTATTAACCATACAAATATTTAAAATGTTGGGTTTTTCTGTTGTTGTCGTTTATAATTTTAAGTTTAATTAAAATTTATTACACAGTTTTTCTCTATATTTGTTTGTGTATTTATGATTTTATAATTATTATTATTTATGAAAATGATATTTATAATTTTGGGTACTTTGGTGTAATCGTTAACTCCACTTTTTGTAGACTGCATTTATTAAACGTTTTAAGTATTTATTACACCTCGGTTTACAAATGTATTCTACAGACAATTTAATTATATAAATTGGTATTAGGTCTTAGGTATTAGTAATATATATACACATATTTATGTACGAGTATTATACTAAATCAGGAGTTTACAACACCTCATCCCATAGAAAAAAGATGAATTCATTTATCTTTCTATAACTATAACTAAAGGTTTTGTCTTGAATTGACCTAATTATTTTATTTGATTCGAGTAACTTATCTAATATTTAAATTTAAATAATTATATGGTATTATAATTTTATTTTGGTTTTTTTGTTTTTTATATCTATAAACTTTAATATTATAGTGTACATTATTTAATTCTTATTAACTAAGGTATATAACCCTTCATAGCCCACATTTTTTTTGAGGAAAAAATGTTTTAGATTTAATTTAGCTCAAGCTGATTGCAGAGATAACACAGAAAATGTATTTGGGTTTCCCATTTTCCTGGAAAATTTGGTTTTTCAGTTTTTGCAGATATGAAATATCGAGCTGTTAGATCACACATTGTTAAGAAAAAAGAAATGTATTTTCAACTTTTCTTTTATTAACGAAAAATATACAAAGTTTACAAAATAATTCAATAATTCATTCAATAATACAATGAAACGTAACAAAACAGTTGCGGTCTTTATTTAGACAAAGGACAGTCCCACATTTACTGCATTTTATAAAAGTATAGCCACCACATTTAGTCAGTTTGCACATTAAACGTTTCTGCATCCATTCCGGCCATTGACTGACGCCATCCGTTCGAACTTCTCTTACGGGCATTGGCGCTGAGTTTGGCTTTATTTCTTTTTTCCGCAATCCTATTATTGAGATCGGAAGCAGGTCGACCACTGGTTCTTTTAGGTGCTCCAGCCTTACACATGGCCTCACCAATGTCCATCCTGAACTCAGATAATGTCAGGAGTTTGCCGTTTGAATGTTCAGTATGTGATAAGTTGCGTTTGTACAAAATCCACGCGTTCACAACCGTTAAATCGATTAAATGGTAGAAAATACGATGGTACCATTTTTTTGACCTAAGTCGAATTTTATAGCGGCCAATATTACTGTCTAAGCAGTCAACACCACCCATATAACTATTGTACTCTTTCACTATGTTTGGGCAAGAAGTGTTTATCATCCCTTGCTTCTTGTCGTATCTTTCAACTGTGTGCACTGGATTTTGTCCTACAAAATTGGATATTACATTTACGTTTTTCGTATCCTTATATAATACCACCACAATATCTGAAGAATCGATGGTAGTCACGAACTCTACTGATGTGCCTCTAGTTGCTTTGTTCATTTCTTTGTCGCTCGGAAGCTTGCAGTTAGGCAATCGACTTTTGTAAACTGTTCCTAAACAAAGGAATCCTCTAATGGATAGTTCCCTAACGACTAAGATTGTTGAAAAATAAGTATCGAAAATTATTGTAAAGTTTTGTTGTTTAGGAATATAACGTAATATACGTATGACAAGGTTTGCACGCGCTCCTAAGTTGGGCTCCGATTGTAGACGATTTTTATCATCGTTCTCTTGTCCTGTATACAATTCAAAATTATAACAAAATCCTGAGGTTCCTGATAAAATAAATAATTTAAATCCCCATTTGTGGGGCTTTGACGGAATATATTGTTTCATGAAATGTCTCGTCTTTGTACGCGCAACCGACGTTATGATGCATATCCCAATAAATTTCTTTAAGGATTCCTCATTTAAAATTGCTGGCAGGTTTGGATTTTTTTGGGTAGCATATAAATTTGACTCTATTATAATTCGTTTCATCAAATCATTCGTGAAGAAATAGTTGAAATAACTATACGGACTTGTTAAATGTTTAATTTTGCCGGCAAGCTTATCAGTACCTTGAAAACTCACTTGCTCTTCTGAAACATGAAACTGCTTCTTTTTTCAAATTAGTTTCATAATTTTGTGATTACTCAATTGAGAAGTGCTCGTTTGTTCATTTCAGCTAACGAAACAATGGCTCTTTTGCGCGACAAATTCAATGGCCGTGTTATCTCACGCGGTGGCGATGTCAATTGGCCGCCAAAATCATGTGACCGTTGGACTTCTTTCTTTGGAGTTATTTGAAAGAAAAGGTGTACGTCGATAAGCCAGCAACAATTCAAGAGCTAAAAGATGAGATAATTCGGCACATTAACGGCATAGAACCTCAATTATGCCTAAGCGTCATCGAAAATTTGGACCATCGGGTGGAGGTGCGTCGCCGAGGTCGCAGCGGCCATTTGGCCGATATTTTGTTCCATACATAATCGAACCATACCACCATATTATCATAATAAAATGAATTGACAATAATTTCCTAAATAATTTGTGTTTTATTCAAAATCAACATCGGCCCTTAAAATTTAACCACCCTTTATATCAAATAATCCATCATTTAAATCTTCCAATTCATTGTTTAAATCTGTTTCATTTGGCTCAATTTCATCTATCAGTCGCATGCTTTCATTTATTTTTTTGTAAAGGGTGATTTTTTTGTGGTTAGGATTTTCATGCATTAGTATTTGACAGATCACGCGGGATTTCAGACAAGGTGTCAAAGAGAAAGATGCTCAGTATGCTTTGACATTTCATAATGAATAGACTTACTAACGAGCAACGCTTGCAAATAATTGAATTATATTACAAAAATCAGTGTTCGGTTCGAAAAGTGTTTCGCGATTTACGTCCGATTTATGGTCTACATAATCGACCAAGTGAGCAAACAATTAATGCGATTGTGACCAAGTTTCGCACTCAGTTTACTTTATTGGACATTAAACCAACCACACGAATGCGTACAGTGCGTACAGAAGAGAATATTGCGTCTGTTTCTGAGAGTGTTGCTGAAGACCGTGAAATGTCGATTCGTCGCCGTTCGCAGCAATTGGGTTTGTGTTATTCGACGACATGGAAGATTTTACGCAAAGATCTTGGTGTAAAACCGTATAAAATACAGCTCCTGCAAGAACTGAAGCCGAACGATCTGCCACAACGTCGAATTTTCAGTGAATGGGCCCTAGAAAAGTTGGCAGAAAATCCGCTTTTTTATCGACAAATTTTGTTCAGCGATGAGGCTCATTTCTGGTTGAATGGCTACGTAAATAAGCAAAATTGCTGCATTTGGAGTGAAGAGCAACCAGAAGCCGTTCAAGAACTGCCCATGCATCCCGAAAAATGCACTGTTTGGTGTGGTTTGTACGCTGGTGGAATCATTGGACCGTATTTTTTCAAAGATGCTGTTGGACGCAACGTTACGGTGAATGGCGATCGCTATCGTTCGATGCTAACAAACTTTTTGTTGCCAAAAATGGAAGAACTTAACTTAGTTGACATGTGGTTTCAACAAGATGGCGCTACATGCCACACAGCTCGCGATTCTATGGCCATTTTGAGGGAAAACTTCGGAGAACAATTCATCTCAAGAAATGGCCCGGTAAGTTGGGCACCAAGATCATGCGATTTGACGCCTTTAGACTATTTTTTGTGGGGCTACGTCAAGTCTAAAGTCTACAGAAATAAGCCAGCAACTATTCCAGTTTTGGAAGACAACATTTCCGAAGAAATTCGGGCTATTCCGGCCGAAATGCTCGAAAAAGTTGCCCAAAATTGGACTTTCCGAATGGACCACCTAAGACGCAGCCGCGGTCAACATTTAAATGAAATTATCTTCAAAAAGTAAATGTCATGGACCAATCTAACGTTTCAAATAAAGAACCGATGAGATTTTGCAAATTTTATGCGTTTTTTTTTTAAAAAAAGTTCTCAAGCTCTTAAAAAATCACCCGTTACATTTAATTCTATCTCCGTAGTGTCGTTCTCATCTTCATCTATATTATCCTCACTGTCGGTCCAACTTTCTACTATTTCCAAAATTTCAGCTTCGGCCAAATATTTTCGGGGCATTTTCTATAAAATTAGATTATTTCTAAAATCATTAATTAAACATTTTCCAAATATATATTATACATAACATAAAAAAACTCTAACGGCTCGATATAGCATATATGCAATATATTGCATATGTGCAATCTCCATTTTTTTAAACGTATGGCACAATATTGCACATATATGTATATGATGAAAAATTCCTGAAATCACAAATTTTTGTAAGTCATGTTTTAATTTTATGATTTTTATGTTTTGAATGTGTAGCCTTGATTGAAAAAAAAATTTGAAATACTTTAATATTTTTTGTTGTTGTTGTTGTTAAAGATTTAGGGTGTCAAATTTTGAGAAAAACGATAATCATGATGTTGTTTATATGTCAATAAAAAGAAAAATAATTGTCCGATAATTATGATTTTGGGCTCATGTTAAATGTAAGTTAATAAGGATTTCTAAAAAAATATAAAAATATTATATTGTTTAAATCCTTCTTCTCTAAATTTCCCGCCAAAATGTTCTTCTTAAATTTTCTCAAAAACCTATTTTTTTTTTTTTTCTAGAATTCGATAATTAATATTTTACAACATATCAAAAAACTAGAATACCGTTATTTTTTGTTTTCTTGCAAAAATCGTTTTAGAAAGAGAAGTATTTCATTTTTATATGGAAAGCTATAAAGATATTTCTCAGTGTTTTGAAATTGTTTACAAAAAGGATAGTTCAGTTAAATTATTAACACTAGATATACAGATAATTTGACCATACCAAAATGACTGGTTTTAGAAAAAATGGTTAGTGGGGTTTCCGGTCTTAATGTATTTTAAAAAAATTTTATTTTATTGTTTAACATTAAATCTTATTCAAATTACAATTTAAATTTAACATAATCGTCAGAATTAGAATATTTTTTACATTTCAAATAGCCACCCTCTATTGGAATAACTGCATGGAAACCGTGAGTTCCTTTTACTGTTTTTAAATTTTCAAACCTAGTTGCAAGTTTGATTTGCTTGGATTTATGTTCTGCGTCTGAACAAAATCCAAAATTGATATCTGTCTTCAACGTTTTAGCCCATTTAACTAATTCATCTGCATTGGTTATTGTACTGCTGTATTCCATTGTGAGACTAGCTCTGGATGCCATTCTTTTGATGTTACCTCCTACTCCATCACATGGACCTTTTCCATGGAAATGCCATTCACAATCAACTCCAAAATCCTCTTTGTGTTTTAAGATGTTCTTAAAATTTTTCTTATTTTTATAATGCGTGACTGCCCCATCGGTAATATAATAAATTTTAGATAAACTGGATATTTTAGTTTTCAAGAACTGCATCAATTTTTCAATGAATAAGTGAACCGCTACAGTATCGTGGTGAAGACAAACCGATATTATAATGAAGGTGGTGAAGTAATTTGCCATCCAAATTTTGGTAAATTACAAATGGATGAATAGTCGCTTGCTTATTATTCCAATGAAATCCTTGTGCGGCATTTTGCATTATAAATGCATAATTTTCTGCAAAATAACATAAAACTATCACCTCCGTAGACTTCAGTGACAATTTTTTATTTTTTAAGAAGTGGGACTGCTGAAGTGAAATGAAGCAATGAGGTGACAGATTCTTCAGCTTATTCATGAAATAATCCAGAAATTCATCCAACGGTTGAGAAAAGGTCTCCAGATTGCACCTATCGGTAGAAACCCACTGACTAAATTTTAACTCAGCAACCTCGCAGCCATATTCCGTAATGCATTTTTCAAATATTCTTTCAAGTTATCCAGTCCTGGACAGCTTTCGCATTGTAGAAGGTAACATGTTGGTGTAGGCTCATCACATAAAAAATTTGAAATAAATACAATCCCGGTAGTGCGCTATCTTTCCGTTGGTAATAGTTTACATTTTGGTGCCATAAATAATTAATTTTACATTTTGATGTATGGTACACACGCAGACTGTGTGCGTTCCACTACTACCTGGTTGTACACAGTGTTTTGGACGAAGTAGTGAAAATTTAGAAAAACCAATTTTCTTTGATTCGTCATCCTGATACATCGTCTTATATCCTTCGTAGCACTCTTTCAATGTACACATCATTAGCCGCTTTTGAACTTTAACTTTATCGACTGTTAAACAATCGTTTTTGCCTGGCATTATCCGACTAACATCATCATCAGTATAATAAGATAATACTGCTTGCTTCAGCTCATCACTTATTCGCTTTCCTACTTTAGCTGCTGAACGACTTAGTAGACCATTCTTGTCTCGTAGATCTTTAGGGGTTCGCACCATATGTTGCGTTGCCTTGAACTCATTCTGGATTTCTTGAATGGTTAATGATTTTGGCAATATATTAAGTAGCTGAATCTTATCACTGGTTTTCTCCAGTTCTTCGAATTTCGCTTTTAGATCACCAATCAATTCATCATATAGTGCAACCTTCCTTTGATCTTCGTGTGACTGATTCGAAAGCGGCACGATTCCCGGAACCAAAGATGGTGATGGTGTTATTGAAGCTAAATCTATTACTTTTTGCTGCTGATGTTTTGGCCTGGCTTCTAACGTACTCGGGTATATAGGAGACTTTCCAAGAAAGAGTAACACTTCATTCATTTTTTCCAAAACGGACACATTTTTTAAATAACACTTCACTATCACTGCTATTGTCGTTATCGGCTATTTGCGATGTTAGAGGTGATGTTGTTGATGATCCCGCAACTGGTGACAACTGTGATTCTATTTTTCGTCGTTTGCAGGTAATATTTATATAGCACGTTGAACAGATTCTCAACTGATTGTGGCATAAATTGCTTAACATAATCCGTAATTCGTTTTAGTTTACTCGAACACTTTGAATCGTGATATAGTTTACAACACTTTCGAAATTTATCCATTATCAAATTTCACGCACTAGTACTTATTTATCCACTTAAACTTACACTCAGTTTAACACACTGTTACTTTTTCAATTTTTAAAAAATCTTACTCCTTATTTAAAATGTTGTCTACAATTCACAATGTCAACTAATCAACAATTTTAATTTTCACTCCTATTTATATCAACAATGTTCTTTTTTTGTTTTCAAAAGAATTACTCATCGTTTAACAGGTACGCCTGCGTCAAGTAAAAATAATCCACCCTCAATAAAAAAGAGGGAAACAACATTTTATTTAGTCTTTTACTCAAAATTGTACAATAAATAAAATACAAAACACACAAATTAAGTGAACTACCACTTTTGTAAACAATTTCAAAACACTGAGAAATATCTATATAACGGGTGTTTTTTTAGGAGGTTTGTTTTTCCGATAGATGTCGTTTTATTTTATGACAGTTGTTTTGACAGCTCAAAGTGGCATTTCTACTCAGTATTGTTTGGCAAATCATTATGAATAGGTTAACTCCAGAACAACGTTTTCAAATCGTGGAAATTTATTTTCAAAATCAGTGTTCAATTAAAAATGTTTATAGAGCACTTTGTGAATTTTATGGTGCACATAATCGTCCGTCAGAGACCACCATAAAGAACGTAATTACCAAATTTCGGTCTACATTCACTCTTTTGGATGCCAAGCCACCGACAAGAATGAGAAGAGTTCGTACAGAAGAAAATATTGCTGTCGTTGAGGCCAGTGTCGAAGAAAACGACAATTTATCGATTCGTCGTCGTGCTCAGCAAATTGGACTTTGTCCATCGACTTTATGGAAAATTTTACGTAAAGATTTGGCTTTGGTGCCATACAAAATTCAATTGGTGCAAGAATTAAAGCCACACGACCATCGTTTGCGCCGTGAATTCAGTGATTGGTCGTTAAATCAATTGAACGAAGATCCATTTTTTTACCGTAAAATTCTCTTCAGTGATGAGGCGCATTTTTGGTTAAATGGATACGTCAACAAACAAAATTGTCGCATTTGGAGCAAAGATAATCCACACGCCGTTCTAGAATTACCAATGCATCCTGATAAATGTACTGTTTGGTGCGGTCTATGGGCTGGTGGGATCATCGGTCCATATTTCTTTAAAAATGAGGAAGGACGACGCGTTACCGTGAATGGAAATCGATACAGAACCATGTTAAATGAGTTTTTGTTGTCAAATCTTGAAGATATGGATATGAATGAAATGTGGTTTCAACAAGATGGTGCCACTTGCCATACAGCACGTGAAACAATCGACTTATTGAAAGAAACTTTCAACGACAACATTATTTCGAGAAATGGTCCGGTGAATTGGCCTCCGCGTTCGTGCGATTTGACGCCACTCGATTACTTTTTGTGGGGATACGTGAAGTCATTGGTTTATGTGGATAAACCTCAATCGATTGACGCTTTGGAAACCAATATTCAACGTGTCATTGCTGACATACGCCCTCAAATGCTTGAAAAAGTGCTGGAAAATTGGACCTCCAGAATGACATTTGTGAAAAATAGTCGTGGTAGCCATATGCCAGAAATTGTGTTTAAATGTTAAATGCCAAAAAATTATCTACCAAATAAAAAAAAATTTTGGTCATTTCATAATTTTATATGTGTTTTATTCAAAAAAAAAATCGGCAACCTCTTAAAAAAACACCCTTTAGCTTTCCATATAAAAATGAAATACTTCTCTTACTAAAACGATTTTTGCAAGAAAACAAAAAATAACGGTATTCTAGTTTTTTGATATGTTGTAAAATATTAATTATCGAATTCTAGAACAAAAAAAATAGGTTTTTGAGAAAATTTAAAAAGAACATTTTGGCGGGAAAGAGAAGAAGGATTTAAACAATATGCTATTTTTATATTTTTTTAGAAATCCTTATTAACTTACCTTTAACATGAGCCCAAAATCATAATTATCGGACAATTATTTTTCTTTTTATTGACATATAAACGATTATGATTTTTCTCAAACTTTGACACCCTGTATCTTTAACAACAACAAGAACCAAAAAAAATTAAGTGTCTCAAAATGTTTGTTTTAATCAAGGCTACATATTCAAAACATAAAAATCATAATATTAAAACATGATTTATGGCTCCGTAGAGTGAATTTGTGATTTCAGGAATTTTTCATCATATGCATATATCAAAACAAAGTGTTTTTTTTCTAACTAATAATGTTATTTTATATGGAAAATCGCTCAACAAAATTAAAATTTAATATTTTTAATTTATTTAACTATAACTTACCAATTATTTACTTATTTAATTATTTCGAAGGCAGCCAAATTCGTGGAACGTCTTTGCACTATAATCTGTATAATACGTCTGACATTTCATTTTACTTTTCCCGCCAATTTGATTTTAGTACGAATACCAAACACGAAATAAGTTCAAATAGAACATCCCAAAGCGCAATAATATAGACATTTTATCATGTGCAAACATAATATTTACGAATAAATTTAATTTAAAGTGGTCATTGCAGATATGCAATACGGAGGAGCTATAAAGGGATAATTCGTTTAATTATAAAATGATAATAAAACAAATTTATTTATTTTTTTTTTGTAAATTTTTTTAATAACATTTTGTTTTATTTCTGTTTTCATTTGTTTAAGGTTGAATGAAGGAGAAGGGTTAATAGATTGGGTTTCTTGAAAGAATATATTTTCAAAATTTAAGCAATAAATAATTTTAATCGATTATTATGAACAACTTAATTTTGCCGGCCTATTACGAAGACGAATTAACATTGTTAATTATTTCAATCATTTCAAAGGGTCCTGTCCAAAGTGGATCAAGCTTGTCTTTGGTTTTTTCACTTTTCAGTAGAACTTTGTCCCCAACATGAAACTCAACATTGGTACTAGATTTATCGTAGTAAGTTTTTGATTTTTCTTTTTGAGTAATTAAATTTTTCTTGCTATTTCATACAAATTTGGCAATTTTACTCGTAGGTTTTGCAAATAATCGTCGGAATTATAAAAAGTACGATTATTTTATTTAAGTGAAGATGGTGGTATGTTTGGTTTAAATCGGTGAACAATTTCAAATGGCATTAAATTTGTAGAAGAATGTGAGGTTGAATTGTAAGTAAACATTACAAATGGTAACCAATAGTCCCAGTTGTTAGAATCATTATCGGTATAGGATCTTAAGTATACAACAAGTGTTCGATGAAACCTCTAAAGCACCATTTGTTTGCGAGTGATAAGCAGTAGATTGCATGTTTTTATTTTCTATAATTTACGCATGTTTTGGAATAACTTACTAACAAAATTAGTTCCTTGATCGGTAAGAATGTACGATGGTGTCCCAAATCTGCAGATAAAGTTTTCAACAATAACTTTAGCAATGGTTTCCGACATTTGATTTTCGATAGGAATTGCAAGTGAGCATTTTGATAAGTCATCCTATATGGTAAGAAACATTGTTATTGTATGAAACGTTTAATGGACCAACGATGTCTAGAATAATTTTCTCAAATGGGGTTTTTGAAGTTGTTGTCACCACCATGGGAAGTTTAGTTAGTTTCGAGATTTTATTTTTCTGGCATAATTCACATTTTTTAATAAATTTTCTAACTTTGGTCAACATTTTTTGAAAGTAATAATAAGATTTGATCCTTTTGAAAGTTCTTTCTATTCCTTGGTGTCCTCCTAATGGACAGTTGTGAAATTCCTTGATCACGTTAAGAATGTCAATATCATTATCTAGAAAAGTGATACAATTTTGAGGAGATTCATTTGATGATTGACTTGAATTTTTGTTGTTATTTGATGTAGTATGGTTTAATGTTTGGTCAAGATTTGGATTCGGTTCACTAGGTTTTGCTTGCGAGCGAGTAACAATATTAGTTTGGTTTCCTTGATCGGCAGATTTTAATTCGATTCTACTCAAAGCGTCCGCGTTAAGGTTGTCTCTTCCTGGCTTATGGTCTGTAATAATTTTACGCCATACAAATAAGGATGAAAACGTTTTATAGCAAAAACTAAGGCAAGCAATTCCTTCTCCACAGTAGAATAGTTTCGCTCAGCTTTATTTAATACCCGGCTTGCATACGCCACAGGAACTGTGCCAAGTGCTACTTCGCTAGCATCTGTTGTGACATAAAATTGTTTCTGGAAATTGGGATATTGTAAGATTGGGGGTTTGATTAATTTTTCTTTTAATTTCTGGAAACTCTCGAAACAGAAATCATCCCAATTGAATCGTGCATCCTTTTTCAGTATTGCACACAATGGCTGTGTTAGTTCTGAACATTTATTTATAAATTTTCTATAATATCCTGCCAATCCTAAAAATTTGGTTTTTAGTGTTTGGAGTGTTTTGAATTACCTCGATCTTTGATGGGCCTGGTTTAATTCCGTTATTAGTTATGATGTGACCCAAATACCAAATTTCTTTTCTAAGGAAATTACACTTTAGAGGTTGCAATTTTAAATTATATTTTCGAAATGACTGAAATACTTGCAATAATTTGTTATTATGATCGTTAAGGTTATAACCGTATATAACTACGTCATCTAAATGTACGAAACATTTCAAGCCGTTTAATCCAGATAGCACATTGTTCATAATTCGTTGAAATGTTGCTGATGCTCGGTAAGAAAAATATATCGTTAAATTCACGACAAATCTTAATGATGGATGATTTTTCTTCATTATTATGTCATCTTGTTTTCCAGGAAAATCGTTGGTGTTTACAACGCTTACTGTTGCAAATGAGTTTATTATTTTAATGATTGCATTTCTATGTACACGCCTGGTTTTATCATTTGTGAGGGACATAAATATTCATTGTCACGTTTAGTTTTAAACCTAATGTTAACGATCGTTTTTGAACGACTAGGAATAACGATTGAAGGATTGTTGGAAGAAAAAGTTAAACTTGTGTATTCAGAGTCATTAGGATTATTAGGTATTTTAATTACGTTATGGATATAGTCGATATTGAATTTATTTTTAATAAGGAAATCATTGTGGTACAATGTGAAACTTATGCGAGATCATTATATTTATTATACACTAGGTAGGTAGGTATCAATAGATTCTGCAGTTATTCCCTTTATAGTTAATTTTTAATTAGGGTAACATAAAGTATCGGGCTTCATTAAATTATTCTTAATGACTCTAATGCCGGCTGTATCTACTAAGAAAAATAGCCGGTTATGTAGAATATCTAAATCAAGGTTTACAAATTTCAAATCGTCGGTATGGAAATTAATTGAGAAGCAAATTAATTTGTCTGTTGTGAAATTTTCTTTTGATATAAATGAAGATTTTTTATCTTTACTATTTGCATCGTAAATAAGATTAGATGAATGTAGGTTTAAATGCTTTGAACTCGCACCGCTACATTCTGCCCGATGAAGTTCGTTTAAGTTTTCCGTTGTTTGTGATTGCGAAGTTCATGGTTGTTAAATGTTATCGGATTGGCTCCTTCGTGGGTTGGATCATTCGCGAGATCGAGAGACGCTAATATAATGACCAAACCTTTTTGCAATGGGCACATGGATACGAAATTTGATTAATTCGAGGATTAGGATTTGGTTGGGTTAAGGTGTGCGAGAAAAATCGAGTAGGCGTTTGTCTATTGTTATTACAATTTGAATTAAAATTCAAGTTATTGTGGAATGGAATGAATGGTGTTTGGTTTGAGTGGTAGAAGGATTAGAAAATTGAAATTGACTAGGTTAAGGTTTATTGGATTGATTTTTGAGTGGGTCTCTCAAGCCATCTTCGAACGCTCGCAAGGCAGTTTTCGAATTTATATTTTTTATATTTTTATCGAGGACTCCTGCGTCTGATGTAGCTGAAACACATGATTTATTTAAATCAGCAAGAATATTTTCAATTTGGATACCAAACTCTTTTACGCTTTCGTCAAGACGTTGTCGTGCTTGCACAAGATCAACTTGGATATTTTATAGGGCTCGATCGTTTGAAAGTTTTTGTTTAAGTTCCTTTTGCAGGTTTTCCCATGTTTCATACGTGCCTATTAATACAGTTTTATTATAAGCACTGTCTACCAACCTAATTTGCACTAATTCTAAAAACATTGAGTGATCTTCATTCGTGTTTACATTATCCGCAGTATAATAGCTATTCGCCGGATTTACACATCTGGATAAGGTTGACTTGGCCACTGCAATGTCTGAGGAGTAACATTTGACTCAATAACTACTGGTGTAATAAGTTATTAAGTGTGGTAAAATTTACCTTTAAATTACTCGTACCTTTTTGAAGACTTTACAGTTTTGAGCCAATCCCGTGTAACCAGACACATAAATAATTTATTAAACACCTGGATAAGGCTTACCTACTCTCGGCAAGACTTCTTGCAACATTTTCCCTAAAACCTGATGGCAGTTTGGTGTAAAAAAAGGATTAAAGATGTTTTTTTTTTAGGTTTCAGTGGTTGCTTACTGCACACTTAGGCCAATTTTTAGGCCCATTGTGATACCACTCATTCACTCCACAACATTAACCCACCTACTTCACCTACTCACACAACTACAGTATACCACCTGTACATTGCAAGCTCCATGTCAACCTGTACATTGACATGGAAGATGGGTCGGCGCGTGACACGGAATTCTGCACTCCATCAGAGGGTCTTAGTTGTATTTATTAGCATCACCGATCGTAATCGATGATGAAAATTTGATTTGCATCTAGCCTCTGATGGGATTCGAACCCAGCACCTCCCGGTCCAAGTGCCGAAGCTTTAACCACTGCACCACTTGTCCGGTTAAAGATGGTTAAAGTAACGTTTTTGAAATAAATAATGGGTTTGGGGTGAAATTTACCCTTAGACAAGTTATAGGTCTTGAAACTAACTTATTCAATGTAATTAATTTATAAAAAATTCACAGCTACATCAAAAGTTACAATTTTGGCGGTGCAGATTTAATTGTAAGCTAAACCGATCACTCGTTCCTCGAAAACGGTAACTGTAATGAAATCGGGATTTGTTGTAATAAATTGTAATAACTGTGTAACAAATTATAGTACAGGTTTCATTGAGGCGGGCTAATTTTGTCAGTTCAGGCTTAGAGCACTTTACCGGGTGACTGACACGAAGTGACCTTCCAACTTCAGACTGTCATGCTGTCAAATCAGTGATTTGACTCAAATTTACACTAATGACAGTTCATTCCATTGTTTACAAGCGTGCAAAAGCATTTTAGTGAGAAATATTCAGAAAAAAAGTTATCCGCAATGGAATTCAAGCGTAATAGTGTGATTGCTATATATTTGGCTGAATAAAATGTTTGTGAATCGCACCATAAATCGTTATAACGATACTGGCAGCATTGCAAAACGCCATGGTGGTGGACCGAAACGCACTGCAACATTAAGGTGCGTTGTTTATTAAGGTGCGTTGTAGTTTTTAGGCCTACCAGCTACTATATTCACAGTTAAATTTAAATCGCAGTTAATTTCCATCATACAGGCTCATAAATCGCAATTAAAATGAATATAATTATGCGTAATGGAGGTAAAATATTAACTATTAGAACTACTAGAACTATTTTATCACTTTTGTTAGTTTATAAAACTAGTAAAAATTAAATGTATTGTAATATTTATGAAATATTTTTTATAAAAGTAACAATGATGAAAGACAAAGGCAAAATTTGGTAATTATAAGAGGTTATGAAAACATTTCTAATACCATTATAAACATTGTTTTCAAGTTATATTAAGATAATCAGAATATTGTCGTTACTTAGAATCAAAAAAATTAGGCCGGGCGAATTGCGATCAATCAATTTACCTGGCCGAATGAAACTTCGAACTTAAGCTTTTTCCCTTATTCCTTTATTTTTCCCTTATTCCCGAAGCTCCCTCTTATTTTTGCCGACATCGGTCTACCGAAAGTGCCATATTCCATAGGCACTTCTTCGTTTTTTGCAAATAGTTTGAGAAGTATTATTAAGTAAGAAACCTACAGGGAAGGTACAACTACAAATGCAACATTTCCAATTTTTGCATCGGCCATTATCAGTTACCTATGCACATGTATAAAGACAACTTACATTTCAATATGTGCATAAACGACATAATCTTTAATTAAATAAACCCTAACCAAAAATGTAAAAATCAAAACATGACGGCATTACATTTGAATTAGTTGAAGATATTATCTTCGAGGTCATACTATTATAGGAAATTCGTATTATTGGGATAGGTCAGTAACAAAATTAGATACAATTCTGTTACACAATTAGTAATGAGAAAATTATTAAACACTTCCCATTGTTTATGTAGACCGGTTGCAGGGACAAAACAATAAGGACATATACGAAACTATGAACCTGCTATATTGCAAGGTGTCTATTGAAACACTTAAGGCGATAGGTATACCTCAATGTACAAATTGCGAACAGTTAGGACGCACGAAGAACTTCTGCAATAGGCAAGCCAAATGTGCTGAGAACTATCAAACAAAACAATGGCAAAACCGCGAAATAGTATACTAACTTGTGTACTGTGTGGAGAAAAAGGTTATCCGGCTAGCTATAAAGGGTGCAAAAGTTAAATGCTCAACTACCGAGAAAAATAACAGTAGTACAGCGGCTACAGCAAAAGCCAAAACAACATTATGACAACGTTAGAGAGATTGTTTCTTACGCCCATGTGACCAAAAGCTCAAATAACAATCTAAATCAAGAAAACAGGCAGAAACCTGAGTTCAACGAGCCAACCATTAGTAATATGTTGAAAATGCTCACGGAATTTCAGGCAGAAATTTCAGCCAACTTACCAACAGGGTGGAAACACTGGACGATAATTCCACGCCACCAAACAAACCGCAAAACATAAAAAGTAAATTACTGTAACGGAATGCTAACGGGCTTAATGCCCAAGAACTAGATGTATTTCTAAGATCCAACAACATAGATGTAGCTTTAATATCAGAGACACACTTTACAAAGGAAAACTTTATCAAAATTACGGGATATAGGGCCATTGTCTCCCAGTTGTCGAAGAGGGGCAGCAATCTTAATCAAACAAAATATCCTACATTTTCAATAAGAAGAAATAAGGAAGCCGTCACACATACTGCGTGGAGATCTCTACTCATAAAAAGTACTCGTAAACTAAACTATTGGCCTACAAACATCAACAAAGTTCCTGATTTGATTGACCTTTATATCTCGAAAGAAATATCTTTAAATTACCTTGACGTCGAAGGCATTGTCGACCTTACTTGCATCGCACACCAGTCTTAAGGACCCTGAGTACATTAGTCATTAAAGAGAAACTTAAACTTAACTTTAGCAATAAATTTACTGATTGGGAATTATTTAGAGAGAAACTGGAGAATCTAATTGAGTTAAAAGTTAGTCTTATATCTAAACAAGAACTTCAATTACAAGCTGGGAATTTTATGACCTCTATGCGTGAAACAGCTAAAGAGGATACACCCGTATTATTTGAGAAAGTTGTACAAGAGATCAAATACCCCCTGGCGATTCGAGAACTTATAAAAGAAAGGCGTAGGAAAAGACGCATAAATCACAGAACCAGAAATATTATTGACAAAAGAGAATTTAGTCGGGTGAGTAATAAAGTTAACCGATTAATCAAAGAACATAAAGAAACTTGAAACTGACAAAATTATTCTCTTTGGAAAGCTACTATAACTACTTAGCTTAAATACAGGAGGCTATAATCCAAGTGCTACCTGCCACCTATGCTATAAGGAACATAAATGTAAAACTGGTGTGACATAACGAAGTCTTTCAACCACACGACATACAATCAACACATCACATAAGATTGATCCTCAACCAGTCTATACATCTACATGAAACATCAGAAGTGACACCCCACTAGAAAATGCACAACAAATAGATATGAATTTGAATCCCGAAAAGTCACCTGGAATTGATATACTGTTAAAGTTAGCCGAAAGTTTCTAGCCGAAAGACGGTAATGCAGATAGTGATTTGCCACCCAGCCGAAAGACGGAAATGCAGATTACTTAAATGTTGCAAAAGATAAACGTAATAAATTAGTGTAAATTGTAAATCCATTAAATTAAACTCTGAATACTCTTCTTCAATGTGTCCAAATATAATTATTCATTCTAAGTAGGAATTACGTCATCCGAAACGTTGGAGCACTTTCGTTGGTAACCGCACATCCGAAATTCTTACCACATTCCTTCAGCAGAAAATGCAGCCGATTGTGCTTCTAAGGGTTTGTCTCCCAGCGAACTCACACTTTGGTAGAATGGTCCAAGCTGGCTAAGTAAATCCTTCGAACTTGGCCACCTCAATTAAAACATTACGGTAAAACCATGGAAGAAAGATCAACTAAGGCCATCTCTCTAACACTCATTTGTGCCAAGTCAAATGACTGGTTTGATGAATTAAGCGTTAAATATTCATCATTCCTCAAAGGATTATGGGTTATATCATACGATTTGTCAACAATGCTAGAAAACACAGACACCAGAACGAGCGGGATTCATCTACTGCGGGGAAAGTTGATTCATGTCGTGCATCTTATTTATCAACACGTACAAAGCCAATATTACAAAGATGATATATTGGCTCTTCAATCGAAACGGGACATTAACAGAACCAGTAGCCGCAGGTCATTAAATCCGTTCCTAGATGAGGTCGGATACTTCGAGTTGGAGG
This sequence comes from Nephrotoma guestfalica, assembly GCA_963691935.1. Taxonomy (NCBI): domain Eukaryota; kingdom Metazoa; phylum Arthropoda; class Insecta; order Diptera; family Tipulidae; genus Nephrotoma; species Nephrotoma guestfalica. Next base: position 230,123,569 of record OY829913.1, on the reverse strand, counting down.
CAGGTTGCAGAAAAGTGTGGCTCCCTACTCCACCAACCATCCACATCCGATAAAAGTCAACAATTACGCTGCTTATTATTCGAGATGCACATATAGACAACAAGCATGCGGGTCCTTGCGGGTCGCCAGTCTATAGTCCGACAAGAATATTGGGTGCCAAATGGGAAAATATAGGTGAAAGAAGTCGTACGCAAATGCATCATATGTTCAAAGTTTAAGGCGGAGTGTCAACAGCAGTTGATGGGCAGTCTACCTAGTTCAAGAGTTGAACTGATCTGGCCATTTCTGAAAACTGGTGTGGACCCTGCAGCGCCAATTTCCATTCATTTAACAAAAGGACCGGGTCAAAAGACATATAAGGCGCGTATACGCCTCTTTGTATGTCTAAGTACCCTCAAAAGATTATCTGCACGGCGTGGAATTTGTAGTGAAATTCACAGCGACAATGGTAGCAATTTTGTCGCTTCAGACAGAAAACTACAAGAAATATTTGCCAAATTAATCAAAACTTCCAATAATATTTCGGCATAATTTTCTAGATGTCGTATAACATGGAACTTTATTCCGTCAAATTCTCCTCATTTTGTAGGATTATGGGAAGCTGCAATTAAATCTACCAAATTTCATATCAAAAGGGTAGTTGGATGAAATATCTTGACTCTAGGAAAGATGAATACTCTGCTAACAGAAATCGAAGCGATTCTAAATTCTCGACCGCTGTGCATTATCACCAATACTGAGGTCGATCCACTTACGCCGGCACACTTTCTGATTGGGCATCCTTATATACCAAAATTCCCGAAATTGACAATACTCACGTGAAAGAATCACACCTCAATCGTTGGCAGTTGGTGCAAGAAATGCGACAACACTTCTGGAAAAGGTGGTACATGGAGTATCTTACGTCTCTGCAGCAACGATCCAAATGGCAAACCAGAAAACCGACAATTCAGTTGAATGACATCGTTATAATCAAAGAAAGCAATCTTCCAGTCAACCAGTGGCTCCTCGCTAAAGTCACAAAGCTCCATCCAGGCTCGGGTGGTCTAGTACGCCGATACACAAACTCTGTCTACTAGCAATTTCTCGAAATGAGTTCACAAAATAAAACACAACACACAACAACGTCCATTTAATAAATACAGCAGATGATTTTTCAATCGGTAACCACCTATCAGCATGATTGGGCTGTTCACAACATCATTGGTCTATCTCAACATCATTTGGGCTATGTCAACATCAAAGAAGAAACATTTTTGAACTTGTTATTTCAAGGCGGGGTGTATGTTTAGATGGTGCAAAAGATAAACGTCATAAATTAGTATAAATTGTAAATCCGATAAATTGAACTCCGAATACTCTTCTTCAATGTGTACAAATATAATTATTCCTTATAATTAGGAAGTCAGCCTGGAAATGAACCTAGAAATCATTTAATTAATTTATAAATGTATAAAATTATTATTTTTGTTTATTATTACTCACATTAAGTATGGTTACTCTCATTCAGTGGCAATTGATGTGGATTACAAAAGCTTAAAAAATGTAAACACTCTACATTAATTTTATAGCATAATGCGTATCGGTAACACAGATTAAGCCGATGCGATCAAATTTGAGGTGTTTACTGCGGAAATTATTCTACGTAAGTCTACTGACTTCCTGGTCGCGATAAGTCCAGTGGTTTGGTTCTTTCCAGTCTTCTTGTTGGTGTGGTAGTCAGCATACAGCGTATGTCCAGATTTTCATGCTGGTGCAGCTTTGTTGGCATTTTTCGACATGAAAAAAGAACATACAATTTTTTTCTTACATTTTTGCTGTTGAAGTATAACCACCAAAATATTAAAATTGTATAAATAAATTTAAATAATTGTAAATATTTACAAAAGCTTTTGAAAGATATTCTTCACCTTGAGAAAATTTAATTGTGTAAAAATGAACAACCAACATACATACTTGGGAAACTCGTACAGTCTTTGAACCTCACTTTTGAGAGCATCAACTGTTGTGGCTGTACCCCAACACAGATATTATGTTTTCCACTCCAACCGGAAACATTATAATATGTCTATATTGCAGATTGTATCGATAAAGAAGCTTAATTTCACCGACCAAATGGCATAGTGGATAAAGCTTTGGCGTTTGGATCGGGAGGCACCGGGTTCGAATCCCGATAGGGGCTGGATGCAAAAGGAAATTTTCATCAACAGATTACGATCTGTTTAAAAGGAACACAACTACGACCCCCTATCGGCGTGCAAAACTCATGGGCCGACCCATCTTTCATGTCCAGTACTATAGGCTGGCATGGAGCTATGCAATGCGCAGATGGTAACTAAAAACCGGTCCTATAGCCGGAAAAAGACGGAAAATTCAATCGCGAAAGAGCAGGAAGTGCTTCGGCCCCAGAAAAGATTGCATGGATTAAAAAAAAAAAAAAAAAAAAAAAAGCTTAATTTCAATATTCAACCGAAAAATGCCAGAAATACAGTTTAAAAGTAACAAATGAATCATCAATTTTCTAAAAGAAAAATGTTAATAACAGACATCTATACAATAGTCACGTTTAGCTGATGAAAGATTTGTATATCAAGATTTTGATCCGATCTGACTGTACCAAGCAGCCAACTATGACCCTAAGTAGAATTTGATTATATGTTTGGAGTGGGTTTGATGAGGTTGTATTGGTGAAAAGTTCTATTTTCCATTGTTTCGACGATAAAATTGTTTACTTGTCGAGATTTTGCCAAACAACCAGTGTCTGTTTCACTATAAAAACTATAAAATACGACCAAAGATTTAAATTCTAAGGTTAGGCTGAAAGATTATGAGTAAAAAATTATCTTCCCCATGTTTTGTCGATAAAATCATTCATGATGAACGATTTTTATCGTCAGAAGAGAAAAATAAAAATTTCACTCCTATAATCCCATCTGACTCACCCTTAACCTGTAATCAAAATTTATCTATGGTCATAGGCTATCGAATCGGCCTAGTTAGATGTTTTGCAATAGTGTCCATGTTGCAAAATCTCGAATGATGGACGATTTTATTGTTAAAAGAAGGGAAACATAAAAATTTCAACCCTATAACCTCATCAGACTCACCCCTAACATATAGGCCTATCGAATCGGCATAGACAGATTGGTGTCTATCTGGATAAATTTTGAATGATGAACGATTTTATCGACGAAACAAAGAAAAATCATAATTTAACCCCTATTACCTCATTAGAAACCATTATTAAAATCTATATTTAGATTAAAATCTAAATCTATATCTATCCAGATTTACCCCTAATCTATGAACAAAATCTACCTATGGTCGCGGCCCATCGAATTGACTTAGTCAAATCGGTGTATGTCTGGCATAGTCTTGAATTGTAAACCATTTCAATGTCAATTATAAACTATTGAAAGCTTGATAATTTTTAAACTTCTTTAACGGCAATTTTCGGCTGCATTAAACAGATCTGGCATTCTTTTCATTACTATACTTTCTCAAGTTATTAATTACCCTTACAAATCTTTTAAACGAGACCTTTTCCAAACATAATATTTTTCACGTCTAGTTATAATAAATTTTTGAAAGTTGGCCGTATGCTGCTATATACACACTAAACAATAAATTAATATCGGTTAAATTGCAAATTATATATTTAGGCTGATTTAGAAGGTTAGTCACTTTCGACTAGGATATTTCAATTTAATATGTAGTTTGTTTAACTTTTGGCTAAAGTAGTCAAGACACTATCTGCATTATCGATTTTGCACTTTCGGCTAACTTTAACAAGCTCATAGCAATCTAACAGCACGCCTCTTGAACTAGTGATGGACCCCTCGGATTCATGCATGTCACAAATTTCATGTAACTCCGCTTCTTTATTCATAGCGTATTATTTGTTGAGCGTTTGACACGTCCATTCGGGACAAAAAGTCATTTTTGGGAAATAATTGTATGGGAGCAGCTAGACCAAGCGGGCTGACCTTTTCAAAAATATTTCGAGAAACTGCTCATTTTGGTAAAAAAAACCCTATGCAAAACAGGAATCCGTTCCCTCGGATTCGAAATCTTACTGATTCCAAATAACATTTTTCATGACTTCATTTACGTGAAAAAGTTTAAACAAATTTACATTTTAGAAAACATTTATACTGCGGCCCGTGGATCCTGGAGTCTAGCCCCTCCTTTCGTAAGTCAAAAGACTTTGCGGGTGTGCGCACATCTAATAACCAAAGTTTCAGTGCAACATGATGAATTGTATAGGAACGTTTACGGGATAGACAAAGTAACATTCGTTTTTATAATTATAGATTTTATTGTACTTTTGTTTAGCGGAGCGCTAAGGCTGACCAATGTTCCGCCTTTTTCCGGTCACTACTGTCAACAGTGAGTAGGTTGAAATGTCTCAGGACACTTGATGATAAATATTCGCCATAGAAGAAGCAGGCGAATCTTGATTCACATTTTATTTTCGGTTTGCTTCGTTAAAAAGTTTCAGAGAGCTTGCGCTTCCAGAGAATTCTGTTGAAATGATTAGAATCTGCGACGCAGAATAAATGAACTATTATTATTTGCATGTACGGCACAGAGAAAATACAACAGCACAGAGAATACAAACATTTGAAACAATTCATAATTGATAATCTGTAGGATCTAGAAAATGGTAAAGTGAGAGACATTTTAAGCTAAATAAGTATCTCTCAATGGTTTTTGTAGGAGTAGGACAGGGATACAATCCTGTAGAACCACATTGGTCTGTCACCGATCCAAGTAAGCGCAAGTAGCCACTACAACCCTATCAAATTTAACCAATCTAATAAATGTAATTAACTAAGGATCTATGGGTTGAAGTTGGTGACTGTGAAAATAAATTTATACACATAGGAAAATACCACCCTCCAACAGTCACTGTTTTGTGTGGTTTATGAACTGGTGGCATTATTCGGCCGTTTTTCTTTGAAAACAAACGGGAAAATGACTTTACAGTTAATGGGGAACGTTATTACAGCATGTTAGCTGGGTTTTTGTGATCCAAATTGAATGAATGACGGGTCAACGACCTTTGGTTTCAACAAGACTGAGCGACATGCCACGCAAGTCGTGCAACAATCCATTTATTGTCAACAAAATTTGCTGATCGCATAATTTCAAGAAATTGTGAAGTTGCTTGGCCACCAAGAAGGCCGAATTTAACACCACTTGATTATTTTTTGTGGGGTTATTTGAAAGGTAAGGTGTATGCTAATCATCCACAAACAATTTAACAACTTAAAAACAACATTCGAGCTGAATTTGCATGCAGGCCTGTAGACGAAGCCGTGGTGGGTATATGAACCATATTGTTTTTCATACATAAATGTCATAGAACTACCTTTCCTTATCAATAAAAAAATTTGACGTTTCATCCCGTGTGTGTTATTTACAAATGAAAAAAGGCCTAACAGATGGCTCACAGGGTGTGTCAACCTTTTCAAAAGCCTCCCTTTGGGACTTATTAATTGCCAATGCATACGCCAGTCGGACATTAAATTGGCGCCTCACAAAATTAAATCGAATCGCAAGATAAGAAATTCTAGGAATAAAATTTTTGCTAAAATAACATTAGGGCGAATTCCTTTTACTACCGTGATTGTACCATTGCAAAGACCCTTGTGTGAACAAATTCCATATCCAGCATAATAATAATACACCCATGTTTGAAACGTATATACGGTCCAATTTGCAGTGTTCACCATGTTCAATATTTATCAGAAAATAATGGTTATACTTCGTTATTAGTCAAGTTCAAAACCCGTACGAACGCGAAGTGTGTTTCATTGGGGCAATCAAAATATTGTGAAGTTATAAAAAATATAACTAAATTAGCAACTAAGAAACTTGAAACAAGCATTGGCTGTGAGTACTGTAAAGAAAAACACAAAAAAAGGAGGATTAATATGTTGTGTCAAGCCTTTTTACTACGATGAATGTACATAGATCTCGAATATACCACGCTTGATTTTCTAAAGCGAAAATTGGGGCCTATCGGATAAGTGATAAAAATATTGTCTTGTTCGAGTATAATCAAAAATTATTATTCTTGCTTAAACATCAATAAATAAACAATGTGAGCCCTTGTTAAAAATATAATTTTCATTTCATCAAGATTGAAAACGCTCCCATGGAAGCTGCTGCTTCTGGTACACAGATGTCCACCACATTTCGCATGGTTCTCCAATTTATCGAACAAGATTTAGTATGAAGTTTTATTCTGTACGATTAACTACGCCTGATCTGTAGAGGTGTCGAATCTTGGTGTAATAATTTGTTATTTTTGACCATTTTTTTTTTTTTATTTTTTTTTCCCTGATTTGTTCTGGGGCCGCGAAGCTCTCCCTACTCTTTCGCGGTTCGCTTATTTACGTCCTTACCTTTACGCCTGTATTGGCCAATTCGAGGACGTACGAATATAGGTCCGATTTTATTACCATCTGCACATTGCATAGCTCCATGCCAGCCTATACTGGCATGGAAGATGGGTCGGCCCGTGAGCCCCGCACTCCGACAGGGGGTCATAGATGTGTTACTTTTCATCCCAAATCGTAATTTGTTGATGAAAATTCGCTTAGCATCCTGCCCCTATCGGGATTCGAACCCGGTACCTCCCGATCCAAACGCCAAAGCTTTAACCACTATGCCATTTGGTCGGTACCATTTTTGTTTTTTGACCACTATTAAAATTTGATTTGAACTAATTTATTTTTTATAGTCGCTTTTTCGTGTATATGTTTTTAAAAATATTTGCTAAAAACGAGAAAGCTCCTCTAAAAGCTGACACTTCTGGTGGGCCGATTTCGACCAAAAATCAATAGGACCTTTTGAGGGAAAAGCTTAAGTAATAAGTTTCATCCCGATCAATCGATCCGTATGGACTGCTGTGCAGGTGCAAGTTTTTTTTTTTTTTGTCAAAAATCGTAATTTCCGCTTAAATTCTAAACTGATTTGGAACGGTATTATTGAACATTTTATTTAGAATCTTTTAGTTTACAACCGTTTATTCGTAAATGATGTACTTTTCAAAATACATGCAAAACCGAAGACGCTCCTACTAAAACTGTTACTTCCGGTGGACCGATTTCAGCCAAAATTCAATGAGAGCTCTCACTTTGTAGAAAAAGCTTAAACATGAAGTTTGATCGCGATCGATCAATTCATCTGTGCTGTAAAGGGACTAATTAATGGTCAAAATTGGTTTTTGTCAAAAGTCATTATTTCCGCTTAAATATTGGAAAACAGATCTCGAAAATTTTAATCTTTTAGTTCATAATCGTTTTTCTTGTAAATGCTATACTTTTAAAATATTTGCCAAAAACTAAAACGCTCCGATGGAAGCTGTCAATTCCGGTTGACTTATTTAGGCCATACAACACTGGGATTTCCAAATTTAAGGACATGCTTAAGCATGAAGTTTCATTCCTTTCAGTCTATCTGTCTGAGCTGCAGAAATTTTAAAAAAATTTCTTTTTTTGACTTCGAAAAACAAATGGTAAATCTGCCAAAATATCGATGTCAACATTTTTCATGGTTACTATACTTTATTTCACTACGTAAAAAAGTAAAATGGAGGGAGGAATATGTTGTGGCAACACTCGACTTCCTTTTGCGACAAATGTACAAATATCTCGAATACACCACACTTAATTTCTAAATCGAAAATTTTTTGATAAAAACTGTCTTGTATAATAAAAAATCATTAATCCTGCTTAAATTTCAGAAAACAATCAAAGTCAACCCTTGTTCAAAAATTTAAACTGCATTGCAAAAATTAAAAAAGCTCCTACGGAAGCTACCACTTCCGGTACACAGATGTCTAATACATTTCGAATGTATCTCCCAATTTATCAAAAATCTTTAGTATGAAGTTTCATTCCGAATAGTAATCCGCCTCGACTGTAGAGATGCCGAATTTTGGTGAAATAAAATATTTTTGACAAAAACTCGTGATTTCCGGTAAAACTTAAAGAAATAATTTTAACAAATTTTGTTTGAAACTTAATCTTAATTGTTTATTAATTAATTAATAATTAAACAATTATTAATCGCTTAATTGTTAATCGCCTTATCGTAAATGCTATAAACAAAAAGCTCGTATGCCACTTTCGGTAAAGCGATTTCGGCCAAAAACTACTGGGATCGTTAATTTGTGGAAAAACCTTATGTATGAAGTTTCACTCCGATTAGTCGGTTCGTCGTGTCTGAAAGGAACCAAAAACATTTAGTCTGCACGACATCACACACGCACTAAATTTAACTAGCACACATTTAATTTTGCACTAAATTCCGCTTAAATTTTGAAGTCAGCCGATTTCAACCAAAAATCATTGAGATCTGCTATAGAGAACTAACAGGCATTAAGTATGCATGGAACCACATACGCACGCACATAGGTTTTTCAGAGACCACTGTTTTTGACTTCGGCTATTTAGCAAAGTAATTGCGAAAATTTCGACGTCAAAATTTTTCATGATTACTCTACTTTATTTTACTAAGTAAAAGAAGTAAAATGGAGAGGTGATACGTTGTGAGCAGCCAACACTCAACTTTCTTTTATCAGGACTGTATACATATTTTCGAATACACCACATTTGATTTCTAGAGAGAAAAATTAATCTTATCGGATTGTTGGTAAATCTTTCTTGTGTAATCAAAACACATTATCCCCGCTTAAATTTCAGAAAACCTACAACGTCAACCCTTGTTGGTTGAAAATTCAATATTTTAATTTTTTGTCGTTTTTTGTGAATGCTAAACTTTTCAACCTCATTGCAACAATGAAAAGCTACGATTGAGGCTACCACTTCCGGTACACATATTTCTAACAAATTTTACAAGGATCTCCCAATTATTGAAAACAGTTTAAGTAAGCAGTTTATTCCAAATAGTCAATCCGTAACCTGTAAATATGCCGAATTTTGGCGATATTTTTTTTTTTATCAAACCTCGTCATTTCCGGTAAATATTTAAAATTATTTAAACTAATTTTGTTTGAAATTTCATTTAGAATCTTTTTGTTTTTAATCGTTTGTTCATAAATGCTATATACTTCTCAAAATTTACAAAAAAGCTCCTATCGAAGCCGCCACTTCCGGCGGACCGATGCCGGCCAATAATCAATGAGAACTTTAAATTTATGGAAAAAGCATAAGCTTTACCCCGATCAATCAATCCTTATGGGCTGTACATGTGCCGAAGTTTTGGTCGATCTGGATATCGGTATTGTTACAAATTTAATATATAGATTCTTTTAGATTTAAGTCGTTTTTCTCAAAAGTGATATACTTTTCAAAATATTTGCAGAAAACGATAAAGCTTCAATGGAAGCTGCAACTTAGCATCAAATCAATGGGATCTCTGAAATTGTGGAAAAAGCTTCCATAAGTTTCGTTCCGATCCATCAATCCAACGAATTTCGTTCGCAATTGGACGGTTGTTTCTCGCCTCCTCCTGAAGCCACTTGTTAAATGTTCGTATCATCCAAAATAGGCTATAAAAAGTGTTGTATTATATGACGATAATGTAAACCGTTTACCTTAACCGAGTTAACGGCATCATTTTCAAAGGAGTCTAAGGTCTTTACCAGCTCAAAAGTCTCAAAAATCAATAACTCGTTTTGAATGGGTATCGGTTTCCTTTGAATGACACATGGATATTTAATATCCAAAAAACAGAAATTTTGCTTATTAACTTATCCATTTATGTGGAAATTTACATCATAGCCCAATAAGAATTTTAATTTTTACTAAGTCCTTAGTAACAGTTTCAAACAAAAAATGAAACAAGGCCAATTTAAAAAGAATCGGTATCGAACACATGCCAATTTGCGCAAATGATGCAACAGTAAAATGTAAATTATGCCAATCTTTATCTATATAGCAAGTACCGTATTCTAATAATTATAATTGATTACTCAAGCCACGATTTCGTAGCTACATGAACACCTCAACATTTGATCATTTGGACACTTGAACACCTGAATACTTCAGTACTTGAAAACATGAATACTTGAATACTTCAACAATTCAACATTTAAACACTTGACTACTTAAATACTTGATTACTTAAACACTTGAATACTGGAATACTTCAACACTTAAACAATTGATTATTTAAACACTTGAATACTTAAATACTTCAACAGTTGAACACTTTAGCACTTTAACACTTGATTACTTGAATACTTAAACACTTGAATACTTCAACAGTTGAATACTTGAACACTTGAATACTTCAACGCTTGAATACATCAACACTTGAATACTTAAACACTTGAATAATTGAATAAAACACTTGAATACTTGAACACTTGAACACATCAACACTTTATCACTTCAACACTTCAACATTTTAACACTTCAACATTTTAACACTTCAACACTTCAATAGTTTAATAGTTCAATACTTCAATACCACAATACTTCAACACTTCAACACTTGAATAATTGAACAAGACACTTGAACACTAAACACTTGAATACTTAAACACTTGAATACTCGAATAAAACACTTGAATACTTGTACACTTGAATCCTTGAACAGTTGCATACTTGAACTACAGAACACTTAAACACTTAACCACTTGAACGCTTGAACACTTGAAAGCTTAAACACTTGAACACTCGAACACTTGAACACTTGAATACTTAAACACTTAAATACTTCAACACTTCAACACTCGAACACTTTACCCTTTATATTTTATACTTTACAATTTATTCGTTACAAGTTAAAATTTACACTTTACTTTTCACTTTCCGAAATAGGTCGAGAATAGAAAAAAAGAACCGAGAAAACGCTTTGGTTGCCAAGTACAGATATATTTATGTTTTAGCTTTGTTATAACTTAAAAACCAATTACGGTATCGCGATAAAACGAAGTGCAGATTGCTTCTGTGATTGACAACTATGAACCTGTTTAAGCTCGGATAACGAAACTGGTACGGACGGGTAGAAAATCAGACAACAAATTTAAAAACAGTTAATTATGATTTCGTATTTCAAAAGAGATACAAATAATTTGAAAATGGTCATTTATTTCAAAATTACAGACAGATACTCCAACTTTATTTATAAATATGTATAGACCACAAAGATTTAAATTACGATTTCATTGCAATTGCGTTTCTAAAATAAGTGGTGATTGTACTTCTAAGAAGTTAGAAAAACGAATTTCGGCAAATCTAAAGTTGAGTTTCGTTCCAGTTGTTAATTACTATTATTAGGTTACTAAATTGCTTCTTCATACACTCGTGTTTAGATATATTTTGAGGACATGGATACTTAATTTTCCTACTTTTCTTTAGTAACTAACTTCTTAACGAAATAGTCTTACGAATTTTCATTCGTCGAAAGATAGTTTTTACCAGGTACCAGATAACAATAAATATGTACAATGTTTTATTGATAACATTTTAAATTTTTATGCAAATTAATTTTCAGAATTTTATTTCTAAACTCAACTCAATCAAAAGGTGTTGAAAGGTAGATAATATTTCACTTCAAAATCGACCCGTCCAAATTTTAACATTTTAACAACCTCAATCCATTGGCGCATATTAGGAGATACGGGTGAACATCATGTCAGAGAAGAATTTTTTCGGAATCCCAGCTCTTCGAATTTTAAAGAAAATTAAGTTCCACTAATTCTTAAATCATTTTGGCTAGTGGAGTACATTCCTCATAAAAACATGGTATTGGTAAATTGGTTAGCAATATCAAATACAATTTGAAAATTGTTTGAATCAAAAGCATTTCACGAACCTAACTGTCATGTCTTGTCATCTGCTTAAGAACTGATTGATACTCGATAATGAAGTACTTGATTTGTGTTTTAAATACTGGATTATGTGGATTAGTAGGTTAATAACAATAGCCAAATTTAGTTAAGCTCTAAGATTGTTCGGGAATGATAAAGTTATATAATTTTATAGATTAAATGTAGCTAAGCCGATTATTTTATATGAAAATTAATGACTCTAATCTGCAATTGGGATTCTAAAGCAAGTCGTACTTCTAAGAAGTTACTAACTTGTCTGCTAATTCGCTAAAATTATAGAGGCTGTTGAAATCTAAAGTTATGTTAAGGACCAGTTTTTAAATACTATTATTAGGATACTAAATTTCTTCTTCATGTATTCTTCTTCAGTTATATTGTGACATGGATTCTTAATTTTCATCTTTTGGGGTCATCTCATCACATGCTGCTGTTTATAAATTTATTTCATATTTTCCTACTTTTCTAATTGTGAATTAAGAAGATTTTAATTAGTCAATTAGTCATTTACAATGAGTAATATGTAATCGAGTATATGGTAACAGTTAATTTGTAATATGGAATCTGTAATATGTAAAGTAAATAATTAGTAACAAGCAATTTGGCTATTTTCGAAACGAAATATTCATTTATAGAAACATACTGACTCAAAAAAATACCCTCGCAAGGCCACTTATCGGAATAAGTAGGTCTCTCGTCAATGTGTCTCGACTACAGGCAATTTTTGAATAGAGCGCCATCAAGTTGTATACGGTTGGATTTTGTTGTTTTGGTATGTTTCAGCAAATCAAAATTATTTTGAAAGAGTTAGTTACTTGTTGGTGGCTCACAAGTCAAAGCTGTAACGTCTAGCAAGAAATTAATTTGGTAGAAAAACAAAATCTTCGATCAATTTTTACAATGAAAAAGTCGAGATTAAAAATCGTCTAACTAACTTTTTAAGTTTCTTGTGGTAGTTCGGACTTCATTGTTTAATCAATTATATTTTCCAGATTCCATTTGTATTTTTCAGATTAAGTTGCATGTTCATATAAATTAGCGATGCTGCTAGAACTTTTTTCCTTTTGTTGATAACCTTCATTATAATCTATACCTAATCCCTATAAACTATTATATTTAAGATTTCCACGTAGTTTAGCCTCAAAATATTAAGGATATAATTTTTGAATCATGTTCAATATAACTTCTTTCATTGGATTGTTTCTTTTGGCTGGAGATTAATCGGTGCAACAGTAAAACATCTTGGGTGAGTTGTTATTTTGGGATTTAACTGTTTAACTTGATTCTAGTTAATTTGATCTAATATTTCAACAAACTATAATTTAGAAAATAAAACCTTTTGTGAAAAATTGATAAAAGTATTCAGTTTATGTCTAGCAAAATATTTTTTGCTAGTTGTTTAAGCATCTAAACCTTAGTAGCCGTTTCAAAAACTTCCTTTGTAAAGTGTAATTGGTAATTAGCAATTTGTGTTTTGTATTTACTCTTTACTCTTTACTATTTGCTTTTTACTACTTACTCTCTACTTGTTACTATTTGCTTTTTACTCTTTACACTTTACGCTTTACTGATTACTTATTGTTATTACACTTTGCTCTGTATGTTTCTGTAAATCTATATCTATTGTACATAATTATGTAATTCTAGCATGGCATCTCAATTTTCATCGTTCGGGGTCATCTCATCACATGCTGTTAATAAAGTTGTTTCTTTTTCTCCAATTCCAACACGATCCAATTGGGGATATTTCTTTAATACTAATTTGGCCGGATTATTTTACTTATGACGTCCTAACTAATTTCAAGTTGATGGTAAAATATTGAATTCAATTTATACAGTCACTTAAATAATTACGAGTAGCCACACAATGTTATAAAATAAATTTTTTCATTATCTATCTATCTTAGAGCAGGAATGGCTATTATTATATCAAAATTCTACCTCATTACTAATTAAAAGTCCATTGGTCAACTATTAAATTGAAAAAAGTATATAATCCACATTTTTAGTACGTCTATATGAGTAAAATCAATATCATCAGTTAAAGAACGTCTAGCAAGTAAGCAATTTAGTGGACCGAAAAAAAACATTCAATCTATTTTTACAATGAAAATTGGGACTAATATATATTTATCTAGCTAATTTTTCTATTTTCTTATTGATGATCTGACCTCATTGTTTAATCAACTGCATTATCCAGACTCCATTTGTAATTATTCAGATTCAGTTGTGTTCAAAAAACTTCATGTTCATTTGAATTGGTGATGCATTGTGAGCTTTTCTCCTTTTGATGAGAACCTACATTATAATCTAACCTAAATCTAAATTCTATAAACTATTATATTAAAGATTTTCACGTAATTTAGAAAGCTCTAAATATTGAAGTAAGAATCTGCCAAGATTGCTCTATTTTATCTCCTTCGTCGGATTTTTTTTCTTTGTATCTGGAGAGTAATATCTGTAGCAATATAACATCTTCGTTGAATTGATAGTTTAGGATTTAGTGGTTTAACAGGAAATTAACTTTTTTAACCTAACATTTTTACAATCTAAAATAAAAACTTTCATTGTAAAATTGACTAGTGTTCTGTTTTTGTCAAGCAAATTGCTTGCTTGCTAACAATTTAAGTTTGTAAGTTGTTCTGCATTTCTATAAATCTATATATATATAATTATGTAACTCGGCAATTCCCTTTCAATAGAATAAAACTGATTCTACCCTAACTCTTAATAGGCTCTTATGATGAAAAAAGGTTCATTGCAATTTGGATTCCAAAATAAGGGTTGGTTGTACTTCTAAGTAGCCTGCTAATTTGACAAAACATTTACTATTTTACTATTAATAGGAGAATACTATTTTCATTTTCATTTATTCGTCTTCAATCATATGCCGACAGGCATCTCAACTTTTATATTATAGGGTCATCTCATCACTTGCTCATTATACAGTTTTTCGTTTTCTCCCAGTTTAACAAGGCAATATTACCTGGTTAACTATTTAGCTATTCCCCTTATTACATTTTTTAGTCCCTGTATATTCCCTTGCTGGAATTTTATCATTTTCACACAAACAACAAAATTTAAAGATTACCAAACATTAAATTGCAAACAATATTAATCGCAATTATAGAATGTAAATATACCTGTCCTGGTGGAAACAATGTCCAAAGCTACAAAATTAAGTATTTATAATATTATCGAGAGTTTCTAAAGCATGGCGGTCCAAGGCATGAGATCAAAGATAAAATTTATTAATGTCATATGTGCATATGTTCACTCTGTCAACACCTTTTGATCGAAAATAGTTGTAACCTCTGAGTTACCACCTGTTTTGATAGTAGTATTTAATACATTTTTAAAGGTATGGAGTAATTAGCAATTTAATTAGTAATTAGTTATTTACAATGTGTAATATGTAATCGTGTATAAGGTAACATTTAATATGTAATACTATACATATTAAAACTAATCAGCAATTTGTTTGTTTTAGGAAAAAAAATTTCATTTACCGAAATTTAATCACTCAAGAAATATCCTCGCGGGGCCATTTAAAAAAATAAGTAGTGCTATCAATGCGTCTAGGCTAGAGGCAATTTTTGAATGGAGCGCCATCAAGTTGTAGAAAGTAGATTTTTGTGGTTTAGGTATTTTTAAGCAAATCAAAAATATTTTGAAAGGGCAGGTTTACTTTTTTGGTGAACCACGAGTAAAAGCTCGAACGTCTAGCAAGAAAGCAGTTTATTAATAGAAAAACAAACTTTTCGATCAATTTTTACAATGAATATTCGAGATTAATAATCTTCTACCCAACTTCTAACATTTTTATTTTCTTACGGTAGATCGGATTTCATTTTTTAATCAACTGCATATTCCACTTCATATTTTTTCAGATTAGTGTTGCTTTCGAAAGGCTCCATGTTCATTTGAGTTGGCGTTGCTGTATGATATTTTTCTTCCATTAAGAACCTACTAGTAACCTATACCTAAATCCTAAAAACTGCTACATTTAATATTTGTAGTTTGCAATCCTCGAAATATGGAGAATAAAATCTTACAACCATGCTCTGTTTCACTTCTTTCATTAGATTTATTTCTCTATTAGGAGTAACAATGAAACATTTTTGTTAAGCTGATATTTTGAATTTGACGGATTTGACGGATTTTACGGATAATTTAATATTTTAATTTAACAGTTCTTTAAACTAGAATTTAAACTTTCATTGTAAAATTGATTAAAGTATCTATTTTTGACTATCAAATTGCTTATTACTCTTCGCTCAAGCTTTTACACCTTTGTAAACGTTTCAAAAACTTCCGTTGTAAAGTGTAATTAATAATGGATGATTAACTATTATTTGCGTTTTACTTTCACTCTCTTTCTTTAATATAGATTAGGCACTATATACCTATATAAACTTTATACACTTTATATTCTTTATACACTTTATACACTTTAAACACTTTATACATATTATACATATTATAAACTTTATAATCTTTATACACTTTAAACAATTTAAACACTTTATACAATTTATACAATTTAAACACTTTATAAATTTTATAAACTATACACACTATACACACTATACACTTTATGCATTACATACACTACATACACTACATACACTATATACACTTTATACACTTTATACACTTTACACACTGTACACACTTTAAACACTTTATACACTTTATACACTTTGTATACTTTATACACTTTAAACACTTTATACACGTTATACACTTTATACACTTTATACACTTTATACACTTTATACACTTTATACACTTTATACACTTTATACACATTATACATATTACATATTATAAACTTTATAAACTTGCATAAAGTTTATTTATTTATTGAAAGATTGACATAACAATTTTTATACACTTTATACACGTTATACACTTTAAACACTTTATACGCTTTAAACACTTTATACACTTTATATCTTTATACACTTTACAAACTTTATCACTTTTTATACTTTACACACTTTATAAACTTTATACACTTTAAACAGTTTATACACTTTACACATTTTATACACTTTATACACTATTTACACTATATACACGTTATACGCGTTATACACTATATATACTTTATAAACTTTATACATATTATACAATTTATAATTTATAATTTATAAACTTTATACACTTTATTCACATTATACACTTTATACTCTTTATACGATTTATATACTTTATACACTAAACACATTTATACACTTTATACACTTTACACACTTTATACACTTTATACACTTTAAACACTTTATACACTTGATACACTTTACACATTTTATACACTTTATACTATATACACGTTATACACTATATACACTTTATAAACTTTATACATATTATACATATTATAAAATTTATAAACTTTATAAACTTTATACACTTTATACACTTTATACTCGTTATACACTTTATACACTTTATACGCTTTATACACTTTATACGCTTTATACACTTTATACAGTTTATAAACTTTATACACTTTATATACTTTATACACTTTATATCTTTATACACTTTATCACTTTATGTACTTTTTACATTTTATACACTTTAAACACTTTATACACTTTATATACTTTATACACTTTACATACTTTATACACTTTTTACGCTTTAAATACCTTATACACTTTATACAATATATAAATTATATGCACTTTAGACACTTTATGCACTTTATACCCCAAAAAATATTTTTCCCAATTTATTGGTGACAAAGTCACAGATCGTATAATAAGGGGTATATGTTGTATATTATACAGAGTATATTATACAGGGTGTCCCAGAATGAATGGATAAGCCTGAAACACCTTATATAGGGTTCCAATAGGAATGATATGATTTTTAAGTGACGTTTCGGCCATTTGTAATATGTCATGATCTGTCATTTTTTGTTTCATTGTGTTTAGTAATGTTTAAAATTTCATCATGGTGAGATATACGCAAATTATTCAGTTTTATTATCAAAATAATCGTTCTCCATTTGCAACTTTTCGTGCGCTTTTGCCATTTTATAGTCGTAATAATCGTCCAAGTGTGCTCGATATTCGTCGAAATGTTGAAAATTTTGAGCGTACATTTTCTTTACATAATGTTGAAGTGCCAATAAGACAAAGATTCGCTCGAAGTAATGCAAATATTGCTGCCGTTCAGGCAAGTGGTGCTGCCACAATTTGTCAATTCCAAGACGTTCTCAAGAATTGGGACTGTCTCAAACCACAACCTGGCGGATTTTGAGAAAGGAATTGGGTTTGCATCCGTATAAAATTGTTCTCACTCAAAAACTGAAGCCATTGGACCACCGTAAACGTCGTGAATTTGCTGATTTTGCCTTGGAACAATTTGAAAACGATAACGATTTTTTAAAAAAAATCATCTTCTCCGATGAGGCTTACTTTCATTTGAGTGGTGCGGTAAATAAACTAAACTGTCGATTCTGGTGCGAAGAAAATCCACACATTTGAAAAACCATTACATTCACCTAAATTGACAGTTTGGTGTGGTTTTTGGTCTGGTGGAATCATCGGCCCGTATTTTTTGAAAATCATTCGAAATGAAGCTGGTAACACCGTTACTGTCAATGGAGATCGGTATAGATCGATGATACCCAACTTTTTATGGCCGAAATTGGAAGAAGTTGATCTTGACAACATTTGGTTCCAACAAGACGAGGGATACGTGCCACACAGCAAGTGCAACAATTTTTTTTAAAGAAATCATATCACTCTTATTGGAAACCCCTATAGTAGAGCTATTGTGCGCAAAAAATAGTAAGACTTTGTGCATAATTTTAAAATTCTTTATTTATTTCTCCAAATCTATTTCGTCCCCCTCAAAGTAATCCCCTCCGGTCTCAATACACTTGTGCCAACGTTTTTTCCAATCCTCGAAACAGTTCTTAAAGTAAATTTCCGGAATAGCCTCCAATGCGCGTAGCGATTCCCGTTTAATGTCTTCAATTGACTCAAAACGGTTTTCCCGGAGCGGTCGTTTGAGTTTGCTGAACAGCTAGAAGTCAGACGGAGCTAAATCAGGCGAATACGGTGATTGCGGAACGATATGGGTGAAATTTTTGGCGAGAAAATCACGTAAAACCAATGCAGTATGAGAAGGTGCATTATTGTGGTGCAAAAACCAAGAGTTGTCGACCCATAATTCCGGTCTCTTTTTGCGAATAGCTTCGCACAAACGACGCATAACACTCAAATAGTATTCGTTGTTGACAGTTTGGCCGGTCGGAAGGAATTCGGAGTGCACCACCTCGATAATCGAAGAAAACTGTGAACATCACCATGATTTTTGACTTGCTTTGACGTAGTTTTATGGCTTCGGCTCACCTTTGGCACGATATTCGGCCGATTGATCGTTTGTTTCCGGGTCCTAAACAAAGATCCAAGACTCATCGCCAGTTATAATACGTTTCATGACATCCTGGTAGTCGGAAAGCATTGTTTCACAGACGTCAACGCGACGCTGTTTTTCCAAAAAATTGAGTGATTTTGACCCAAATGATCTTTCAAAATGGTTTTCACTGATCCTTCCGATATTTCAATGATGCCAGTAAGGTCTCTGACTGTTAATCGTCGATTCTCGAGCACCAATTCCTTGATTTTATTAATGTGTTGATCATGAGTTGATGTTGATGGCCGTCCTAGACGTGGTTCGTCGTCAACACGTTCTCGACCCACTTTGAACAATTTGTACTGTGGCGTCTTTCACACCATGCCCAACCAAATCAGGTAATAAATTATAAATAAATTTTCTAAAATTGTCAAGCACCGTAAATGGTTAGTTGGGTATCCAAAAAATATTGTAGTTTTTGGTTTTGGTAGCTAGCTATGAAAAAATAAAAGTCAGTTTAGTTTTGAGATTTTTTCTAAAAAGAAATATGTCAGAAAAATAAAATAAAAAATATATTTAAAATAAACTTAAAACATAATAATTGTTATTCCTATATTTAAAATAAAAAATAAGTTTTGCTGTAACATAAATACAATTGTTCCTATATAAAAGAATTGTGTGATCGTGTATCTAATTAATAGAACCATTTAAAAGCTTGGTGGAGACTTTACCACTAAAGTACCAATCAAAAACACTTGCTCGCGACATACAATTATCATCGAAGGGCTTTTGCTACATTCTGGACGTTTCGGCACCACAAAATTGATTCCGCACACAAAATTTAATGGAACTTCTTTGTTGAATAATTTCACTCATTGTAAAAATCGCCGAATGCACTTTTTGTACTTCAGCAAGACAATCGTATACTAAACACAAATGATTATTTTGATGTGACATTAGGAACAGATGTCACTGACAATCATACCAACATAGAAAAAAAAAATATTTCGACGAATGGTTTTCCGCGCGGAATTTAAATAAATATTCTTACTACTTTTTGCCCACAGTAGTATATCATTTTTTTTTTAAAGTTTATTTTTTTCACATTACTTTACGTTTCCGATCACCACGGCTACAAATAAATTAAATCCATTTGTTTTTGGTGTTGTTCGGACATGTCGGGCGTGTATCAGAGTCTGTGGCAAACAGTTTTACCATTTACTGCAAATGTACATAGGTTAAATAAAGTATTATCAATGTGTAACGTTGTTTTTTATGAAGCCCTTATGATCAGGTACAGTTTAAGACAAGAAATAATCCAATTTTTAAAATTTTGCTATTTAATCGAATTTATTCCTTCTGTATACTAATAGCAATAACCTCGTATCTACATTAGATAAAATGATGTATTATACCATTTTGCAGATTATTAAACACGCATATTTTTAAAATAGTTGGTCACTTAGGTTCTCATACATTTTTTTCACCAAAGACGCTCAAACTTTTATAAAAAAAATATTTACCACATTTCATGCTGAAAATTGAAGATTAAATTTTTTTCAAAAAAAGTGCAACAGCTACTCATACTATTTACTGCATATCTATTAGTATAGTCCATTAAGAATATTATAACAACAAAAAACCGATTGATCTAATTTATTTGTAGCCGTGGTGATCGGAAGCGTAAAGTAATTATGAAGAAAGGGCCTTTTTTTTTAAAAATGATATACTACTTGGGATATATTGTTTTTGTATTTTATTTTGAGCACCCAATAGCTCTACTATAAGGTGTTTCAGGCGTATCCGTTCATTCTGGGACACCATGTATAAAAATTTCATTGGGTATATAAGAGTATTGTTGTATCACTACACTATCAGAAGCGTAGTTATTTTGAAGTTTTCTAGAGTTGTTACCATTAGAAAGTTTCTTAATGGTTAACGTTACCGTCGTTATACAATTAACTGATATCAAATTGTATAGCGGTATTGACGGTTAAATTTGGTCGATATACTGGTAACCGCGGTTACTGTAAAAAAGAAAAAGAAACAACGTACATATATTATAAAATTGGCCCATTATGAAACTGCTTTAAATTTCATGTTTACTAATCTGTCGGGACAATGCACAAACTCGGTTTGTTAATAATTTTATAATTTTGCGGCTATGATCCGTATTCGGAACTTACCGTTCTTATATAACATTATAAAAGTAATAATACCAAGAACATTATATAAATGAACTTTGGAGGAGAAACCTTACCTTGCATTTATAATATTTCTTAAAATTTTAAAAGTAAGTATAATAGTTTTTATAACGGTATTTCTTTAGAAATGCGTATAATAATGGAGTTTCTCTTATTACTAGTGGTTATATAAAATTACAAAAAGTAACAAAATATCAAATCTTGTTATATAGCAGCACAACTAAAGACCGGATGTTATATTAATTATATAATGCGATTAGAGATAATAACATTTTCCAAAAGGTATATAACACCACTTTTCTTCAGGAATATAAGGTCCTTAATTGTTTTTAATATTTCTAGATGTTTTATAAGAATAATTCCATTTATATATGAACTCACAGTTTATATTGCACTACATTAGTTTTTATGTAGGTATTCCATTCATTCGGCCATTTTTTAACTTTTTGCCAATGTCCATTATAAAATTTTGGATAGACGCAATTTTTTAAAATGCAAATATCTCATTCAAATTAATTAATAATGCAAACAGAATAACTATTTTGATATATTTCATATACCAGAACCATAAAAAATTCATGTTAAGATGTAATATTACCTAATTTAATTTTTTTATATTTATCATAATAAATTAAAATGTTAAAATATTCCTTATTTATAAAGTGCGTTGTTGGTTTTAGAGCTACCAGCTACTATATTTACAGTAAAATTTAAATCGCAGTTGATTTCCATCATATAGGCACATAAATCGCAATAAAAATGCACATAATTATGCGTAATGGATATAAAATATTAAATTAAATTATTAAAATATGGAGAACTGTTTTATCATATTTGTTAGTTTATAAAACTAGTAAAAATTAAATGTATTGTAATACGAGTATTTATGAAATATTTTTTATAAAGTAACAATGATGAAAGATAAAAGCATAATTTGGTAGTTACAAGAGGTTATGGAAACATATCTAGTACCATTATAAACAATGTTTTCAATGTTTAATTAAAAAACCAGAATTTATATTATGCTACCATAATCAAGTATTATGCTACAACAACCCACGATTTAAGCTCTTTAAGGGGTTTATACACTTTATACATTTTATATAGTTTAGACACTATATACACTATATACACTTTATACACTTTACATACTTTATACACTTATACACTTTACACACTTTATGCACTTTCTACACATTATACACATTATACACTTTATACAGTTTATACATTTTGTACACTTTTTATACTTTATAAACTTTATACACTTTAAACACTTTATACACTTTAGATACTTTATACAATTTATACACTTTATACACATTATCCACTTTATTCACTTTAAACACTTTATAAACTTTATACGCTTTATAGACTTTATACAATTTATACACTTTTACATTGTTTACACTTTTTATATTTTTAGCACTTTCTACACTTTTACACTTTAACATTTTTTACACTTTTTACACTTGGATTTTTCGTTGTTTGCAATTTCTTTGAAAAGAATAAAGCAGTTTTGGGGAAAACATCTATAACCTAAAAGATTGTAAATTAATTATGAAACAGTACCGGTCCAGATCAGTTATCCAAAATATATGTGTAAATGACGATTTTTGTTTAAGAAACTTGTTTTTAACAAAAATTCGGCCAGGCGAATTGATTGATTGGAATGAAACTTCAAATTTAATTCCTTTATTTAAGGCTTGCTCCCTGTGATTTTTACCGAGATCGGTCTATCGGAAGTGCCAGGTTCCATAGGCACTTTTTCGTTTTTTGCGCATAGTTTGAGAAGCGTATATTAGGTAAGAAACCTGCAGCTGAAGTGCATCGATTGCTTGAAGAAACGTATGGTGAGGCTGCCTTCAGGAATAGAAGTTGTCGAGAGTGGTTTCAAAATTTTAAGAACGATGATTTTGATGTCAAAGCCAAAGAATGTGTAATGCCACACACTTGTCATGGAAATTTCGACATCATACGCGGTACAATATACTTAACATTTCGAAACATAGCACGCGCGAAAATATTTAATGATGCGAAGAAATTCCATGAAATTGTATTTTGTAAAATAAACACATTTTATATTTCGAAATTTATTTCTTTTACGATAATTCAATAACGATAAAATATGTTTATTAGGCATTACAAAATATTGTAATAATTAATATTAAGGTAATAAAAAATATATAGATTTGGGTATTCAAGGAAGAAGCAACAATGTTAAATAGTTAAAAATATAATGATAAAATATATAAATTATAAACTGTTTTCAATATTAAAAATAACGAAGTGATAATGTACACCCCATCCCTTTACAAATGTAGCGGAAGGTCGAAAGTGTACGAAGACGCAGAATTGGAAGTATTATTGGATTAAAATTTATGCCAAACGCAAGAAGAATGCCAGGCATAAATGAAAGGGGTTTTAACATCGCAACATGTCGTAGCGTGGTGTAACATCACGCAACATGGTGCAAGGGTGAATGACGGCCTATCCGGGAAACAATAAATGAAATTTCCAGATCAAAACTCCTTGTAATTCTTGCATTCCAAAAACCCTGTTCCGCTAAATTTTATCAAAATGGCTCAAGCCGAATAAAATGTACAAACAAGGCTCCAAAATCCGGACTCCATAGGATAACCTCCTAAATGAATTTCACTCCACCAAGTTTTATATAAATTGTGTGGGCCAAAAAAATTAAGAAAGGAATCCGGGTCCCACCGGACGACCCTCTGAACGGATTTTCCCGAAATTATTACTTTCTCCATTTAGTAGTCCATCTCCAATTTTTAAAATATTCGAGCGAGCCAACAATCGCAATTGATTCCTGGCAAATGCAAACCCCTTTCGACCAATTATTAACAAAAGTATTGCGTATACAAATAGGTCTCCGCCGTTCGACAAAAGATGGTATCACCATTAAGTTATGTTAAAATTGCCCGTTATATTCTACAGTTGAACATCTGTCAACAACTTAACATTAAGATATTAGCGATTTTGTACCAGCATCACATGTTTTTTTTCTAGCGGGAACTTTTGATTCCCTTCTTTAGTTTGAAGAAAGCTGTAGCTGAGGCACAGCGATTGCTTGTTGAAGCATATGGTATGGTGAGGCTACCTTAAGTAAGAGAGGTGGCCGAGAGTAGTTTCAAACGTTTAAGATCGGTGAATTTGATGTCGAAGACAAGGAACGTAGCGGAAAGCCGAAATTGTACGAGTACGCGAAATTGGTAGCATTATTGGACGAAGATTGGTCCCAAATGCAAGAAAAACTGGCACTTGCATTAGGAGTGATAACAAGCAATTTCACAGCGTCCAATAATTTTATTGGGAATTATTCAAAAGAAAAGCAATTGTGTTCCATGCTGGAATGCTGCTTATCAGGCATAAAATAAACGGTTTTTGCATCGCATAGTCACTGGTGATGTAAATGGATCCACTATGATAACCCAAAAAACAAAAATCATGAGGATCACCTGGCCATGCTTCAACATCGACAACCAAGCCGAATATTCATGGAAATTATTGGTGTATTGATTTTGGTGGGATCTGCTTGGTGTCGTGTTATGAGTCGCTAAAACCGAACCAAAACATTAGTTCTCTACTGAACACAATTGATGAGATTTAGCTTAAGACTCAAGGAAAAACGCGCCCACTACTACTCCAGACACGACAAAATTATTCTCCTGCATAGTAGTCAAAACCTACTTGGAAATACTCAATTAGGAAGTTTTACCCCATTCGCCGTGTTCATCAGATAAGGACCCGTCTGATTACCACTTTCGAAGGTACCTAAAGGTTCGTTTTTACCAATATAAACTTTCGTTTCGATCGATGACGCATGGCCTGTTTGAGCCGCTCTTCACATCATATGAAGATACAAAAAATTGATTTGATTCATGGGTTGCCTCAAAAGATGAAGGGTTCTTCTGACGTGGTATTTGTGTGCTACCAGAAACATGGAAAAAAGTAGTGGCTAGCGATGGACAATACTTTGAATAAAACGTAACCTAACATAACCTTCTTTCACAATAAATGCCCAATTTTTGATAGAAACGGCGGAGATTTATTTGTCAGTAGCATTTACGAAAAACGAAAAGCGATTAAAGCAACAATTTTCGAATGTAAATTAAATTTGAAACAAAATTAGTTCAGATCATTTTTTAAATTTTACCAGAACGAATTTTGGCAAGAAAACTCATTTTATCAAAATTCGGAATTTCCGCAGTCTAGGCGGATTGACTATGCAGAATAAAACTTCAATCTTAGAATTTTTCCATTAATAGGAATCGTTGCGAAATTTGGTGTAAATCTGTGAATCGCAAGTGGTAGCTTCATTAGGAGCTTTTTCAATTTTTGCAATGATGTTGAAAATTTACAAAAAACAACAAAAAATTAAAAATGTTCAATAAATTTATAAATATTAAATATTCAACCAACAACCGTTTACCTTGTTGGTTTTCTAAAACTTAAGCCCCATAATGTTTCTGATTGTAGAAAATAGGTTTACCAAAAGATCCGTAAACTTAATTATTCGCTTTAGAAATCAAGTGGGGTGTATTTAAAATTGACAAAAAAAGTCGGGTGTTGACCAAAAAAAAGTCGGATGTTGACCACTACATATTCACTCCTCCATTTTTTAGTATAGTGAAAAGTGTAACCTCGAGATAGTGGCAGATTTACCATTCACTATATCACGGAATACAAAAAAGTAGTTTTAAAAAATCTCTGCGCGAAAACGTATGCGTGTTTGGTTGACGGTGTTTGGTTCAGTGAAGACTAAATGTATTTAGCTTCTTAGGCCAGACAGAAACTTCATACTTATACTTTTTCCATAAATTGGGAGATCCCAGTGAATTTGGGCAGTAAATCGGTCCACGAGAAGCAACATCTTCCATAGGAGCTTTCTCGTTATTTGCAAATATTTGGAAAAGTATAAAGCATTTATGAGAAAAAGAACTATAAATTTAAAGTTTATAAATATCGGTCTAAATCAGTTTTCCAAAATTTAAGCGGAAATTACGATTTTTAACACAAAAAACAAATTTCAGCAATAAGTCGGTTTATTTACAGACTGGATTGATTGACTGTTCGGGATGAACATTCATACTTAAGCTTTTTTCATAGATTGGAGAATATTAATGATTACTGGCTGACATCGGTTCAACGAAAGTGGCAGCTTCAAAACTATTAAAACACAAAATGTTGTTGTTAAATTTCAAACAAATATACACTGCTCGTTAACTAAATATATTGACTAAAAATATAAAAAAATTCTAAAGGAGAATAGCCAACGGGCTACAACCCTCCAAACAAGAATATAAATTATGAAAGATAAATTACTAGATGATTTGTAAATCAGTTGCAATAAATAAATACTCGTATATTTAAAAAAAATTTTATTTGAATAAAAATCAACGATCAATCTTAGCGATCGGTAATAATCTCGAGTATTTCATCCACGAGTTCTGATCATATCTTGCATTCTCTTTGGCATACTGTGCACTAGGTTTGCAACGTAAAGCTGCGCGCGGGCAAAGCAATTCGATCAATTTCCACTTCATCCAAATAATTATTGACATCGTTTGCAACGTGGGGTCTGACGTTGTCATGCCATTAATAATTCAAGTGTCCAGAATTTTTTGACGAACAATGTGGTTCATATCATTTTAAAATTTGATAGGAGATTAAAGGTTTTGATTAATAAACTTTATTTCACCAAAGTTCGACATCTCCACAGTCCAGGCGGATTAATTGTTTGGAAAAAACCTTCGTACTTAAACCTTTATAAAAGGCCTTTCAGGTGCAGGCATGGACAGTGATTATTTGCTTGTCATATTCAAATATAAGTGCAAACTGTCATCTACGTTCAATAGACAAGCTCAAAAGACCGTTCATAACAACGAAGAACCTCCCCTTAACACCCATGGAGAGTGTCACGCTGACTGTATAAGCTATATAACTGTGGCGGCACATAATACTATCGAAACTTGGAGAACACTAAGATCTCGCAATGATTGGATCGATGAACAGTGTCGAAAAAACAAATCTTTGTGCAAAATGAAGCATTTTAAAAGAATATCTCCGCGGCTGATGTTCTCTCAGTGTGACAAACCTACTTACAAAATCTGCTAAATCGGAATGATGAAGTAACCCCGATTAAGCCATTTGCTTTACCAGGTGAAAACGTACTTGTCGAATATACCCCCGCCCCGCCCTCAGAATAGATTCAGTATCACTCGTGGTGTATTCTACTGAACACTGCCTACAAAGTATTGGCTAAGTTTGTACCAGCTAGACTCATATGCTGTATAAGATAGCGGAAATTTGACAGCGGAAAATAAGAGACTACGCTAAACGCGGCAAGTGGCAGCACCATCACAAAAGAGAATTTCTTTTGTTTTATAATTACCAGCGGAAAGTTTTTATTTATGCTGTATCTATTTATTATCTATTATATTTTTCACTAAATAAAACATCCCAGCGGAATAAAATATTAGAAGTGATACTTAAAATGACAAATTGATTGATATCCAAAGTAAAGGAACTCGCTAAATGAAATATTGAAATTTACTAATATTCCGCCTTTCGGCCATACCTTAACAAACGACGATGAAATTTGGATAGTAATATTGATCAGGGATTTTAAAGTAAGTTTTGGACAGAATTGTAGGACCTGCTCATGCTGCATTAAACTTGGCCATTTCAAAACCAATACTTTTAAAAATTTAATTTTTTTATTTATTTATTTTCAGTTTCGGCCATAAAAGTTGTTTTCAGTTTTTAAATCAAAAAATTATAGAGAAAATTCTAGTCCATCAATTTCCCCCAAATTTACCTTGTAATCTAAGTATGATCTAAGCTATTAGAAGAACAACCGAAAGAATATGTTACTAGAGGAAATTTTTGAGATTTTGCCAAAAAATGGAAATAACTTATATGACCACAGAAAATCAAAAAACTATAGTGAAAATTCTACTACATCAATTTTTCCCAAATTTTTTTTTGTAGTCTCAGTATAACCTAAATTATTAGAAAAACAACCGAAAGTATTGGTTACTAGTAGAAATTTTTGAGATATTGGCCAAAAACTGAAAATATCTTATATGGTCACAGAAAATCTAAAAATTGTAGTGAAAATTCTAATACATCAATTTTCTCCGGCTTTTTTTGTAGTCTCAACAAGAAATTGTAGTGAAAATTCTACTGTATCGGATTTCCCTAACATTTCCTTGTAGTCTCAGTATGACCTAAGCTGTTAGAAAAACAACTGAAAGTATTGGTAACTGGTAGAAATTTTTGAGATATTAGCCAAAAACTGAAAATAACTTATATGGCCACAGAAAATCAAAAATTTATAGTGAAAATTCAAATACATCAATTTTCCCCAAATTTTATTTGTAATCTCAATATGTCCTAAGCAATTAGAAAAACAATCGAAAGTATTGGTTACTAGTGAAAGTTTTTGAGATATTGGCCAAAAACTGAAAATAACGTATATTGCCACAGAAAATCAAAAAAATTTAGTGGAAATTTTAATAAATCAATTTTTCCTAAATTTTCTTTGTAGGCTCAATATGACCTAAGCTATTAGAAAAACAACCGAAAGTATTGGTTAATAGTAAAAGTTTCTGAGATATTGGCCAAAAACTGAAAATAACTTATATGGCCACAGAAAATCAAAAATGTATAGTGGAGATTCTAATACATCAATTTTTCCCAAATTTTCTATGCAGCCTCAGTATGACCTAAGCGTTTAGAAAAACAACCGAAAGTATTACTAACCAGAAGAAATTTTTAAGATATTGGCCAAAAACTGAAAATAAATTATATGGCCATGGGCACAGAAAATCAAAAAATTATAGTGAAAATTCTGATACATCAATTTTCCCCAAATTTAATTTGTAGTCTCAGTATAACTTAAGCTATTAGAAAAACAACCGAAGGTATTGGTTACTAGTAGAAATTTTTGAGATATTTGCCAAAAACAGAAAGTAATTTATATAGCCACAGAAAATCAAAAAATTGTAGTGAAAATTCTAATCCATTAATTTTCCCCAAAATTTCCTTGAAGTCTCAGTATGACCAAAGCTATTATAAAAACAACCGAAAGTATTGGATACTAATGAAAATTTTTGAGATATTGGCCAAAAACTCAAAATAACTTATACGGCCACAGAAAATCAAAAAGTTATAGTTGAAATTCTAATACATCAATTTTCCCAAACTTTTCCTTGTAGTCTCAGTATGACCGAAGCTACTAGAAAAACAACCGAATGTATTGGTTACTGGTGGAAATTTTTTAGATATTGAAAATAAACTGGAAACTAATTAGAAGATCACAGAAAATCAAAAAATTGTAGTGGAAATTCTAATACATAAGTTTTACCCAAATTTTCCTTGTAATCTCAGTATGATTTACTCTATTGGAAAAACAACCGAAATTATTGGTTACTAGTAGAAGTTTTTGAGATATTGGCCAAAAACTGAAAATAACTAATATGGCCACAGAAAAACATAAAATTATAGTAAAAATTCTAATCCAATTTTCCCCAAATTTTTCTTGTAGTCTCAGTATAACCTAAGTTATTAGAAAAATAACCGAATGTATTGGTAACTAGTGAAAGTTTTTGAGATATTGGCCAAAAACTGAAAATAACTTATATGGCGGCAGAAAATCAGGAAATTTTAGTGAAAATTCTGATATATCAATTTTCCCCAACTTTTTTTATAGTCTCAATATGAGTTAATCTATTAGAAAAACAAGCAAAAGTATTGGTTACTACCGGAAGTTTTTGAGATTTTGGCCACAAACTGACAATAACTAAAACTACTACTACATTAATTTTCCCCAAATTTTCCTTGTAGTCTCAGTATAACTTAAGTCAATAGAAAAGAACCAAATGTATTAGTTACTTGTAAAAGTTTTTGAGATATTGGCCAAAAACTGAAAATAACATAAATAGCCGCAGAAAATCAAAAAATTATAGTGAAAATTCTAATACATCAATTTTCCCCAAATTTACTTTGAAGTCTCAGTATGACCTAAACTATTAGAAAAACATCCGAAAGTATTGGTTACTAGTAGAAATTTTTGAGATATTGGCCAAAAACTGAAAATATCTTATATGGTCACAGAAAATCTAAAAATTGTAGTGAAAATTCTAATACATCAATTTTCTCCGGCTTTTTTTGTAGTCTCAACAAGAAATTGTAGTGAAAATTCTCATTCATCGGATTTCCCTAACATGTCCTTGTAGTCTCAGTATGACCTAAGCTGTTAGAAAATCAACTGAAAATATCATAAGCCATTATAGAGATACTGTTGGTCACAGCAGCTAATGGAATAGCTCCGTCCCAGGGTAGGCGCATTAAGCGCTATGCAAATACGCCTTTATAATTTCGATAATACTAACCGAAAAGCGCATTAAGACCATCATAAACGAATACTAATCCAAGACGAGGATTTTCATAAAACATTAATAAATCACACTTGTTAAGAGATTACCGATCCCATCGCATCATCGTAAAACTGTACTGGTAACGATTAGAAATAAGATATCGAGAATCGTACTCTATCTAACGTCTATTTGATAAAATTGTAACTTTAAGAAAGATAAAAATGAATGAATTTAAATTTCATATATGAAAGTTACTCTACTAGCTATGAGATTCCCATTATCCTTTCTCGCAACTTTGCACTGATGAAGATCCGAAATAAATTTCTTGATGCGAATAATATTTAGGTTAATTATTAATTCGTACATTTACACCTCCCACGAAAAAATGCTAGCCAAATAATCCTAAAATTTTACAATGTACAAGGTTGGATTAGAGCTTTTTGAAAATCAAAGTACTTAAGATACAATAAATGTATAATAAACAGTCTCAAAACTATCGAGATTATTCAAAATTCAATTATCACTCAGGTTAGGGCCAGTCTGGACTACTTGAAAATAGTATTGTGCTAGAACAATATCGGTATTCCAATTGTCAAGAAACTTTTTACTCAAGTCAAATTTAAAATAAATATTTGGAGATTTTAAAATTTATGAATATAATAACGCTTACCTTGTTGTTGTTACAAAACGCTAATTTCTTTGATGACACTGTCCATCTTCCGTAGGATGTTGCCTATGATTTCTAAAAATATTGAATATTGTTGACAAATCAAAAACAATCCAAAAACTATTTTGAAATGTATTAGTCCTTGAGGCGGGCAGCTTTGGCCATCCATCATTTATCCATTAAATTCAATCTCATTGATTTGCCTTTGACACATCCATTCGTGAACTGGGAGCGATCGATTATTATGGCTTGTAAAAGCTTAAATGATGTAAGTTGAATTAATTGAACCTACAAATATTAAATGAAAATTATTTATAATTAAATATGGTAACATACCGTTTATCAGGATCAGCATCAGGATACATGCAAAATGTACGCCAAATTTAAAAAACAAACAACAATTTGGCATAAGACTAATGTCATAGACAGACTACTAGTTTCTGTCAAGAAGAAAAGGGAACTCAAGACACATTACAATTTATTTTGTATGCTCGTTTCGTTTTAAATATTAATGGAGTAAACGTTGACAAAAATGTCAAGACTGACATTTAATTGACATTTAAATTGTCAGAAATGACTTTTATGTTGACAGAACAGAAAAAAATTTGTTCCCGCCAACAGAATTTACAATGACAAATAGAAAACTCAAAGGAAACTAGATTTGCTTGGTAAACCATTAGTGTCCGGAACTTCCATTTTTGTTGTATTCGGCGTTGGAAACACAAAAATGCATCGGGATAAGAAAAAATATCTAAAATCTAAATAGAACGCAATCATGGTTAACTCGAAGCTATAATTATGGAACTAGTAGTATGTCTATAGCATAAGACTATTCGAATTTTTCTGGAAGTTAAAATTTATCTTAAAGGCATCTATCGAGTAGCAAAATGTGTTTTTACATTTATATTTTTTCAGTCACAACAAGCCGATGGTACAGGTACAGATTCCATGGTGTAAGATTTTTTTTTTGGTTTGCGATTCGTCTGAGTCTTTGTTTAACTTTCTTTATTTATATCGATGGCGCGACATCCCATTAAGGGATTTGGCAGCCGTTAGGGTCAGGTCTTAGAGTTGCTGGAAGATGAACACTGCTGTTGGATACTGCCATGTTAGGGGGTGGGGTGAGGGCGTTATTGGGTTGTAGATTAATCGGTTTATTATTGGGTCCAACCAGATTTAACGATAGTTAAACCGATAAATCTAGAACATTGGTTAATGTAATTAATTATTATAAAAAATTATCGATAATTTTGGTGACTCAAACCACAAACAATATATTAAATCAGATATGAAAACAACAAGTAAAGGTTATGTAGTTGAATATTTAAGTTAAACTCCATTTGTACAATTAACAACATCTATCGCATTAAATTAACAAAAAAAATAAAAATTGTCTCGGATAAAAGTTTCTCACTCCTAACACGACACAAACCGATCAAAATAAAATTATGGTGTTTCGTATTATTTTTCATTGCCCTAATGCAACAGAGCAAGACGCAAAAAACACATTTTTTATAAAAAAAAAACAAAAAATTAAAATATCCAATGAGATACAGCGTTTGTGGGACTTTATGTTTATATGTATTTGAATCACAACTAAGCCATAGCGCTAAATGTATTTTCGTTCAATTATTTTTGAAAGTAAATTCATATGCAGTCTTTGAACGTGTTTGCTTTTACGAGAATAAAGAATATCTATATTATTGCGTTGTAACAATACCAATACAATACTGTAGTATTGTATTGGTATTGGTTGTAACTATTCCCAATACATGCATAGTCATAGCGGTTGAGTTTTTAATATATGTATACAGATCGAGTAGAATATTGAGAAACGATTTTGCAATACTATTTGAGTTCATATTTTTAGATGATGAGTTCAGATTTTAAAATTACGACTAACAATTTTTTCAACATTTAATTTTAAATTTTTTATTTATATGGCCTTCGGCCTATTGGTCTTTTTTCATAGGTAGTGCACATCATGCCTTATCGATATCGAATGAAATCGTTTACGACACTTTAGGTTCCCATTAATCATTCATTTAAATTAATCATTCATAACAAACTGATATTTTAGGTTCTAAGGGACCAACAATTTAAATACGAATATAATTCATACAGAAGATTCGTCCATTTACATATATTATCCTATAGCGCCAATTCTAACGGTTCGTCTTCAGATTTTTTCGTAGGTATAGTGAATATGATTTTTGATCGATGCCAAATGAAATTGTTCACGACGTTTTAGGATCCATTCGTTTAAATCTAAAATATACAGTTTAAATTAAATGGTCCGTCCAAGGATTCTATAGCGCCAATCACAGCATACGTATGAGCTTGAAAATTTTTTTTTGTATTGGACATCATGTCGTCTAGAAATCAGGAAAGATCAGTGGCTTCATATAGGTGTATTAATAAATAATGTAAAACATAACGCACCTTAATGGCTAAACCGAAACACCCCTATACATTTCCGGTATCATGAACCATTGCAGTCAATTCCTGACACTCGAAAATACCTTCTTTAAATTTTTTTAACATTCGAGCCATTTTTTATAAATGAGGACTTGGATCCCAACTGAGAAGAACCATCTGAACAAATGTTTCCGAATTTGAAACTCATAATCGGTTCTTAGCACTCGAAAAACCTTCATTAATTTTTATAAAAATCGTTCGACTAGAAAAACCTTAAATAAATTTTCCGAAAATGAGGACTCATCGCAATCCATTCCTGGTAATCTCTAATTAGAAAACCCTTATCAACCGCAATTGTTATGAAAATCGTTCGAGTCTAAAAACATCTACAGAATGGTATCGAAATTACCTCTAATGAGACCAGAATCCATCACAATCGATGTCTGGTACTCTAAAACGTTCACTCAGCTGCTCAAGAAAACCGTGCGACTATAAAATAAATTAAATAAAGGAACCCGGGCCCTCCAAACTACATCAAAATCATTTGAGGCGGACGAATATGTAAAAAGAGACCAAGCTCTTAGCATTAATTAGATAGTGAATGCTGCAAATAAATATTGTTACTCATAACAACGAACATTTTGAATAGACACGATTAACGAAAACATACAACATATCATCGTAAGTTAACGCAACCATGAAACACAATGCCAGACATCTAATTAACGCAAAATCCAACGCGAAGCAACTTAGTGGAAGGTCAAACAACATTCCTAAACAAGATCCAAGATCAACTTAATGCAACAGCATGCAACATTACACAACAAATTTTATCAAAATTGTTCAAGCCCAATAAATTGTTAAAAGAAGGTTCCAAACCAAATCAAGAGCCCCTTTGTATGAGGGCCCATCGTAATCGATTCCTGGTACTCGAAACCGCCCTCCCCCCCATCTCCTCACCAATTTGTATTGGAATTATTCGAGCTAAATTTATTTTAAAAAATGGGACTCAACGGGGGATCTCATAAACGATCATTAAAAATCCTCATTCCATTCTTTAAAAAACCACTATCACCGAAATTGATTTTGATCGCAAAATTCGTTGCTATCAAAATTGTTGAAGCCGAAAAATGAAAAAAAAACGGGCCCCATCGAATAACCCACTAATCGAAATTTCCCGAAATTACCATTCAGCAAAATCAATTCCTGGCAGTTTTTATCTAGAAATCAAGCGAGCCAACAAAAAATAATAAAGTCCGGCCCCCACCGGATCTTATAAATGAATTTTCCCCGAAATCAGGATCCGTCTTTATTGGATTGTGGTGCTCGAAAACGCCCGCTCAACAATTTTTAGAAAATTGTGCCAGCCGAAAAAAAATAACAAACGAAACTGGGCCCCACCAGACCTCTCTCTCAATGGATTATCCCGAAATAAGCACCCACCGCAATTGACTACAGCACGGAAAGCCCCCCTCTCTGCTCCACCTACCAAGTTTCATAAAAATCGTGGGAGCCGAAAAAAATAATGAAAGAAATCCACTGGGGTCCACTGGATGACACTCTCATCGAGTTTGCCCCGAAATCAGGACCGATCGCTAGAATTCCTCGT
Organism: Nephrotoma guestfalica; assembly: GCA_963691935.1. Lineage (NCBI taxonomy): Eukaryota > Metazoa > Arthropoda > Insecta > Diptera > Tipulidae > Nephrotoma > Nephrotoma guestfalica. Next base: position 230,088,078 of record OY829913.1, on the reverse strand, counting down.
ATTTGAACCTCTCTTATTTTACATATTTTTATCGTTCGAGCCAAACAAATTAAAAACTAAACCTCGGCCCCTGGCCTAAGCTATTAAAAAAACAAGCGAAAGTATTTGCTACTAGTAGAAATTTTTGAGAAATTGGCCAAAAACTGAAAATAACTTATATGGCCGCAGAAAAGCAAAAAATTATGGTGGAAATTCTACTACATCAATTTTCCCCAAATTGGCCTTGTATAGACTCAGTATAACCTAAATTATTTGAAAAACTACAGGAAGTATTGGTAACTAGTAAAAATTCTTGAGATATTGGCCAAAACCTGAAAATAACTTATTTGGCCGCAGAAAATCTAAAAATTGTAGTAAAAATTCTAATACATTGATTTTCCCTAACATTTCCTTGTAGTCTCAGTATGACCTAAGTCACTAGTGGAAGTTTTTGAGATATTGGCCAAAAACTGAAAATAACTTAAATAGCCGCAGAGAATCAAAAGATTATAGTGAAAATTCTAATACATCAAATTTCCCCAAATTTTCCTTGTAAAATAAGTGAGACCTAAGCCATTAGAAAACAACCGAAAGCGTTGGTTACTAGTAGAAATGTTTGAGATATTGGGCAAAAACTGAAAATAACTTAGAAGGCCGCAAATAATGAAAAATGTATAGCGAAAATTTTACTACATCAATTGGACAAAAACTGAAAATTACTTAGATGGCCGCAGATAATAAAAAAATTATAGTGAAAATTCTAATACATCAATTTTCCCTAATTTTATTTGTAATCTCAGTATGAGCTAAGCTATTAAAAAAACAACCGAAAAAGTTGGTTACTAGTGGAAGTTTTTGAGATATTGGCCAAAAACTGAAAATAACTTATATGGCCGCAGAAAATCCAAAAATTGTAGTGAAAATTCTAATTCATCAATATTCCCCAATTTTTCCTTGTAGTCTCAGTATGACCTATTAGAAAAACAACTGAAAATATCATAAGCCATTATAGAAATACTGTTGATCACAGCAGCCAATGGAATTGCTCCGTCCCAGGGTAGGCGCACTAAGCCCTATGCAAATACGCCTTTATAATCTGGATAAAACTAACCGAAAAGCACATTAAGACAGTCATCAACGAAAACTAATCGAAGTAAGACGAGGATCTTCATAAAACATTAATAAACCACACTTGTTAAGAGATTACCGTTCCCATCGCATCATCGTAAAACTGTGTACTGGTAAAAATTAGAAATAAGATATCGAGAATCGTACTCTATCTAACGTCTATTTGATAAAATTGTAACTTTAAGAAAGATAAACATGAATGAATTTAAATTTCATATATGAAAGTTACTCTACTAGCTATGAGATTCCCATTATCCTTTCTCGCAACTTTGCACTGATGAAGATCCGAAATAAATTTCTTGATGCGAATAATATTTAGGTTAATTATTAATTCGTACATTTACACCTCCCACGAAAAAATGCTAGCCAAATAATCCTAAAATTTTACAATTTACAAGGTTGGATTAGAGCTTTTTGAAAATCAAAGTACTTAAGATACAATAAATGTATAATAAACAGTCTCAAAACTATCGAGATTATTCAAAATTCAATTATCACTCAGGTTAGGGCCAGTCTGGACTACTTGAAAATAGTATTGTGCTAGAACAATATCGGTATTCCAATTGTCAAGAAACTTTTTACTCAAGTCAAATTTAAAATAAATATTTGGAGATTTTAAAATTTATGAATATAAAAACGCTTACCTTGTTGTTGTTACAAAACGCTAATTTCTTTGATGACACTGTCCATCTTCCGTAGGATGTTGCCTATGATTTCTAAAAATATTGAATATTGTTGACAAATCAAAAACAATCCAAAAACTATTTTGAAATGTATTAGTCCTTGAGGCGGGCAGCTTTGGCCATCCATCATTTATCCATTAAATTCAATCTCATTGATTTGCCTTTGACACATCCATTCGTGAACTGGGAGCGATCGATTATTATGGCTTGTAAAAGCTTAAATGATGTAAGTTGAATTAATTGAACCTACAAATATTAAATGAAAATTATTTATAATTAAATATGGTAACATACCGTTTATCAGGATCAGCATCAGGATACATGCAAAATGTACGCCAATATTAAAAAACAAACAACAATTTGGCATAAGACTAATGTCATAGACAGACTACTAGTTTCTGTCAAGAAGAAAAGGGAACTCAAGACACATTACAATTTATTTTGTATGCTCGTTTCGTTTTAAATATTAATGGAGTAGACATTGAGAAAGATGTCAAGACTGACATTTAATTGACATTTAAATTGTCAGAAATGACTTTTATGTTGACAGAACAGAAAAAAATTTGTTCCCGCCAACAGAATTTACAATGACAAATAGAAAACTCAAAGCAAACTAGATTTGCTTGGTAAACTATTAGTGTCCGAAACTTCCATTTTTGTTGTATTCGGCGTTGGAAACACCAAAATGCCTCGGGATGAGGAAAAATATCTAAAATCTAAATAGAACGAAATCATGGTTAACTCGAAGCTATAATTATGGAACCAGTAGTCTGTCTATAGCATAAGACTATTCAAATTTTTCTGGAAGTTAAAATTTATCTTAAAGGCATCTATCGAGTAGCAAAATGTGTTTTTACATTTTTATTTTTTCAGTCACAACAAGCCGATGGTACAGGTACAGATTCCATGGTGTAAGATTTTTTTTTTGGTTTGCGATTCGTCTGAGTCTTTGTTTAACTTTCTTTATTTATATCGATGGCGCGACATCCCATTAAAGGATTTGGCAGCCGTTAGGGTCAGGTGTTAGAGTTTCTGGAAGGTGTACACTGCTGGATACTGGCATGTTAGGGGAGGGGGAGGGCGTTATTGGATTATAGATTAATCGGTTTATTATTGGGTCCAACCAGCATTATCGTTAAACCGGTAGATCGAGAAAAATGGTTAATTCAATTAAGTTTCATTAAAAATTGTGGATAATTTTGGTGACTCAAACTTATTAGAAATTAATAATTAATTTTTAGATTTAAAATGGTTAAAGAAATGGTCAGAGTCTAGTAGAACAATAAAATTTCGATTATCAGCAACGTTTTCGCCAACGATTAGTTAATTTCAATTGTTAAGGCAAGCTCAACATATATGTAAGTATAACTTACTAAACTATTAATTAGTATACTAGTAGGTTAATGAATATATACAGTAAATACTTGGCTTTGTATTTATTAGCTTGTTTATTGTTAAATGCTATTTGTAAAGCTAGCACAGCAACTAAATATTTGTTGCTGGAATTGAATGATAGTAACTTTCCTAAAAACTTAAATCCGCCATTTTGGTTTCAATGCATGCGTAAGACTTCGTATAAACGAGTAAATTATAATTTATATAAAATTATGTAAAAAAGTTTCCAAATGCTTTACACGATTTTTAAAATATGTAAAGAAAACACTTTAAATCCCAAATAATAGTATACTTTCGGGTTAATAAAGGGGGCTAATAGTGTTTAGTATACTCAATTCGCAATACGATAGATTTACGTTGTAAACGATTTTCCATAAAATTTTCACATGTCCTAGTCCCCCACCAAATAATATCTGTACATTCAAAATAATAAGGATTCAATCCAACCGAAAATCATCATCTTTTGTCAGGTCATAGGGCCTAAGGGGGGTGTTCAGTATGCTCTTTTCGCAATACGATAAATTTACGAAAATCATCATCCTTTGACAGGTTATAGGGCCTAAGGGGGTTTAGTGTGCGATTTTCCATAAAATGTTCACATGTTCTAGGAAACCCCTACCAAATAGTAAATATACATTCGCAATAATAAGGATCCAATCCAATCGAAAATCATCATCCTTTAAAAAGTTATAGGGGTTAAGGAAGTTTAGTATGATCTAGTCGTTTTCCTGGGACATGGACAAATTTTATAGACAATCGCTTTCAACGTAAATTTATCGTATTGCGAATTGACACACTAGACACCCATAGGCCCAAAAACCGTTCACGGGATGATGGTTTTCGGTCAGATCAGATCTTTATTATCTCGAATGAGCACTTAGTATTTGTTGGGTGTTTTCCTAGGGCATTGGAATATTTATGAAATATCGCTTACAACGTAAATTTATCGTATTGCGAATTGAGCATACTAAAACCCGTAGGCCCTATAACCTATCAAAGGATGATGATTTTCGGTTGGATTAGCCCCATAGGCCAAAAAATCTTTCACGGATTGATGGATTTCGGTTAGATCAGATATTTATTATCTCGAATGAGTACTTAGTATTAGTTGGGGATTTTCCTAGATCATAGAAAATTTTATGGAAAATCGCTTACAACGCAAATTTATCGTATTGCGAATTGAGCATACTAAACACCCTTAGCTCCCATATTTTTTAAGGGATGATGATTTACGGTTGGATTCAGTCCTTATTATTTCGAATATACACTTACTATTTAATGGAAGTTTCCCTAGAACATGGGAATAGTTTATGGAAAATCGCTTACAATGGAAATTTATCGTATTGCAAATTGAGCAAATGATTTTCGGTTGGATTAGATCCTAATTATCTCAAATGTACACTTAGTGTTTGGTGGGGTTTTTCCTAGAACATGGAAAATTTAATGTTAAATCGCTTACAACGTAAATTTATCTCTTGGCCCTTTAACTTCCAAGGAATGATGATTTTCAATTGAATTAGATCTTTATTATCTCGAATGAACACTTAATATTTAGTGATGGTTTTTCTAGGACATGGGAAAATTTTATGGAAAATCACTTATGACGCAAATTTATCGTATTGCGAATTGAGCAAGTGTAAAATCAGCTAGAATATATTTCCTGAATGTCTTATTCAAAGGTTGCTTATTTTACCTTGGCCTGATGTTATGGCGAAAAATTGACCAGGAACAATTTCAGTCAAATATGGGAATGATGAAATATTTAACATACAAATGCGGAGATACCAATTTATTTGAATAATTTATACCACACCTTAGACGTCGACGGACAAAAATTGTCAATTGGTTTAACCAAATATATAGATTTAGCGGACAAAAGGTAAATGGTAGAATTATTAATCAAAATGTTCGCTTATATTTTATGGTGCCATCGAAAAGAGCCTGTCAAGGACTCAAAATAGTGTGGAGGCTTGGCACAGGTGACACGTTAACATTCAGTACCGTTAACTATAGAACAATAAATTTAAAAATGTGGAAACGAGTAAAATTGGAAGAATGTTCCTACACGCAAAAAAAAACTACTGTACTTTGCTCGCAAAGCGCTAAGTTAACTTAAAATTGTCAATTCAACGTAGTTTGTTGTAAGGTTAACTAATCCATGCCTAGTCATATTAGCATACGCTTAGTCAATTAAACAAAACCGAAAAAGTAAATTATAATTTTCAAATTACCATTTGTTTTATTCAAATAAAAAAGCATTTGTAAAATTAACTACGGGACAGGATATTATAACGGAGGCTTAAAATTATGAATTTACTTATCAATATGATAATATGATTATTTAATTTAGTATATATATAAGCTTAAAAATTTCAGTATTTTAGGAAAACCACAAATGTAAAAATAACATTGTTTTTTTGTATTAATTTGAGTTAACTATTTTGGTTAAGTTAAGTTACATGAACATACGAATTAATAATGTTAAAAATATGAAAAGACTATGAAACATAAAAGTAATCGGGTGATATATATATATATATATATATATATATATATATATATATATATATATATATATATATATATATATATATATATATATATATATATATATATATATATATATATATATATATATATATATATATATATATATATATATATATATATATAATTTGAACATTGACTATACTACTGTTGATATTTGAATATAATTAATAATAAGTTAATAATAGCGTTTCATTTTAATTCTATAGCATAATCCTTTAAAATGGAAATATGTTTATGCAAAATAATAAATAGTATGATCTGGTTTTCTTATAATCACAATATTTATTGATCTACTAATATTGATGAAACAAATCGCAATGCACTGTTAAATACCATTAGAGGCACAACAAAGAAGAACAATTTAGAAATATTTGTTTAACTTCCTGATATACAAATTTTTTCACAACAACTGGCTGCATCTTGAATTGGTAATATGAATCTGAGTATTTTTATATTCAAGATCTTTTGTTCACGTATAAATATATCTGAAATTTTCTACATTCAATTAAATGTTGGATTTCAAATAAATCATAAACTATTAATCATTAATTATTAAACGTAATTCAAACAGCAACATGAATTTTTAATTTATTTGATAAGCTAATTTCACAACTAAATTTGTCATTTTACTTGTCATGTTTGTTAAAATGCAGTATAGATATGTAAATTAAACTAAATATTTGTAAACTTATCCTGTCAAGTTGTAAATTTAACTTTCCTTACAAATTATTTCAGGCCAATCGCACTTATGGATCGTCGACTAACTCCATATTTCATTGACTTAGAATTATATTTAGTTAAATAAACAATGCATCAGGATACTTTTACAAATATTATTGTTAAAGTTAACACCCTATATGCCACATTAACATAGCTGGCAAATCTTTATGTGAATTTAGCTTAGCAAATAAGTTAAAATTATTACCTTATGCTACATTAACTTAGCAGAATAGTTACAATAACAAAAATTAAGTAACGGAATGATCGTTAGTTCCGATGTGAAATTTCATCATAGTTCGTTTAGATGTGAAACAGTGTAGTTGTAATATGTAACAAGATGCAAAATAATCAAATAAAGTGTGAAAAATAATATTTTATTGAATTTCTAAGTGTTATTTTTCAAAATTATAATATTGCTTAAGTCAACAAATTACATACGACATGACAATTTTAAATTAAAGGAGAATTATATGATAAAATAAAAGGTAAGGATAGTTTAATTAAAATAAAACAAAAATGGCTGCATTTTTGACTGCAAAAATGGCTGCACTGTAAACCGCGTGGTTAGCGCAATGTTTAAAATTTTACGTTTACAAAATGCCTCGCATTTTTGTAAAATATAATATTGTGGTGATAAATTGAGTTTCTATATCGTAATAAAACTTATTATATTTTACTCAGCCATTTATTCCTTTTTTTTACAATTTCTTAATATTTAAAAACTTTTATATACGAGAAATATATATCTATATATTATATAAAATTTGTAGATATATGCTTATATTTTTATTTCTTTTTATACAATCAAAAATTTCAGATTAATATTGACTTCGAAACTGTCTATCCAAACTGTCGAAAAATGTATTCAATATGGGACACCTTTTTTACATAATAATCAAAGTATTCTTTGAACGAATATAAAGCAGAAAGACTATAAGACACATACTTCAATCAACCAACGCAGAGACCTAGTTAATTCTGGTAAGGCAATTTATTCATTTAATATTAATATTTCTATTATTTTTAATTTAATATACCTATACCTTTCATATTATATCTACGGAACAATAATCGTTCCAAATCTGTTTTTGATCGGTCTGTATTCTGACGCTATCATTAACTTATTAACTTACTCACGAGGTCCTTTAGTCTCTCATTGGCGCACACTTTTTGCTTAAGCAGATCATTCTTAATTGGCAAATATCGTTTTGTTCGGTGACTCCGATTTACTATCCATTAGTATAGGCCGCCGTAAAAGTTTTTAGAAATAGTAATAAAAATTTAGAAAATTTCATCAAAAATTGCTTTATTGCATTTCAAAATATTCGCCTTTAGGATCTATGCAATTTTGCATACACTCAAACCATTTATCGAAACACTTTTGCCAGTCCGAATATGATAGCTGCAAAACATGGTTTTTGAACGCTTCAATCGCTTCTTCAGGCGATAAAAATCGTTGTCCAAGCATCTTATCTTTGATTATTGGGAACAAGAAGAAGTCATTGGGTGCCAAATCGGGGTTGTAAGGAGGATGACCCATCAATTCGGATCGTTTGAATTCTCAAATACTCGCTTGTTTGATGTGATGTGTGTGAGCTCGCATTATCGTGATGCAAAATGATTCGCGGTTTTAGGTTGTTTTCTTTCAATTTGTTGAAAACCTCGGGCAAACAAATGGTCGTATACCAAGAAGAATTGACTGTATTTTGGTTTGCATGAGCTACAGTAGCCTCATGATCGGTTTTCGTGAAGCAACACGCTACCATTTGCTTCCCAACGCATGTGTGCGTCTGTCAACAAATGTGGAATCCAACGTGCCCTTAGCTTCCGCACCTTTAAATGTTCATGTAAGTTCGTATGTACGCTGGTGTTACTCCAAAAATGTTACAATTTTTGACTGACTTAGTGATTTGCATCGGAAAGTATTACCATTTTCTAAAACCTTAACGGCAGCCTATGTATGTATATTAAGTCCCACTTTAATTTCCAAAATATTTATCTTACATACGGAATAAATGCTTTATATAAAATTCTAAATGGATTTTTAACATTCACTCGTTGGTTTTTTAAATACAAATTTTTAATTTATGTAAACAACACTAATCATGTTTTAAAATGTTATTATAATATTTTTCAGATACTTACAACATGGATATATTAAATTTAATTAGTGCGCTAATTCCACCAGCAGTACGTGAAACATCCAATAAAAAGTTTATTGATGACAGTCAACGATCGTTTTTAATGAAAGTTGAAAATTTAACTCAAATGAACGTGAAAATCGACAAACTTCAAACTACTTGCGTCCAGGAGAAAACAAAAATGCAACCGCTGCTGAAGCAATTGGAAAAGAATCGGATGTATTTCCATTTATCGTATCAGTTGATGAGCATAAATATATTTGCGGTTCGTTTTTAGAGACCTTGGATATATATTTTAGATTGTATCAAATATTTAAATTAGAATACCCACAACCGTGTTACAATATTTGATATTTATCGAAATGTTTTTTACAAATTAATTACTATTTATGATAGGGTTGTACCGTTAGTTGCAACTTTGATTTAGAAAATATTGTTAGAGGCTTATCATTTTAATATACTATATATTTAAATATTATTTTAAATTTCATTTTTAATGAACTGCTACATTTTTTTAAAATAATATTTATACTGTTGAATTTAAAATTTTTTATTGTTAACGAAATTGAGCGTGAATTTTAAATATTAAATTTTTTATTTTTTAATAGTTGAATACATTTTTTCTAGAAAATGTTATACTGTAAATTGATGAAACTATATATTAAGACCTATATTTTAGAATAAAAGAGTCAACAAGAAAATATTCTTCAATGTAGAATAAACATTAAGAATTTAATAATTTGAGAATAAATTATTTAAAATACGAAAATACATAATGAATTTTCGTTTTAATCCTGACTTACCTGTCCAATGTAATATATTATAAATATTATATAGTGTTTTTAAATTGAATTCACCTATTGTATGTTATGTTGAATCCTTTAATAAATTGGCGGAAATATTTAGCAAAATAAAGAAATATTTCGTGCAAACTAAAACTAGTTTTGTTAAATAAAGCATTATTTGATTAGTATGATTTCATTTCCAATAGGATCTTAGATTAAGATTTAATGCGAGGTTTCAATTAAATAGCAAATGTTTCTATATATATATATATATATATATATATATATATATATATATATATATATATATATATATATATATATATATATATATATATATATATATATATATACATATATATATATATATATATATATATATATATATATATATATATATATATATATATATATATATATATATATATATATATATATATATATATATATATATATATATATATATTATATATTTTACTATAGTGCTAGGCATAATTGTCTTTGCTATTTGACAAATTTAACTTTTGAAAGATACGTTAATTTCACTTATTGCTGAATTATTTCTACTTCACAATATGTATAATTCAACATTTCAAAGATTCGTTAATTTAACTATAGCTGTGGTAATTTTACTTCGAAAAATAGTTCATTTTACTATTATGGTGTTTGTTAATTTCACAATACACTTTGTACATTTTAACTAACATAAGTTAATTTCACCTTAAAGATTTGCTAATTTTACAGTTCGTTTAGTATGGCGTAATCTATAAGATAACTTAGCGATTTCCTATTGACGCTTTTAATTAACTAACACTATCTTTGCATTTATGTGAACTAGAAAAAAAGTTATGATTTTACTTTACTATATGCAACGCTATCTTAACAATATGAAAATTGTATTATTCACAAAATGACCGGTAAGTTGAGTTTGCAACATTTTTCTTGATAAATTAGCTTAGCTTTTATGTTAATAACAGCGTATTATTTTTTTGCGTGTAGGTGAGTTATTTACGTACTATTTTTGAGTACATCTAATAAATTTATTTTTATAATTATTTTTAAAAAAATTTACAAAACTTTTTGTTTAAATGCGTATAATAAAATAATGCGTTTGCGTGGAAACGGTAAACCAAATACATTCGACAATTTTGCTCGTCGCTGTACATTCATTTCGGATTAAAATTTGAAGAACCGAGTATACATGGTGAAAGCGCGGTTCACAAATAAAAACGCAGTGTGCAGAGTAAAATTACTCAAGTTGAATAAAAAAACACAGAGTAAATTTTTGACAGCACACTGCTCCCCAGAGTTGAATTAAAAAATAGACCCATATTTTAATATCGAATAAAGACATTTTATAACGTAATATAAAAAATGAATATCGAGTTTTAAAATTTTGTTTTTATTCTTTTGAATATTTGTAAAAATTAAACCCCTGGCCCATGACCCTAATGTTGCACCAGAACTTGTAGCACAATCCAATGAAAATGGTATTAGAATATTTTTCAAATTAATAACAAATTTGTTACACAGTTAGACATTATTTTAGATGTTCCGCTAGATTGCAATTTGTGTGTCTGCTGGGATTGGATAAGTCGAATATTTATTGTATTATACTGAGTATGGTCCTGGAATTGTTTACAAACTAATTACAATAAATTGAAACAGTTCAATCTCCAAGAAACTACTCCTAAGGGGTTTTTGAATGTCTGCAAATATTTATTTTATGGTACGAGGGGGTGATACGGGAATTGTTTACAAATTAATTACAATATATCGACATAGTTCAACCACCGAAAACTACCGCAAAGGGGAACAGCCATTAAAAATCCATATTTTCTTTAGACCACGTTTTTTAGATTCCTGCTAATATTTATTTTATCCTACTGAAGGCGATGGTGGTAAGCATAATTGCACTTTGATTGTCGATTTTGAATATAGGTGCTCGTTCTTGTTCATATCCAAGATATTTTAATAATTGACGAAGCCCAACTGTTTTCTTTACTCCATCAGAAACCGCCATATACTCAGCTTCAGTGGTTGAGATTGTAACAGTTTTTTGTAAGTAACATTTCCAGATGATAATTACATTTTCAATGAAAAATGTATATCCACATGTTGATCGTCTTGAATCAATATCACGACCAAAATTCGAATCGGTGAAACCATTTAAACTGAGTGTTCGTCCAGTGTATTCGATACCATAATCAATTGTACCTTTAGGATATCGAATGATTCTTTTAACTGCATCAACATGTATTAAATTTGGATTTTCCAAATATCGACTAACAGCTCCCACTGCATATGAAATGTCTGGTTTTGAAGCAATTGCGGCAAACATTAATGAACCAACAGCTTGTTTGTATGGTAATGATTCATTATCTTCCTTTTGCGATTTTTGTAAAACAACATTGTGCTGGGGTAGAAATTGTTGTACATTCATTCATACTTTTCAATCAGTTTTTTGATATATTCTCGTTAAGTGATGACCACCCTTTTATTTTCCTTTTGTAATTTTGAACTTTGATGACAAATGGTCCATGACTATGTTTAATATTTCTTTGCTTGGAGATAAAGCCAGACCATCGTCAACATACCAAAGTAATATTACTTTTTCTCATTTATTTCACCTCGAAAAACACAATTATCTGCATCTGATTGTACCATGTTAAATTCTTTGAAGAATTTTGTGAATTTCTGATTCCATACTCTTGAAGTTTGTTTGAGGCCATGCAAACTTCTTTTTAAAAGACATACCATGATTGGGTTGTTGGTTTTTACACCTTTTGGTACTTCCATGAAAATTACCGTGTCAAGTTCACCGTTAAGAAATGCAGTCTTAACATCAAATTGCAGGATTTCCCAGTCTTCAATTGTGACAATGCTTAGAAAAGTTCGAACTGTATCATATCTGATGACAGCTGATGTTTCACACCTTCTTACTGTGAAAAACCTTTTGCGACCAGACGAGTTTTGAATATAGTTCCATTTTTACTTGGTTTAATTTTGAAACCCCATTTGCCACCCACAATGTTTACGTCCTTTGGTCTTTCAACCAATTCCAAAGCTTCGTTTTCATGAAGTGAATTCAATTCCTCAACTGTTTTTTGCCATTCGTCTCTATCTAAAGATTTTATTGCTTCCTCGTATGAAACTGGCAACTACGACTACTGAATATCCTGATACAATAAAACAATCTGTTTTTTCAGGATTTTGTCGGAAATTGTATCTGTCATTGTTACAGTTCCCCTCAATAACGGTTGTATTATGTTCCGTTGAACTATTAGTTGCAGATGTCCAACATAATTATTTGTTTCATTTTCATATTTACGTACACTTAAATTTATTACAACAGCCCACACTCACAAAAATCGTGACCGTACGCATTTCTTATACAGGAAGGTAATTCGTTGCATTATGATCGATTTTGTGAGTGTGCGCTATTGTAGTATATTCAGAGGTACCCATTTGGTTAACAACGAAAATCTAGCAAATAGACTCCTGTCTGTCTTAACGGCAAATCTAAGGTCACTAGATGTTCAATTTTCACTCACACGCAACCTGACTATCGAGCCCAACAAGGATCCATTGAGTGGTTAGATCAATATTGGAGTTCTTCTTAGCCGAGAACGTCGTTGGGTTTCCCTGCATGTTCATTATGAAGAGGTCACTCCTAGACACGATCTCCACTTTTCTTTCGTTTTCATCAGTTAAACCGCTATGCGATTTTACTACTAGCATTGAAGTGTCGAGCGATCACTACATTATGCTTTCGATTTGATAAAGAGCCTAGAATCGTTTGAATTTTGCACGAATGGTACTCGAATGGTTCAGTGGATTGGGCGTAAACTGAAAATGTCTAAAAGGAACCAGAACACTTCCACAAAACTAACTTAGCTTCATTATCTCCATGCCAACCTGATCATTGACCGAGTGTGGTTCCTGCATACATAGAATACCTACGTCGTGATTCGTAATGCGCTCACATATTTCTGATGCGACAAATTTAGCGCCCTGCATATTGAAGAGGGCGGTACATAGGTTGCCGTTACAATGTCTTAAATTTTGACTAAATACTATTTAGTGTTATTTTTCAAACGTTGCATAGCACTTTTGTATGCGTTACAAGTAGCACCAACTATTTGGTGATCATCTGGTTTTTGCATTTCCTTGTAACTTATTTATTTATTTATTTATTTAAAGAAATCTATTCTGTGATTTACATGTATGACTTCAGAATTTAATTTAACCCATTTCTAGCCATAGGTCCCAATTGGGGATTCACCTAATTTCATCGTAAAATCTGTTTTCTGTATTAAAATTAAACGTTTTTTTGATGTAGGTAAGTGAATATATATATTTCGCATATGGTGAAAAATAGTTTTAACAGCTAAACAAAATAACGGTGTATTTGCAAATAGAATAAGTGAACATTTTTTTTGTGTTTTTTATATTACTCTCAAACCAACAAAATATATGTAAGTGTGTGTAGTTTTACATTAAAAGTATAGATAAATATTTGTTGTTGCTAAGGAAAGTAAAAAAATTAACCGTAAGCATTTTTTTCCGTTATATTTTTGTATTTTACAATTAGTCCCATTTGCAAACCACGGTCCTATTAGAACTTTTGTTATTTAAGGTTTATTTGTAAGATAAGAGTACCAAAAGGTGTTTTAGTGTAGCCGAAGCCGCGGCTTTGATAGAAGAGATGGCATCTGACAATGATGATGAGGAAGTAAGCTGCAATTTTTTCGATTTTGTCCAGTTACCACCAAGCACTGTGGATGAAGTAACGGATTTAGAAGATTTTGATGAAAACGAAATTTATGAGGATAATCGTGCAGATCTAGCAACAGAAATTGAAATCCACATACCTCGGGATGATGATGATGATAATGAAGAGGATACGTATGATACAGAAAATAGTAGCAAACGACCACGAATGGATGTATCTACAGCCAGTTCTTCTAGCCAGCGCACATCTGCTCCAGAATCTGTAAATATCAGACTACCGAAATGGAGGAAAATACAACCCTGCTATTCTAAAGAATATTCAACTCGAACCGAAGAGAGAAAAATGGAATTAAAAGCTAGCTTATCGACAAAATCTGCTGTTGAAATTTTTGAATTATTATTCGATCAGGATATAATGGAGAACATTGTTGAACAATCAAAAATATATGCAGCCCAAAAAAATTATCACAACTTTGACATGACAACCGATTGTCTAAGAAATTTTATTGGGATCCTTATTTATAGCGGATACAACGGTCTACCACAAGAAAAACTGTACTGGTCAGAGGATGAGGATATCGATAGACAAATAGTACGTAAATGTATGGCAAGAAATAGGTATTTTGAAATAAAACGTATGCTTCATTTCAACGACAATCGCCATATACAACAGAATTGTCCTGACAAAATTTACAAGATACGTCCAATCATTGATAAACTAAATGCAAGTTTTATTAAATTTGGAGTATTCTCCGAAAAAATATCCATCAATGAGCAAATGGTACGTTATTATGGACACCACTTTATGAAGCAATTTATAAGAGGGAAACCAATAAGATTTGGCTTAAAACAGTGGGTTATGGCCTGTAGAGAAACTGGATACTGTTTCAAAATGACTGTATATCAAGGAAAGGAACAAAGGGAAGACCAAAAAAGCCAAAAATTGCAATCACTAAATGGACTAGGCGAGAGAGTTGTCTTGAGTTTGATTGAAGCTATTGATAAAAAAATTATTGATAATTTTTTTACCAGTTACAAGTTGATGGCCTTACTGTCCAAGAAAGGGATACGTTGTACCGGAACTGCCAGATATAACAGGATGGAGATGAAAAACGTAGGTTCGAATATTTTGAAAAACGACCAAAATTTAAAAAAAGAAAACCGTGGATTTTACGACTATGTGTTTGACAAAGAAAATGAAATTTTAGCACTTATTTGGAAGGACAATAATGCTGTCAAAATGTTATCCAATCATCAAGCGGTTGAGCCTGTTGTGTCTGTGAAAAGATATAGTAAAACAAAAATGGCATATGTAGTTATAAAACAGCCTGATTTAATAAGTGACTATAATAAGTATATGGGAGGTGTGGATAAATTGGACTGGCATGTGCAAAAGTACAGAATAAAAATACGTGGAAAAAAATGGTATTTTCGATTGTTTACAAATGCATTTGATGTTGCTATTTATAACGCCTTTGTTTTATATTCAATGTCGCATGGCAACCTTCCATTTTTAAATTTTAAAAGAATGCTTGCCTAAAGAGGAAATCTATTTCTAATCCGAAAAATATGGGGAGATCTTCAAGTGCATCAGTTACTAAAATAATTTTATCGTCATCTAAAACTGGTCCAGGTCACATTACTGAAAGGACGCCTGAAGGAAAACAACTATGCAAAAAAAATGCCAGAAAACAATGTCGGTTATGTAATGTGGGAATGCATGTCGATTGTTTTGAACAATTCCATCTTATGTAGGACAGAACACTCATAAATGGTATTTTATATTTTTAAATGAATTTTTTAAATTTTGTTTATGTTATTTTATGTTATATTTTTATGTATTTGAACCTCTATTTTTGTTTGTGTACTACTATAATAAGATTAAATTTAGACAAATAAAATTGAATTTTTTTTAGATGCTATTTAATTTTTTTCTATGTGAAATTTTATTACACTGATGTGCCCATGGTTCCTAAATGGGGATCAATAAAAAAAGTTCAACAAAAGCTACACAATCATGTTTTTTTCATAAGTGTTTTTAGTTGTTGTTTTTATATATAATCTATGTATTAACCGCGAATTTATTTTAAAAAAAAAGTTGGTCCCAAATGGGTTTAAACAAAAATATTAAAAAATCAAATAAACTTTAAAACACAAAAATATAAATCAAATTTTGATTTAACAAGTAAAAATTTAAAAAATAATTCTTAAGGATATTTTTAAGTTGTCCTTTGATAAATTAAAGTCAAATAGGTCGTCGACGATGTTGAAAGATTTAGACGATCATAGTTCTCCATAGTTTGATGAAAGACGCAACTAAGAGAAGTTGTCTATTTTCAAGCGTGCATATTTTGTAATCCGTCCATCTTGTTGAGTATGGAGGTAACCGAGCCATATTTTCATAGAACGTGTTTTCATAGAATTGTGGTCGTAATTCCAGTCACTTTTCTTTAACACGAAAATCAGGAACTTCTTTTGAATGCTTTCAATTCTTTTAATATGTACAGCATAGTATGGATTCCAGACCGGTACAGCGTATTCCAGTTGAGATCGAACGTAAGCGAAATAGAGTTAACATAAGGTTTGTATATCTTTAAATTCACCTGTCCACCTTTTAACAAACCCAAACATGGCATTAGCTCTCGCAATACAATTTTCAATATGCCTATTGAAACTGGCATTCTCGACAAATGTAACATCTAGATCTATGAGATTATTAACTCTTTGCAATACTTCGTTGTTGACTTTGTAGGAAGTAATTAGCGGATTTCTCTTACGATGGTAAGACATGATCTTGCATTTCTTAATATTTAAGTAATCGTGTTTCGATCACACCACTCACTTAATCTATCGATGTCTTCTTTTAGTTTTTGATTATCTCGGTTTTAGTTTTTGTTTTTGATTATCTCGGTTATTTGATCTATAAAAACAATAAATACCCACGGGTCGATGTGAGATCCTTGGGGAATACCAGACGTAACTTTAATAACGATTGATTTCTCATTTCCCATTATTACAAATTGCCGCCGGTTTGATAGATAAGACTTGAACCAATTTATGTAATCGAGTGAAAACCCAAATGCGAATAAACTTCGTAGTGCGTTTTGATGGCAGATGGAATCAAATGTTTTACTGAAATTCGTCTACGCTACATCAACTTGATGATGGTTTTCTATCTCATTAATTATTTTACTGGTGAATTCAACCAGAATAGTTGATGTGGATCGGCCAGGCATAAACCCATGCTGGTTTATTGATATATGACGTGGAATTGTGGATTTAAAGTTGTTGCATAAAACTAATTCAAACAATTTTGGAATTGATGATGTAGTTGATATTCCTCTGGAGCATGTAACGTCATCTCGTTTGCCCGATTTAAAAATTGGTGTAATTTTTGAATTTTTTCCATTTTTCGGGAAACACGCCGGTGCTTAAGGAGTTTTTGAATACGTAACATAATGGAATTGCTAAAATGTCAGCGTACTTCTTCAGAATAGAAGAGGGTAAACTGTCAAAACCACAACCGTCTCCAAATCCCTTTAGAGCCGATAAAATGTTATCCTCAAATATAACAGGAGGAGTTATTGATAAGTTGTTATTGCTGGGTTGTTCGTACAATCCACTAGTAACGCTTGGTTTATAGACTGATTGGAAAAACTTCGCGAACATGTCAGCTATATCTTTGGAGTTTGACCAGCTGGTATTGTTATATGTCATATTTGCAGGGTATCCATCAATTTCGCGTTTATTCCTAAAGTATTTCCAAAATTGTTTTGGATTAACTTTGATTTTTCCTTGAATTTGATCGAGATACGACCTGTATTTTGATTTGAAGTAAATTTCAAATTCGTTTCTATGTTGTGGAAACATTGTTTTGTCGGCTTCTAACCCGCTTTTCAACATTCCGACTTCCGATTTTTTAGTTAACTAGTCTCTCATCGAACCACTGAGGGTGAGCATTTTGTGGTTTACATCACATAGGTACATAAAGTTCCAAGCCTTGCTGCATAATGCCATTAAATTTATCAACATTTTCGTTTATATCATTGGAATTGAGAGTTGTTTGCCAGTTTATGGATTCTAGGTAACTTTGTAGCCAGCAACTGATAGGTTCTTTATCTGAACAACCCTTATAAAAACCGTGATTATGTTTTGCGCGGTGAGAACAGGCCTCCGCTCGTGCCTTCAATTTTTTGCAATATTACCAGCGGCTAAAACACCTAGTTAGTTGGTGTAAAAAAAATTTTCCATATGGCCACTTAAGCAGTCCACGTGCAATCTTCTACACTTTAGCGTCGTGTTTTTAGTTGCCGGTTCAACTTGAACCGCCCAGTAAGCGGTCTCATTATTTTTCGCACCAGTTCTACATAGAGGTTTAGATTAGAATATTTAGAATTGCTAAGCAAGTTGTACTCATGTCACCATCAATCTCAGGGCTAGCATCTAATATAATTGCTTTAGGTTATCTCTTTTCAATTCTTTTATTGGTTCGGTGACTACGAGATCCATGCCTTCCAACTCCACGTTTTCTGTAAATACCTTTAAGTCAGTAAGCCAGCATTCGTTACAAGTGAATTATTGTATTTGATTCACTGGGACGTATGACTTAGTTGATTTTCTTGGTAATCGTTTTTGTTGATAGGTTGGAATCATTATCTCTTGCTAAGATAATTATCCGTTTTGCCTTTGCCTTACTGTGCTAATGCTTTTTGACTTTGCGTTTTTTACCGACCGTACGCCAGTTTTCGTCAGTGGTTTTTGTGGTATAGTTGATATCCTCCATTCGTTGCCTGAATTTGCAGTAGGAACTAAATCCCGTTCAGCAACGTCTGGTGTTTTCCACAATAACCAAGGATTATGGTTTCTGATCCAGTTTACTAGCAACTAGATTAGTCCCCAACCACCTAAAGAATGTTTACCTTTAGTTTAATAATATAATTCGATATTTTTCTAAACTTAGGTTCAGTAAGTTTCGTTTCCGCTAACATCGTTTCAACAGAAACGATCCCTATCATAAGGTTTTTATGGGGCCTTTCGCACGATTTTGCTACTTGGTTTACCTTGACCTTGCTTGGCGAAGTAATAGCAACTTCAGCCGTGTCCTCTTTATCGTCGACAAGCGCGGCATCTGAGTTCGAATCATTTAGATTCTTGTCGTGTTTCACCTTTTTAGGTGCATATTGATCAAATTCTTCCGAAGACTGACTGGATCACGTCTTGATCCCTTACTCATGTCTCTGAGTAATTCGCTTGTTAATATTAGCTTCTTCTTGTTATGGTAAGTTTTATTCTATTGATGTTTGGAATACTTTTAAGGATGCTTTGTTTAGCTACAACTCGTTTTACAGAGGTAGTCTATTTCAATTTCTTAATTTATTCAAACATGCCATAGTTATCGCGGTAAAACTGTTAAGATTACAATATTACTTATTTGGTTATTCCGCCCTAAAATAAAACCCTTTTAATAATCCGGTTCAAAAGTACAATGTTACAGCGGCTTTACAAAAGATTTGTAATAAAGGTTAAATATCATCTTTTGAGAGAAACCAAATGCCAGAGAGCGGGAATATGCTGCCCATAACAGAAAGAGTTGCGTCAACTAGTAAAGTATCCTATAGAGATTCAGTATCAAATTAAAAATAACTCCTTTTTGTATTTCATTACTCTAAAGTGGCATGTCTACAAAACAGCAGTTTTTGGAAATTTGTTTCTGACCAACATATTAGCTTGAGATAATTATTTATATTCAGGTAGCTCATACAGTGCTCAAAACTTAAAAAGGCATGTGAAACTTATCAAGGTAATAAAAATGAAAATTATGCTAATCACATACCGATTATATTGATTGAAAATAAACAAAATATTAGTTTCATCAATATTTTATTGAATAATGGAATATTTATAAAGTCGTTTCAGCAACACAAAATAACTATGTTATTTATCAAAGAGTGACAAACCCAAGCTTAACCCAAAAAAGGACCATTTGAATAATTTCCAATTTCGGTTTTTACAACTTTTTGTTGCCTCTGAATAATTCAATAGGTATATGATTTGTCTCGCATTATGGGGAGAATGGTGTTATTGTAGTGTATAAAAAAGCAAAACCAATATGCATATAGGAAAAGGGTCGACAAGAAAATTAATATTAGAAAGTTTTACATAAAAATTAGGATAAAAAATTTTATAGATTAGCAGCTACAAAAAAAGGGATCAAAAAGGAAAATATCTTATGTACAATCCTAATAGTTTTAGCATAACTTTTTTTACAACTGTAGCGTACGATTCACATTTGGTTTAAATTTTACTTTAATTTTCAATAATTTCGGCCTTCGTTTATTGCCTAATGAACTATGCACTAAATGAATTTGCATCTGCATGACGGTAAGGACCGTTTCGTTACGAAACATAAAATGTTCACATGATAGCAAACGAATTAACAAGACTAGATTATTCGTTCGAGTTTCATTAGTTTCACAGAAAATAACATGCAAATATACCACAGGTTCTTATCGCGTTATTGGTAAAATTGTAGTTTTGAAACGTAACTGATTATTTTGTATTTAGTTAATAACTTTGCCATCGTATTACGAAATGAGTAGAAGGTGCCTGTTATGTTTCATTTTGTTTGGCCACCATTTTGTTTTGGATGAAATTTGTCAGTTCCCGTGTGACAGTCGTAGAGAGTGGTCGATAATAATTTATTATGAAGCATCTAACTCCACAACAACGTATTGAAATTAATAAAACATTTTATTTTTGGTAAAAAATCTTTATGCGCAATTTAGGCCGGCGGTATCATATTTGAGGATGAGAGGCAATGCTGTAACAGTTAGTGGTGATCGCTATCGGGACATGTTTGAAAACTTTCTTGTGCCTGAATTGGATCAATTAGACCTACAAAACATGTGGTTCCAGCAACACGGTGTCCCATCACACACAGCTCGTCCTGCGATGCAAATTGTCCACGGGGTGACGTATAAATTTTTCGACAGCTTATAATATTTTCTGTCTATGGAGCGAAAATGGGTCAATTGTAATGAGTTTAACAATGATTTTTGGGATTTTGAAGTTCCGTGATTTTGACAAAAATATTATTATCTCCTCCTACGAGATTTTAGCAATATATCCAATTCCTCCACTTCCTTTTTTGTGGGTAAGAACCTGTGTACATCTCTACGATCAGCGGTACAAAAAAAGAAAATTTGTTCAAAATTTTATTACCAATACAACGTTCATCAGAAGCGAGTAATGTATACTACAAATCTATTAAAGCGGGTTCGTCGCTTGTTTGGGAATGGCAATTTAAAATCCAAATGGATATATTGCTACAATATTGTAGCAGGAAATAATAATATTTTTATCAAAATCACGGAACTTGTAAATTCCAAAAATCATTTCAAGACTCATTACAATTGACCCATTTTCGCTCCATAGACAGAAAATATTGTTATCTGTCGAAAAATGTAAACTTGATTCCGTGGACATCTCTGGTAATGGCAATGCAAATGAAAACATGAATTCTATTATAGGCATAGCAAAACCCAATCGGATACCAATCACTATAACGGTAGAGTATTGTGCAATCTATACGAAAATGTGGGTGGGAACCTGTGGATGTTTCTATGATCGGCGGTATAAAAAAGGAAATTTTTTGTCCAGGACTTGTAAATATATTTAGCTCTCTCTTTATTAAACTTGAAATATCGAAATTCTGAAGTTTCTAACACCTTAAAAACATAATAAAGCCCATCATAATTTTATCCCATTCATCTTATTTGAAGCCCGTCAAAATGCTCAATTTCTAAATAAAAATTTTAATAGAACGAATCTCAAAAATATTCTTTACTTAAATCTTTGGAACAGGCAAATACTTTAATTTCTCAAAAATGGCAGCTGGAATCTGTAGATATTTCTAGATTCGATGGTACAATATTTAGAATCCGTCCAATTTTACAATTTTCTTTTGAAAATTAATTCCAATAGGACAAATAATAAATTTAACAGTGTAATTTTTTAATAATTCTTGTTATTTTTTTTCATTTTCTCCAACAAACATTTTGGAGCATAATTCTTAACCCACAACACAATTTTTATTTTTGTTTTAAATTCTTAAACTGACTATTGACTAGCCATGAACTGTCACCCAAAACGATCAACATCGTTTTAATACCCAACGGAAAATGAACACCCATACTAACCCACCATATCCAGTATTGATACATTTAAAAACAAAATAATTAAACGACGGGAAATTTCTCCTAACAGCTGATCTTAGGAATTTTGTTTTTACCACGATCCCCTGATTTAACTCCTCCCCGATGGTTAGCCTTATTGATTTTTGTGAGCGAAATTTTTTTGTTCAAGTAGATCAACTTGATCGAATCCTCGCGTTTGGTTTTATTTGACACCAGTGTGAGTGTTGATTGAATTTTCTCAAAGAGCTTGTGCGGCTCTAAATTTTGTTTTATTAAAAAGCATAGTTCGAGTTGTAAATTTTCAATAGATATATTTCGACAACAGATTACGGCAACTGATCTATCTAAATTTAAATTATACGTGCCCCAAAGGTTAAATATTCTAAATCAAATCCACAACCCTACAACGTCTGCACATTTTGGAAACAGTAAAATGCTCGGACGAATTCAACGGTACCTTTATTGGTTAAAAATGGCACTGGATGTAAAAGAATTCCTGTAAAATATGTAAAGAAACCAAACCGGTCAATTACATAACTAGAACCGAAAAGGGTGATCAGAGGATGGTTGTGTGGTCTATGCATTGTTTATTTGTAGATTTTCTCGGACCTTATCGTAGATCTAAGTGAAGAAATTGTCATTTATTTATCGTATTAGATCCCTATTCAAAATTTTTTTTTTTTAAACCGTTTCGAAAAGCACTTGCCACTGATGTTGTCAAATTTCTGGAGAACGAGGTCCCTTTGGCCTTTTCTGTTCCTGAATATGTTGTTTCCGATAATGGCTTGCAGTTTACCGCTAAATTATTTCAAAATCAATTAATTCGTCGTCTATCTCCTTGTCTTTTAATTTGGGCCAAAAGAAATTGGTTAACATCGTTCTGTAGCGCTCGCCGTTGATGGTGGTGGCCTCGCCAACATCATTTTAAAAATGAAGGACACATGACGCCGTCGGCCCAAAATCCGTACAAACAGTAACTATTGTGGATGCATTGTCACCTGGTGAACCTCGTGTGGTTACCTTCGTCCCATATTCGGCAATTTTGCTCGTTAACATAACACATTCAAAAATGCGTCTCGCCGCTATAGATAATTTTTCGGCCAAAATTGGGGCCCTCTTTCAAACGCTACGAAGCCCAGTCAGCGAACAAACGGCGTTGTCTATGATCATTAACTTTGAGCTCCTGTGTCAGTTGGACCTTGTACGGGTGTAGGCCCAAGACGGAAAATGCACCAAATTGAAGCCTGCGAAAGGTCGAGTTCTTGTGCACGGCGAAGAACTGACTGCCTCGAGTTCTCCTGTACACTTTCACGGAATGCGGCAATGTTCTCGGCCGATATGGCGTTCGTCTCACGTACGAGTTGGCTGATTATTTACCGAACCGATTGTCCCGAATTTGGCCACCAAACGTTGGAAAGTCGACTTTGAAGGACCATTACGTCTGCCGTAAAATGGGTGAACGCGCGAGTTATATTTATTTTTTATTATTGAATAAAAAAAATAAATTTTATTTTATCTTTATTTTTACAATATTTCTTAAAATTAATTTTTTACACTATTTACACTATCCAAACTGTTTAGAGATGGATTTTTGAATTATAATTATATGAAGTGATGAACACTCATTTTGATAATAAAGTTTTATCATTTGGACGTGCTTGTCCAATCGTATAACCGCCCAAATTGAAAAACTCTTTTTAATATAATCCGACCTTAGGGGAAATGCTTGCGGATAAAATGATATAAGGAGGGCAGAGAGTAAAAACTAAAATAAACGATAATACGTAAATTAAACACGAAAAAAAACTGAAAGCCGTATTGTTCTGTGCAACCATATTTCATTTTCTATCCGTTTGAAGCTGTCAAGTTATGGTATTGTGGCGTTGAAATGTTAAAGCACGAGCAACAAAAATGGACTCGGAATAATAATCTCAGCCTCATTTATTTAATTTTTATATGAACAAACTCAACACATAAAGTAAAAAAGTTTGTTAATTTATTTAATCAATATTATTAAAGCGTATAAAGGAAGGAACTGTGTAATTACTAAATAATTACTTAACGTCAATAAATGTTAAAATATCAGCTTTATCAAAAAAAACGAAAACTAATTTGAGTTTACTTTGTGCGCGCATATTTGAAGTTAAAGTGTTGAACAGTGCCGGATCGCATTACGAAGAACGCATTAATTCACCGGAATATTTAATTTTGTTAAGACTGGAAAAAATATCCCTTATCCATAGTTTGCTTGCATCCTGTGATTCCTAAAAATTGTGGAAGTGCTGCAGGCCGCGTTTATATACGAAGGCCGTGATATTTTACAACGATGATTCTGCGATCCTAGCTGTACGGCTATTTGGAGGAAAGGTCTTTATTAATCCGATTTTGCGGTCCACGCTGTAAATAATTTGTGTTTAAAAATCAAGGGTAAACGAGTGCTGATCAACTGACAAGGTTAATTACTGTTAACTGTCCTTCGCTGTGTAGAATTGTGTTTATTTTTTTTTTTTTTTACAATTTTTTGTAAAATTATCGGATTTTAACTTTTTTCAATATGGGTATATAATTGCCAACTGGTCCGTCTACGTAAATTTATAAATAAAAACTGAAAAACCCCTAACAAATCAGACAAGAGAAGATATCAAGCAACCAGCAAATTACATCATATCTTGAATTCATATCTTGAATGTTAAAAATAGCAGATTAGAATTTATATTCCTATGTGAGACATATTCCCACGCTCCACGACCCAGAGAGAAAAGGTTTAACTGATTGGATTTTCGTGAACTGCACATCATATTATAAATGAGCTTATAAGCTCAATATTTGGTGTGTAGATCATTCCAAAATTATATTGTAAATAAATAAAATAAATAAATAAATAAATAATTGTTAAATAAATATAAACACCAATAATCGGTAGTGTGTACGACGCAAGCTATAAGTGCTGCAATAAACCAACAAATATATGGTATGATTCTGTTAATTGAACCAGTTCGGAGACTCCAGATGTACCTAAAAGACAAGTCAACGTATTTATGCTTTGGCGAATAAAAATCGAAATTTATCCTGCCGACCATATGATGTGGAATATCATCTACCCGTTGTCGAGTATTTATTTCTATTTTATTTCTATAAAATATATTTTTTTACTTAAAATTTTGCGAGTTATTCATTTCGGTTTCTTATTAAATTATAAGCCTTAAAATTGAGTAATAGTTTCTGTTGTGGATGAATGAAATAAGGAATGATCTTCATAATTTAATTGGAATGAAGTGAGGTCTGCTGTTGTTTTCTTATTTCTTCCCTCTTTTAGCTCGATTTTATTGAATAAGTTGTTTATAGTTCTTGTAGCTTAAACATTTAGTATTTGATTTTCTTTTGTTTTCTTGTTTTATTTTTCTGGTTGTTTTCCTTTTAAATTACGTGCGATCTTTCAAGGCTCATCCATGCTACAGAACATCTACCCCATACTCTGGACTCGAGTCAGCATCATATCATCGCCTGATATCCTCTGGATGCGTGATTTCTGTGGCATGTAAGATTTGGAAGTAGGTCAAAACGAAAATATTTTTCTAAGACGCCTGAATTTGTCTTACAATTTCTTACCTTTGGTACAGTGGTACCAAATCATTATTTTGGTTAAAGCTACCTGAGACAAGAAAAAATATAAAAAACATTAAAATACAATACAAAATGTAAATTAATTAAATTTTTTGTTTAATCATTCATGTATAAAGGTTAACAATTAAATTTTATTTTAATCGATATTTCGACCATTTATATCAACATTTGTTTTATTATTTATTAACTGTCCACTATATCGATTGCTATTTCTTGACGTAATTGATTGAGTTTTCGAACCAGTTTTTTATTTTTTTGTAGGTGGTGTTCAAACGTGTACACAGTAAAATAATCCCTGAAGTAACCCATGCATGTTGTAGCTTACTTTATGTCCACCGTATATTGTTAGAAATATTCTAACAAACGGACGTAAAATTACGTAGAAGGAAGTAAAATTACGTAGAAGTACGTACGTAGAACGTAAAACTATTAGCCATAACTACGTATTGCATAGCATTTTATTTAACTAAGCAAACGATAAGCTGAATGCAGCAATAAAAATGACTATAAATATTTTTACAATAACCACATTTTTTAAAACAATAATTCCCGTGTACAAAATAAATTGACGAAGTTCCGTTGTTTTCCACATACCATATCGTTCGTGGTTTACGGATAAATTCGGAAGGTGGAATCGATTAATTTTTAAATTCCAAAAATCCATTTCGCTTCTTATTATTTTATGACCAATTGTTTCTTCTTTAATTATAGCAACAACTATTTAACGTACCACTCCGAGATCTAAAAGATGCATTGGAACTAGTAGAAATTGTGGTATTATTCCCGTACCGATTGATTTCATACTAGTTTGAATCGTTTTATATGATCTTGAATGATCACTTAAGAATTCATGACTTTTAAATGAGTCATCTGTGTACAAATCAGCTACCTCTACAGAGTATGCAACACGGTCATTGATATGAATTCCAGTCTGTAAGCATTAAAGCCAACCGTGAAAACTTGTGTGACCAACTGCCCCTGGAGCAAATAATTTTGCAGGTGTATCACATATGAAAGCTCATACTTTAAGTGTTTTTTCTGGAGTTACTAAAATCTCGTTACTCATTAAATATTTCAATACATTAACAAAATCTAATAAAAATTCACTTATAGATTTTGGTTTAGACTTTCCAGGATATATGCAAACCGAAAATGTTTTTTTTGGTTCAGAAATAACGCAAGAATTGGCCATAGTTGTGTGTGCGATGATTTAAAACCAGGTATACTATCAATTCCTATATCTAAAGATACTTGATTTGCACCTTTAAGAGAGTTATATTCCAATTTGATCTATTGGTTTTGAATACCAAAATGATAATATGAATCGGGTTTAACGGCACGTGGTATTATCGTGATAGTAGCCCAATAAGCAATATTACTTATAAGAGAGCTCTGAATAATATTATTATTATCAGGCAACGCATCCTCATCATCTAAAAACGATATTCATCATTTTCAAATAAAAATCGATCATTTTCATCATCATAAACTTGCGTAATAGGTTGGTCTATTGATAAATCCATTAGCTCAGTCTGAGCATCTTACCTAATTGAATATTCCTAAAAGTATTTTCTTATTTGCTGGTAAGTGATGCGTGGCTGCCATGTTGCTCCGTCGAAATCCCAAAATTTAATAGGCAGAATGCTTTTTATTTTTTAATCTTCTTGCCTAAATGCAAAAACTCAACAAAAAAAAAAATCCAAAACCGGATTTTCTGGTTTTCAAATTCGGTTACCAAGCACCAAAATATTTTGGTGCACCCGTTTACAAATATGTTTTAGTAAACATAGACGTTTGCCATGCCATCTCTTGTGCGATGGCATGATGGTGTATAAGTGCGATGGCATGATGGTGTATAAGTGCGTTGTATATGACTTTGGTACACTTGAAATGTTGTTTTTGCAGGAATATCAAGATATTTGTCGCTGTATCGAATTATAAAATATTATACATATTTATATATTTTTTTACAGATGTAGGAATTTTGCAGGTGTTCATTAGGAGTAGGGAGTTCTACAAAATAACCGTTATTATAAGTACATAACTCTACTTTTAAAAATTACAATCGTTGAAATCGTTGACAATGCTCCGTAGGTTGTACATTGCGCTGCTTAAAATAAAATTTGGCAGTTATGATTTAAACCAATCAAAGCGGTGCTCCAGTATATAATACAGGTGCCTTATAAAATTATACATTAGCTGTTACATAATAGATTATAATGGAAAGTAATCATTCTAAACCTTATTATTTTTTGTTTCTTGAAAATAATTTTTAATATTAACATAAATTTCATGGCATTCGTGTACTTTAAACAATAACCATTGTAGAATTAATTTAGGTGTTCAATTTTAAGTGTAATAAAAAAAATGTTAAAAAATTCCCAAAAATCCAAACAACATTTGAGTAGTATAAATGCAAAGTGTGTTATTTACATTTTTCTAAGTTTTTTATGCGGCATATCGTTAGATTCGTATTTCCAAAGGATACAATACTAAATAATTTTTTTTAAAGAAATTTCTGTATTTACCTTGTATTTTCACTGACAAAAAAAGATGTTTAATGCAAAAACCGACATTTACGTAATAAATAAAATCTGCTTCAAAACCAGTTATTTACAGTGGTATAAATATTCCGTAAGTACCAAAACTCGCTATTTTCAAAAGAAAATTTGTTCGCACATCGAGAAATTAAATTACTGTATATTTCCCGCTAAAACTTTGACGTTTTGTTTAGTTCGACCAATATTTTACAGTGGACAGACGTGTTTTGTGTGTTGTGATTTTCATAATATGTGATTATGAAAAAATAACATTTAACTAAAAAAATCAGTAAAATGGAAAGTGAGGAACACTCGAATTATAATATTAAACAATGAGAAGGCTAGAAATTGTGTTGTTATGGCAACCAAGCGGGTTATAGAAAAAGGGAACAGGTAATAAAATATAGTTAAAATCCGTGTATCGATTTTGTTCCAAAATGTGTGAAACGAAATGAGTGTAACAGGAAAGATATAATAGTATTATTTATGTGTATGTTAGTTAGTGACGCGCGTATAATTGGTCTGCTTTACTATCCCCATGCAAACCACGTGTCATTGAAATCTAGTTTATTCTATTAACCCTAAACGAAATTTTTGATTCCTATATTGAGGATCGCGATTGCGCTCCTTGGCACTCAAAGGGTTAACGCCATATTTTTGTGTTTGAAAAAATGAAGAAAAATTCGTCATTTTGGAACAATATGATTGGCCGAAAAAATTCTTTAAACGAAAGAAAAGACAAACTAACGCAACACTGACTCCGCCTTTGCAAGATAGTGTTACTTTTTAAATATTTATGTATTTTCGATTTTTTTTATAATTAATATTTTATTTTAAAAATTTATGGAATTTAAATTAAATTTATTTATAAAATTTAAACATATAAAATTAATTTATTATAAAAAATATTAAATATAAAATACATTAACATGTTAAATAATGACACTCCACAGTTCGTGAGCAGACGTAATGTGTTGAGAAAAGGAAATAAGCACCATAACAATTAAATCGATTCACCCGTATCGCGTTATTTTGGTACTGTCCATCATAAAAATGACACGAATACGAACAAAATAAAAATACAAACCAAAATACATAGTTGTGTATTATACAGTGTAATACGTATTCGATATTTTTTGCTTCACTCATTTTAAATGAGTAACTCACGGGACAAAATCGATATGCCGAGCTTCTTTTATGCTCTATATTATTTTTGTTATTATGTTTTGATGTAAATATTTTCATTAGATACAAACAAAAACACTAACTAATAGTGCCAAATTGCAACCACAGAAGAAATGCTGGTGCACTTCAGTGCAATTTCCTTCAAGCAACAGATGAAATGAACTTCGCTAAATCATTTTATGCGACCAACAATAAACTTAAGCAAAATTATTTTTTACTAACTTATGCAAGCTCACTAAATCCGCGAAGAAGGGAGCAAATTTCGACCTTAAAACGTAGTGTACTACGTCAGAAAAATTAATAAGCATATCGCTCCGGTATGCCAAGTTGCTTTCTGTGGTATCCTAACGTGAAACGGCATTTGGAGACCGGGTTGGGTCCTGTTGAACGGCGAGGAGGGGATAAAATTGGATTGAAAAACCAACTCAAAAAGCAAGCAGTTATTAATTTTATAACTAAATTTAAAACTTTAGAGCTTCACTATTGCAGGAGCAAGATTGTCAGAAGACAATATTTGCCTACCGAGCTAAACATCAACAAAATGTATCGTATATTAGTAGCTGAGTCGCTCGAATTAAACATTAAAAAATATTTCTTTTGGAATATTTTTAACCGCAACTTTAATATTGGGTTTAAACCACCAGTCACCGATCTGTGTTCCATGTGCATTATGCTTAATGAACGTTTACAATGTGAGACAGACCCCCCCTCCCCCCAAAACGGGAGTTAATGGTGAAGAGGTTGGTACATAAAAGGCGCGCAAAGGCATTTTCTAGTCTGCTGAGAGAAGAAGCCGATAATTTGGTAATGTTGCCATGCGGCTGCCAAAAGAATATGGTCCGTCCAAAAGTAGCAGACCGGGCGGCATATTACAGCCGATAAATTTATTTGTATAATTTCGGGGTAATGATTGGATCTTCAAAATCTCCGTTGTCCAAGGAGAACGTTTTTCTTTATACTTGGACTGAAAATTTATTTTTAAAAAGATCGGTACAGATAGCATCTGCTGTACATCATCGCTTATGTAATATTTACGAAGAAGAGGTGGATTCGATTAGTAGCTGATGGGTGCGGTGGACAAAACATGAATTTCATTATGATTTCAATGTGCTGTTATTGGCTGTTGAAGGAAGCTCTCGCCACCATCTCTTGTTTGAAATTAGTTTCTCCCATTGCAAGACATTCGTATTTACCAGCAGATCGAGTTTTTGCTAAATTGGAGAAAGGTAAACGAAATTTAACAAACTGTCAGATATGAAAATTAAAATTGTATAACGAATTTTAATATTATTTTAAACTTTTAGATTCGTAACAAACAGACAGTAATAAAGCCCGAAGAGTATCTTAACATTTACGAAGCGCATGCTACCGTCCTTAATCTTGGATGTGTAGATTGTCCAGTGAATGACTGGAAAATAGAAGCTGCTAAAATAATGCGTCCGACTACGAGCTGGCACTTCAAGTTTAATGACGCAAAAAGATTCGTTAATAATAAATCCTATCGGCAAATACTAGTTCGCGGAGAAATCGCATACAACTCGGATATAGGAGCATCAAAATCAATAAATAAAAAGGAGAAATATGTTTCCCAAATGAACCCATTTGTGGTAGAACCGGGTATAAAATTGAAAGAGGCGAAGTTGAATGATGTTAATAATTTACTACTGAAACACTTTTGGGAAAATTGGTCTGAAGTGGAAGAATTAGGATTTTATAAAAACCTAATGAACTAGATGATGAAAATGTTTGTGAAATACAGGATCAACATGAAGGACTCCGGATTTAACAATCTTAAAATGGAAAGAACAGTAACTAAAAGTTTCTATTTTACAAAAAATATAAGCTTATCTAACCCAAGAAAGGATTTTTTATGTGATATCATATTTTGTGATTATTATTTTTTATTTATTATTTAGTGTCGTGGGTAACCCGCTTAACCTTATTACCTTCGTTATTTAATGAGTTATTATTACATAATATTTTATTATTATTATTATTAAATGTGTTAACTTCATGAAAGAATAAATTATTATTTTATGGAAATAAAATTAGTTTTTTAATCTATGTAGAATAACTTTTTTAAAATATTCTTAAACAATTAATTTCAAAAATTGAACGGATAATGAAATAAAATTGAACCGATAAAATTGAGGGAAATATTTTGTGAGAATTTTGCAACATAATCAAGAACAAAACTCGCTATAAAATACGATTTGTTGCAAAACCCGTTATTTACAATTTTAAAACTGCTCTAACGCCCAAACTAAATCAGATACGATTATTGTGTTTCTACCAAATGTATACCTTGGATACACCATAATGTTTATTTTGTGCTATAGTTATTAGCTATAGCGCCAGTAAAAAATGTCAATCGGTTTTTATTTTAAATGGTCGCCATATTGTATATTTTATTTCATAATAATATTGCAAATGTCTTTATATTTTTATATCGTGATAGTTGTAGTTTCATTATAATTTCTTAAATATATAATGGTGTTGCCATATTTAACTGTAATCATTTTCCGGGATAACTTTACGGGATAACTTCACAAAGATTGTTTATTTGATGTTCAGAGGGGATTCAGTTGGATTTTTTGTAACTCGAAATTTCTCTTAATGTAATTAAGGAAGTTCTTATTTGGCTAAACCTAATTACTAGAGAAGGACTTTTTTCGTGGTATCATTTAATCAGTGCCATTCCATTAAAGTCATTGCAGTTTGTTGCATTTTGCATAATATTTGTGTGGACGTAGGAAAATGAAGACGATCATCCAGATATTTCAGAAATCCAACCTCTGGAAGTAAATGCATTTGATTTTCGGGATCGGTAGTGTGCAGAGTTGTAGAAGTTCATAATTATTTAATTTAAGTTTTATTTAATTTTTTTTGAAAAAATCCAATTCAGTTCAGTCTTTTAAATTTCAAAAATAAATTCATTTATTAGCATGTACATAAAAAAATTAACGGTGTTTTCAACATCACAGCATAAAAAAGATGTCGTTTTTGTGAATTAAAATCATTCACTGTGATATTTCAACTTTTGGGAAATATTTTTGACAGGCCTTTTTAATATTTTTTTTTTTAATTGGACGCACAATTTTATTGTCTCTCTCCTTTTTGTATTCCAATACACTTTGTTTTTTTTCTTCGACAGTGGTGATTCGTTTACGAATTACTGTTTGCTTTGAAGTAACCTTCCAGCTCCGGATCAATAGGATCATACTGTATTATATCTTCCAACTCGTCATTGACTATGAAAGTACCGCTTTCCGGCATCAGCATGCGAAATGGTATACTTTGTGCCGATAATGTCGTTAGTTTGACTGAAAAATACCCAATTGAACGAATTTATTGGCGGTGGTGCAGTTCCAGTTTCGGATCTTTCAGTTTTTGTGTATATGTCCAGTAGGTTGTTGCGTTTTTTAGAACATTCCTGTGACGTGCGGTTTTGGAGCCCACTGCTTGACTTTAGTATCAGTCTTAAATAAAGACAATTTAATTATAATTACATACTTTGTATTTGAATCAAAAATGCAAACTTACCCCTCAGATAACATGGTGTTGACTAGTGTTTTTTAAAATCATTGTCAAAGGCTACTCGGGCATCTATAAGAAGAAATGTTTCTTCTTCACTCACTAATTCATACACAAATAAACATAAATAGAAATTATTTTTTTATTGAACGTTTTTTCCGGTTGATGTAAATGACTACTGTACTTACATCCGCCACTGTATGCCATACGTTTGCTCATTATAATATTATTGTTGTTGTTGAATTAATATAATATGGTTTGTTTTCAAAACTATCACAGATATAAAAATTAATTTGGGAATAATATAGTTTTTCAATCTATCACAAAATATTCTGTCAAACTCAAAAATGATAATAAAATTAAATTTTTATGGAAGAAAGAGACAGAAATAAGTCACCTCGCCAACTTACTTTAGTATATTAACGACAATTTGTAATTTTAGCGGTGTGTGACTCAAAACATAAATTTTTAAATATTTGTGCTGGATGACCAGAGTCAGTACATGACCAAAGAGTACTACGAAATAGTGAAACCTACAAATTAAAAAAATATCCAGGACAGGAGTATTTTTTCCTTGGAGACAGTGCATATCGGCTATGTTTAGGACCTATAGCAATCATAGCTCCATATACGGAACATACCAGCTTAAATGAACGACAAAAACGTTTTAATCACCTTCATAGCAAGGCACAAATAGCTGTAGAGCAAGCCTTTGGCAATTGAACACCAGGTGGAGCTGCATTTTTAAAAAAAGCTTAGAATGAAGTGTTAAAAACTTCATCAAGGTTATTGCGGTATGCTGTATATTGCATAACGTATGTTTGAGTGTTGGTGATCTTATAAATATTGACAGCGTATTTATAAATGAAGTTCATCCTCAATTGGATTTTGCCGAAAGTCAAACCTCACAAGCAATCGCGTCAGAATTTCGCGACTAGCTATGCCAAAAAATGTAAATGAAACCCAACAAACTTTTAATTATAACTTTTTTATTCATAATAATTTTAAATAAATATTTAAAAAAATTACAATGTGTATTAAATTTCAATTCAGTCTTCATTTTCATTATATATACATAAATTTCAAAATGGGTACACACATCACGAATGACTGTCTTTTTTTTAGGTACTACTGTTACCTGTATTATTTGTTGATGTGGATGGTTGTTCTATTGACGTTGAACTTTCATCGAGCAAAAATTCAAACTCCGTATAGATACCGTCGATGATGTCCGGAGGCGATATATTATGATTTGCCCCCATTAAATCATTACGTTTTTGGAAATACGGCCAGTTGGAAGAATTTATTGAAGCAGGGGTAGTTCCCATTTTCGGATCTTTCATTTTCTTGAAAGTATCCATTAAACTGTTCCATTTTTTGGAGCATTCCTGGGATTACCGATCCTCGAGCTCAATCCGCGATGACTGTATCATTCTGAAATAAACAAAAAAATCTTTAGAATCTTGACACAAGATTATTGTTTTAAAACTTACTTCCAAATGACATTATACTGGCTAGTTTTCATTTTAAATTCATTTTAGAAAGATGTTCGGGCCTCGATTAGAACAAACGTCTCTTCTTCGCTCCCTAATGTACAAATAAATATTTAAAGATGGTTTATTGTTTATATTTTGTTATCCGAAAACTTTGCTGTGAATGTAAGCACATAAGCTCAACTTATTAAACTTACTAACTAACTAAACTTATTGATTCTATGAGTACTTACATCGGCTGCAGTACACTTTTCGTTAATTCATTTTTGTTGATATAAACTATATAAACCATATTTTTGAAATCAATGGCCAGGTAATTCACCAGATCTCAACCCGATAGAGAATTACGGGTCCGTGTTGAAGCGGCTAGTATATATTCGTACAACAATACGGTGACCGACATAAAAAAAATATCGGGACGTTTGGAAAAATGATTTAGACATAAAAAATACAATTGCTACAAAAGCATGTCAGAACGAGGCAAACAAGTATTATTAGCGAAAGGAGGAATCACAAAATATTAATAAATTTTTTTACTACATAAAATAAATGTTAACTATATTAACTAAAAATAAATTTTTTTGGAAAATATGTGTTTAAACACAGTGTAATCAAGTTTTAAAAAAATATTTATGTGATTTCTATGGGTGCGCAAGTTTTTTGGCCAATGATTGTATCTACAAACTCCATATGGAAAGTTATGCATTTCTTGCAATTTCTTAATTAAAATTAATTTGTAGTTTTACAATACACAATAAATAAAAGTAAATCAGGTTTTCTTAATTATAATCAGTCTCAAAATTAATCTTGATTGTGAGGTAGTTTTTAGTTTATCATAAACAAAAATGTTGATGATTATATAAAGGGTGTTTTTTTAAGAGGTTGCCGATTTTTTTTTTGAATAAAACACATATAAAATTATGAAATGACCAAAATTTTTTTTTATTTGGTAGATAATTTTTTGGCATTTAACATTTAAACACAATTTCTGGCATATGGCTACCACGACTATTTTTCACAAATGTCATTCTGGAGGTCCAATTTTCCAGCACTTTTTCAAGCATTTGAGGGCGTATGTCAGCAATGACACGTTGAATATTGGTTTCCAAAGCGTCAATCGATTGAGGTTTATCCACATAAACCAATGACTTCACGTATCCCCACAAAAAGTAATCGAGTGGCGTCAAATCGCACGAACGCGGAGGCCAATTCACCGGACCATTTCTCGAAATAATGTTGTCGTTGAAAGTTTCTTTCAATAAGTCGATTGTTTCACGTGCTGTATGGCAAGTGGCACCATCTTGTTGAAACCACATTTCATTCATATCCATATCTTCAAGATTTGACAACAAAAACTCATTTAACATGGTTCTGTATCGATTTCCATTCACGGTAACGCGTCGTCCTTCCTCATTTTTAAAGAAATATGGACCGATGATCCCACCAGCCCATAGACCGCACCAAACAGTACATTTATCAGGATGCATTGGTAATTCTAGAACGGCGTGTGGATTATCTTTGCTCCAAATGCGACAATTTTGTTTGTTGACGTATCCATTTAACCAAAAATGCGCCTCATCACTGAAGAGAATTTTACGGTAAAAAAATGGATCTTCGTTCAATTGATTTAACGACCAATCACTGAATTCACGGCGCAAACGATGGTCGTGTGGCTTTAATTCTTGCACCAATTGAATTTTGTATGGCACCAAACCCAAATCTTTACGTAAAATTTTCCATAAAGTCGATGGACAAAGTCCAATTTGCTGAGCACGACGACGAATCGATAAATTTTCGTTTTCTTCGACACTGGCCTCAACGACAGCAATATTTTCTTCTGTACGAACTCTTCTCATTCTTGTCGGTGGCTTGGCATCCAAAAGAGTGAATGTAGACCGAAATTTGGTAATTACGTTCTTTATGGTGGTCTCTGACGGACGATTATGTGCACCATAAAATTCACGAAGTGCTCTATAAACATTTTTAATTGAACACTGATTTTGAAAATAAATTTCCACGATTTGAAAACGTTGTTCTGGAGTTAACCTATTCATAATGATTTGCCAAACAATACTGAGTAGAAATGCCACTTTGAGCTGTCAAAACAACTGTCATAAAATAAAACGACATCTATCGGAAAAACAAACCTCCTAAAAAAACACCCGTTATATGTATGTATTTTAAAACTTATACTACTTCTTATACCTAACATAAATTTAACCAACTCAAAACAAATTTTTGATAGACAACTTTGTTGACATTACAATTAGATTTGTATGTAAGAAAGAGATAGAAAATAAGTCACCTCGCCAGGTTACTTATTTTAATAAATTAGGTTCCACAAATAAGTATTCGTTTGGAGAACAGCCTAAGACAAATACTTATTTGTGCAACCTAACTTATTCAAATAAGTATACTGACGAGATGACTTGTTTTCTGTCCCTTCCTTGAACTATTTATTTAAAAAATTGTCTTTGAAAAGTTCTTCAATTTAAATTATTTGCCACATTTCAAATAAAGCAAATATCGTAGAGTTGCCAAAACTCCTCTGGCTCAATGAATAAAATAATTAAACATTTTTCTTTAATTGGGCAATCCCTTAGTTGATTTTTTCGTAAGATAATTTCATTAATTTATCAAAAAATATTTCATATTAAAGAAGTAAAGGGCAATTTGTTGCGGATATAGCAACATTTCGTTATTCATCCAAAATAAACTAACATGTACCAATTAATATTTAGATATCCTCAATTGTAACACTTAATTATTTTAGAATTTATGATTGTACATATTTATAATTTATAATTATTTCATAATTTCAATTACTTATTATCAATTAGACTGCCATCTGCAGTACATCAATCTAGCAATGAATTGTACCTTGAATAATATACATACCATTTTTCTTTATTGTTAATTAGAGTGCCATCAGCATTAAGTATATAGCACTGTAGTATTGAATATCGTTTGATGTGTCTTGACTATATAAATTCAAATCGTTATTCAGCGGGTTAATATTTTTTTGTATAATTAGTAAGATTAACCAATCATGGAAAGACACAGTTTTTTTAGAGTAACTAACCAATCAAATAAAAGGATCTCCTTTTTTGTAGAAACCATATAGTGACATTATAAGTCGATCATTGTACATCAACCGAGGTTGATCTAATTAAATAAACTTATTTTAAACAAATTGTGAATTTTAGTGAGTTTTGCAAGTGAAATAAAGTTGTGTAAAAGGAATAAACAGAGTTTTGTGAAGTAACCTAAATTCAGTGAAGTTATACAGTCCACATAGAACCATCGAGCTATTCACAATTAAAGTTTCTTGCTTTTGAGAAAGTTTCGTCACTTGTATGAATTTTAAGATTTATTGAATTATGAACGAAACAATTATTCAAAATATCCACTTAGTTTCGTTGACTGTATATCGATTGATGTTTCATCAATTTGTTTATATTTTGCGTTATCCGGGTATTCACTTTCCGGTTTAGAGCAAAAATCGCAATATTTTATTAAAACCAAAATTAAATAATCACGATTTTAATAGATGCGAACATTATTTATAGTTCAACCTATCGGACATCGGTCACTCTTTATATATACAAATCCATTACGCGTATGTAAAACCGTACTAAATGATTTTCTACGATACGTCATGTTCTACAACATAAAATTCAGCTCGAGGGTAAAGTAAAAGCGTAAAAGCTTTACATCAAAACAAAATCAAATATTACTTCTGACACCCAGTAAATACAACTTTTAAAATCGTAACGAAGCATAGAAAATGTGAAATGACCGTTATTGACATTTATGAATTTCATAAAAAACCATAATCTTAATTGCTAATACATCTTTAAAAAATCAATATTCGTCTACATTTGGATAAGTTTTTCTGGTAGACTAGTTGTGTACGTTGTAAAAAGCATGTCAAACAAAAAAATAAAATAAAATCCTATCGAGACTGTAATAAAATATTATCTGAAGAAAATCCTCTTGACATTTTAGGATTAATACATTAAATTAAAAATAAATATTGAAATATATAGATTTTTATGAAAAGTTATTGCAAGAATGATACCTACCCTAAGAACAACATTTTTACACCGATACTTCGATGTTTCCAGTAAATAATTGTCCTACCAATACCAGAGCCTGCTATATATGAGAGCCATAAGATTCCGCCATTTTTTATCGTAAGCTTAAATAGAGAGAGGAGCAGCATTTTGTTCTTTCTCGTAATCAGTGTGAATTAATTGCCCCAATTATGATTGTCGTGTCGATTTCACAACGTCGGAAAAAATTGGTATTTTGAATGACCATCGTCGTGTCAATATAATAATGTTTGAAAGTTGATGATAATCCAGAAAAATGTGGAATGCTGTTCCTCCAGATGTAAAGATGATTTATCAAAGATGGTGAAATGAAAAATTGATGTTGAAGAAAAAAAACCAAAGCCACACTATTGAAACTAACTACTGTTGATTACTAACTAAAAGCAAAATTACAAATTTATTCCTTTTATACACACTGTATTTTTAATTTTGAACGTATTTTATCGCCAGGTTAAAATCGAATGGATACACCAATTTTACAATATATATTTTACATGTTTTACGTTTGGCTACTCTCATGGTTTGAATTGTATATTAATGTAGATTGTATCAAACAAAAATGTACTATTAACCATACTAAATAAAGTACTAGTACGATGTACTATATAACTAATTACAATGATAAACGCACTCATCGTACTACTACTCTAGTACAACATAATCACCGATCTATATAACTCATGGATACGGCATGAAACTAAATTACCATAGAAAACAATAACAAAAGATGGTACGGCTTTTTTTTATATTCCACTCGCTTGTATTATATATACCTCTTACTCGAAAATCGTATTACCGAAAATGTAAAGTAAGAGCCGCACTGAAATCAAGACAATTCCGAAAAATTTTTGAATTCGTTTTCGTTTTGCTAATAAACATAGGGTAGACAGAAAAATATTCATAATTGTTAATTTTTTAAATCATTAATTTAATAAATAAAACACTGCTGCCTAATTTCAAAAAATATTTGAATAATTTTTTCGTATTTTTTCCTTGAAATATGAAGTACATATCTGTAAAGAACATACAAAAGCCAAAAACAAACGGAAAATTCGACATAAATGTCAAACGTAAATAAAAAGAAACAAATTGGATTTTTTTAAAGATTGATTTACTGTTAAATTTTAATTTTTCAATTTAATAAATATTACATAAATAGAGTGTGTATAGAATAATTCATAATATATGTAAATGTAATTAAATTCACTCGTGTCGGAAAATAATTAATCTGCTTAGCTGCTGCCGTATATGTGTGGTATTTGAATCATTGATTTGTTTAGCTATTTGAGAAAATTTAATTTTAATGAAACATTTAATTATTGTTTTAGCTAATTTATAAATATGATTATTATGAATTTCTGTGTGAAACTGACGATCGTGTAGTACTGGAAAAAATCCGGATATGTTTAAATCATTTTATATGCGTAAAGCCAGTCGTTCATCTTAATGTTTAAGTTTTAAATTTAAGTCGGAATTTTTGAAATATGTGTTCGTGATAAGACATAAATCAGTCACATCTTTAGATGGAATAATGAGACCTCCCCTGGTTTTGTTAAATAAAAGTTTTAGTGCTGTTGGATGGGCACCACCGTACTCAGAGTAGAGTGAGTTAATGCACTCTTCACATTTTATGATCTTTTGTGTCATCCGCACTACGTAGCCACTAATGTATCCGATAACATTCTCTTGAAATGCTGATGTAGTATTCCGTTCTAAAAATTCCGATATGAGAACTTTAGTTTCTCTATTGGGACTGTTAAGATCATCTTCATCCAAGTCGTATATGTCAAAAAACTAAAAAATTATATTAATTATGTACTAATAAATTGAATAAATTATATTTTAATTTTACTACATTTCCAGTAATTTTGTTAGGTGCCGCAGTCTTTGAATTTAAGATATTTCTTTGCCCAGCCCAAACCAAAAAATGTGATGGGAAATGCAAAGAACAAACTCTTAATTTATCATACTTCGCTCGAATCCAATCTGCAACTCCTAAATTATCGCACCATATTTTATTTTGATTTGAATCTTTGGGAAATCTAAAAAATGGTTTACCACATATTCTCTTTATTTTAAAACTAATTTACTCTATAAGATGTACTTACGAGAATAAAGTTACATTTGAAACTTTATTGTCACGTTTTGTATCACAACCCGCTACTACACACTTAGAAATACCTTTTGATTTTACTTTTTCAGTTAAATCTCGCATTGCATCCATAGTTCAAATGTATGTCAACTGTTTTTTTGGAGTAACTGTCACTAATTTGAATTTGGCTTCCGAAAATTCGAAATTCTAGACAAGGAAAATACATTTTTGCTTTCTCTGTTGCACATTAAGTACGATTTTTAGTTTTGTTTTTGATACCACAGTTTTTTATGTATACCGTATCCATGAGTTATATAAATCAGTGAACATAATGGTAATCATGACAGTAAGTTGACAGGTTTTGTTTACTAGATGAATTTACAAGAATGTTACTAGATAAGTATAAATTATATATAAAATTAATGTAGATAAAACAAATTATTAATTAGCTTCTTAATTTCAGATAGATTATGTGGATTAATTTAACAAAATTGGTAAGTATTTGAAATATTGATTTATGTCATTAATATGTTTTATTTAATTTTAGGTTGTTTTATGTGATGTAACTTGTGGTTGCAGATTTTCTACTAATAAATTGTGAAGTGTTAAATTTGTTGTTTTATTTCTCGAACAATAACGACGGCAAAAATTGGTGTTAAAGATGTTGATTGTGAATCGCCCTTTATCGTAAAACCGACGTTTTCTGGCAATGAAATTTTAGTTGACGCCAAGAGATGTTTTAGATATGATCTTCATTAAAAAACTAAAATCTAACCCGTAAAATGTAAGTTAATAAATAATTTCGATAAATAATTAATTTATTTTATTAAAATTTATTTGAATTTACGAAAACATTTATTTTTTAGGGATAAGTTTAAAATTACCACAAAAACGCAGTTTGAATGTTTAGTCGGATTAATGGGCGAAAACCCCGATATTGCTCGTGGCTACGTTAAATCGGATAATGATTTTAAAATAGAACTGCGCAGTCGTTGGGATCGGTTTGCAGAAGAACTCAATAGTATGGGGCCTCCTACAAGAACAACGGACAAATGGATAAAGGCGTGGTACCTAAATTTCTGTATTAAAGAATAGAAATAAATGAATTTGATTATCTAATTGGTTTACTCGTTTTAGGTATGGAGTGGCATGCAATTTAAGCTGCACAAAAAAACGGCTCACAACAAATTGAAGTTTAAGGCAACAGGAGGTGGTCGTAACAAATTATTGTCATTCAGTCCATTAAAAGAAACTGTAATTAATCTCCTACATATTGACAAAGGATTTAAACCACCTGGCCGTGCATTTGGTGAAAGCGCCACAAATCACACAGAATCATCAAATGTAGAAGTACTTTGGAAAATAACTTCATTTCAGAAACCGTAGAATCTCAAGAAAATGTGGATAATACCGATTTAGAGCATGAAATTATATCAACCCCACAAATTACATCTAGAAATACAAGAAATAAAAAAATTCATCAAATTTGGAGGATAGACGCTTGGAGCTTTTAGAAAAGCAAACAATCATTCATTCCGAAATGTGCCAAGAAGTCAAATCTGCAGCTAATAATTGCCAATTGTATTTGAAAGAGACATTAAGCTTTATAAAAAACGTATTATTTAAAAAAAGAGAAACGAGACGAAACTTTTAAGAGGGCTTAAAATTGAAACAGAAAACAAGGGCTGAAAAATTAAAAGCACAAATTGGAAAATACAGCAGAAGCGAGGAAATTCACGAGTTTAAGTTGAATTCATACCACCTCAAAGTAGTCTTGTCTTGAATTGTTAAATGTATGTGATTTAAACACAAGTGATGAATTTATGTGATGCATAATTATGTAATTACGAGTATGTACTATACATTAGGGCGACCCATTTTTGTATGGAGGAAATCTCATCTCTTTTTTTCTATCAGTCTCAAGGTTAAAATATCCGTTTCTATTAGAAACGACCGTATGCAAATTTTCAGGTCCATCGGACCACGTTTAGGGATCGCTTAAATTGGTTGTTTGCAAAAAAAAACACTAAAACGACCTTTAGCGACGTTTTTTCCACCCTTTCACTTCAGCTCGTTCAAGTAATGCCGGTTTAATATTTCCTAAGTATTTTTGAGTATGTCGAATCCAACGAAATGATAAAAAAGGTAGTTGACCTAGTAGAAAATTTGTTTTCGGGCTGTTTCTTTCAAAAAAACTCAAACTTGTGAGGTCCGCCTAATTTTTAAAATAGTGCCTAGCATGTTTGACTAAGCCACAAATAGTGTGTGGCTATAGAGCAAAGAATTACGAAAGAATGAAACATTGCACGTCAACATATCTAAAAAATTAACAATTTTATAGTTGAAAAACGCCCACAAGGTCGTTTTGCCGTGCATACGTATCTGCGAGAACACATCTATTTGGAGATAAATAAAGTGCACATGTACTCGTATTTTATGTATACGCCTAGTTTTATGATATTACATTCCGATGACTCATGATGAGTAACGCATTTATTACGAACGGATGAAATTCTGCATAAAATAAGATCATTTTAGTTTAAACAATGACTATTCTTTTAGAAGTTGAACCAGCATCGTCTTTATTCGAATAATAAAATAAGTTTTATAAAATATTAATTGATTTTTAAGTTAGAAAATTTCATTAGTTTTTCAAGAAGTTTCTGAAATAATTTTGGTAGCTAATAACCATCATTCAATAATAATCAATATCATATCAAACTCATATCTGATATTTTTCGTTCTATATTTTCATAGGTGAATCTATTGAAAATCTACAAAAAGATAATCTTCCAACGAATCGAGACGTAATTAGACGATTCATTCACAAACTGACAAATACTAGTATAAGTATACAAGCTAGCACTGTTGCGGATGAGATAGCTACCATTTTGCAGAAGTTTGGTATTTGTCATCAGGAAAAGAGAAAAATTATTAGAAAAATCATTAAATTACATGACACATAACGGAATCTCAAAACAAAATGTTGACATTGGTCATGGTTTTATTGAAAAAACAGAAGATCCGTCAAAGTTGTAGTTTCTCGAGCAACAACGAAATATTAATGCTAAAAGCATCAACATTCGTTCATTACGATCAATGGATGAGAGCAATTCCACATTGGCAATTAATAATCCACGACCTTCAAGTTTAGTAAAAATGACATCAGTACAATTAGAAGGTCAAAATTCGTCATTTTAGTTAGGTGAGTCAATGACCATCTTCATTTACTAGCCAGGTATGAATTAGAATCTCTAGGAATGGCCGATAATGGCCATCCAAATTTGAGTAAAAATGATATTGAATTTGAATTTCAATTATTAATTCAATTTTATAAGTGACAGAAGTTAACAGTGAGGCTAAAAATGGATTTCAACCATTATAGCACAAAAAATGATATCAGCACCATTAGTATCATGCATCATTAGCACTAGATGGTTTCAGTTAGGTGACCCAATGATCAACATCATGTATTAGCCACACCTGAATCACGATCTCTAAAAATGGTTGATAATGGCCATCCAAATTTGAGT
Source organism: Nephrotoma guestfalica (assembly GCA_963691935.1). NCBI lineage: Eukaryota > Metazoa > Arthropoda > Insecta > Diptera > Tipulidae > Nephrotoma > Nephrotoma guestfalica. Next base: position 230,043,652 of record OY829913.1, on the reverse strand, counting down.
AAAAATAACATGAGTACAACTACCAGATCAAAATTCGTAGCAAGAAATCCAAAGTCGTGCATTATTAGTACTATATTTTTAGTTAGGTGACTCAATGACTAATTTCATTTACTAGCGAGATATGAATCTCAATCTCTGGACATGGCCATTTACATTTGAGCAAAAATGACATCTCAACATCTAGAAGAAAAACATTCGTAGCAAAAATTCCGAAGTCGTGCATTATTAGCACTAGATGGTTTTAGTTAGGTGACTCAATGACCAACATCACGTACTAGCCGAACCTAAATCACGATCTTTGGGAATGGCCGACAATTGCCATTCAAATTTGAGCAAAAATGTCATCAGTACACCTAGAACTACAAAATTCATAGCAAAAATCCCGAAGTCGTGTATTATTAGCACTAGGTGGTTTTAGTTGGGTGACTCAATGAATAACTTCATTTATTAGCCAGATATTAATCGCGATCTCTAAATTGCACGACTTCGGGTTTTTGCTACCATTTTTGATCTTCTAGATGTTCAAATGTCATTTGGTACTTATAATTTTTGACTTTGGATTTTTTTATACGGTTTTATTTTCTACGCGTTCTTATGTCATTTTTACTCATATTGAATTAAAACGTTTTTCTTGTTTTATTAAATATTTATTGTATTCGTTTTAAAATTCTAGAGTCTCTTTCTGAGTTTGTTTAAGCTTACGATGAATACGCGGAAATCGATTTCAGTTAAGATTTTAATTATTTTATTGAACTTGAATATTTTATTTTTATTATTATAACTTGAGCTTTCGTAACCTATTTCACTACAGAATTCAAATGTTCATTAAGCAGATAAAATCTGATGATTGTAACGTAACATCCTCGGGAGGGGTGGTCTATTTTAGAAATGTTACATATTAAATCCAATGCAAATTCAATAAACAGTACTAATGATTAAGCTAATATTGGCAATTCATGCTTTTTTGTAGCTAATTGTACAAAATTCATATTTATTTATTAGAGAATAAAGAAAATAATTAAAGTAAAAAGTTGCCCTTGACTATGTGCGTTAGACTAGCCGAATGTCTAAATCCATGTTTTAATAGGTTAAAATAGGTAAAAAATTTCAGCTTTGCATATAAAAAAGTGAGGTTTTTCTAAAATCAAACTAAAACTCCAATACCATGATCACTGTAATGTTACTGCCAAAACCGTATTTTTGATCACGTTCAGTGTTAATAGCAGCCCACATGTGTATGAAAACGTTATATTTCCACCTGCATAATCTTAAATTTATAATTTAAATCGCACTCAGTCATTACTACCGATATTATTTATATGTACACGAGTTGCAATTACTTTTTGCTCCATTCTGTTCTTCCAATAATAAATAAACAATTGAAAATTTTACATCAAATGAAATTAGTTTTTCATATTTTCCCATCGATTAAATAAATAATTTCCTTTTTTGTACATCTACAATAGTTTCAATTTTTAATTCAATTACGTTGTTGTTAAATCGGTATTTAAACGAAACAAAAATAAATAATTAAACATTTCTTTTCAATTACTGAATTGTTTATGTAAATAATTAAATGGAATAATTTTGCCGCCATATAAATCGAAATTAATTAAAAATACAGAAATTAAATATTTATTTTAATGTTTTCGCTTGTTTGAAGGGTGTTTTTAATTGTGGATACATTTAATTGTATTTTATACTCATTTTTAAATACAACACAATTCCATCCATACACAGAGCAATTTTATCCGTAATCGGCGATACGGTGTCTCATTTTTGTGTTTACCACCTTCAAGGAAAATTGAACACTGTGCTTTATCTACTGTAATCTGCAACATCAGCTCCCTATATGATTGCCTGCCTCCATTAACGCAAAATTTTATCAATACTTTTACAATTGATATACTTGCTAATCCAGAAATCTTATTGCTAGTAATCAAGAAAATCGCATTTTTTTATCAATAGATACCGGTCTAGCAATCGCTCCTACCTGGTACTATTAAGAAATCATCACTATAACTTTCGGTTAGCCCAACAATGGAAAAAGTATCAACTGAGTGGATGAGATAAAAAATTAATCGTTCCATTCTCCGTGGTAGATTTGGAATAATGACCTTCATAGGGACCTAAATATCCAGACAGTTCAAGAAAAAATAAAAAAACTTGCAGTAATTCATGGAAAACGTATTTATCAACACGTAAATGAAGAGCATCGTGGTATGTTGGACACTTCACATGCAGTAAAGCGATTACAGAAAACGAAATCAATTAATTTAATGGATTAAGGACACCAGTGGATAACTTATAAATAGAGCTGGCCAATGGGCTTCTTCTCATTCACAAGTAACTAAATTAAGAAAGAAAAATTACTCGATGAATTGTATTCAGTTGTAATAATTTGAATAAAAAAAAATAAAAAAAAGTTCAATTTGTGGGAAATATGACACTTACAAAACATAGGAATCTATTTATTGCTAAAGCTAAGTTTATGTTTGGCTCTATCATACATTGGGTCAAAGAAGTAAGGAATAAAAACACTTTGTTCATGTTATACTTCAGTTATGTAAGATTCCAACTGAAATAAGCATGACAATGCCAGACGTTGCAAACGTTGTCAATAATTATTTGGATGAGGTGGAAATTGTTTGACCTGCTCGCAGTCTTGACCTTAATCCCATTGAATACGTATGGGATATGCCAGGGTGTCGTCCAGGATGATTGTTGATTTTTATTTAAATAAATATAAAGATATATCAATATCCTCTTTCCGGTAATTTGATCCTGTGGTTATTTTTATTAAACAAAAATTTGTTCCGTTAGTGTCCTTTGGCGCATTTATATTATTTCGTACAACCATAACTCGAATAATGCGAATAGTTGTTGTAAACACAAATATTTACTGAAAAAATGTAGTGTCCGGATTTTTTTGACGAGCAGTGTAGTTAGTTCAAGTATGGTGCCTATTCTACCAATCATATATCGACGGAATTGAAAGTGTTGAAACACAAATTTTACTTGTTATTATAAAAAAAATAATTGGGAGTACAATCACAACCTACCTTATACTACCATAAGTAGAAGCTATTAGATTCAGAAGATGTTTGCTGTTATTTTATGTTGTTTTACAGGCCTACTACTACTTTTATAGGATCATAATTTTTTTTCTAGGAATACAAGTAAATTTTTAAAAAAGCGTTCTAAAAAATTATGTTCGAGTACATATAATAGGGTTGGACCTACCAAAATAAATGATTCATTCCAAATTTTATGATTATTTTATTATTATTAAACTACGTTCCGCTTCCGGGGAGAAAGGAGTATCGACTATCGTGACAATGAAGGAGGAAGAGCTTCACAAAATGTGACGTCACGCTACGTTATAAGCAGTTACTGTGATAGGTTACTACGTATAACAATTTGCAAATACATTAGTAAGAGCATATTTCGTAAATATGTATAACTTCTCGCGTTCATGTACATGCCTTATATTTGAATGTATTACATTTTTATTTTTAAGAATTTTCAAAGGTAATTTTAAATTATAAAAATATTTTTCACTAACAATCTATTCAATTTTGTGGCGATCCTTAACGAAGCGATGAGGAGGAGTCAAAATTGACCAAAAATAGCGTGACATAGTTTATGGATGATCTCTTACTTCTTTTCTTTTCGTTTTAAATTTTTTATTAAAAGTAAGGATTGTTACGAGGTGGCAAGAAGCCAACCCACAAATTTATCTAAATATGCAGAGGCCTCTATCACGGTGATTTTTCCGACTAGATCTCAGGGTTTTGGGTTCGGGGGGAAGTTCAAGCTTGCACATTCCTGGCCTACACCGTGGAACAGAACACAAAAATAAAAATAAAGTAAAAACAACTGAAACTAAATTAAATTTACACTAGAATTAAATCGGTCGAAATTTGAATAAAATGATAAATATAATAATAACCGGATGTGTTTACCCAGGAATGGTGAATTTAAAGATATTTAAAGATATTCAAACCTTATGTTCACTCTATTTCGCTTACGTTCGATCTCAACTGGAATACGCTGTACCGGTCTGGAATCCATACTATGCTGTACACATTAAAAGAATTGAAAGGATTCAAAAGTAGTTTCTGATTTTCTGGTTAAAAAAAAGTGACTGGAATTACGACCACAATTTACCATTCCATGAAACTGAGGCTCTGTTACCTCCATACTCAACAAGATGCACGGATTACAAAATATGTACGCTTGAAAATAGACGACTTCTCTTAGGTGCGGCTTTCATTGGTAACGTTTTGCTTGGTCACATTGATTCAGCATAATTTTGGAAAACATATCAATTCATGTGCCTTGCAGAACATTTCGAAACCATGAATTTTTAGCACTTGAACACCATTCCACAAACTATGGAGAAAATAACCCCATTAATAGATCGTCTAAATCGTTCAACATCGTCGACGACCTATTTGACTTTAATTTATCAAAGGACAAGTTCAAAAATATACTTAAGAATTATTTTTTAAATTTTTAATTGTTAAATCAAGATTTGATTTATATATTTCTGTGTTTTAATTTTCTTTATTTTATTTTTTTTTAATATTTTTGTTTTAAATTAAATTCTGAAATCATACATGTAAATCACAGAATAGATTTCTTTAAATAAATAAATAAATAGGACGGACCGGATCTCCCCGGATGACATGTACAATGTCTGCTGACGAGACCCATCGACCCAAATGACCCATCGACCCCTAGAGGCCGATGCCCAGCCACAACGAAGCAGCTTTCTTCACCCGAAGAGAAAAAAAAATGAAGCCGAATTCAGGAAACTGTTTTTTATTTAAATAAATTTTCAAAAGGATAAACAAATGGGGACGAAGAAGGCAAAAAATGAATCAAACGAAAAAGGATCGCGGAACATATATTAGGACAATAGCACCTATAAATTAATTGACAACGAACTGTATCAAAAATTGTAAATCAAGTACCAGTGCCTTAAATGCAACCAATATAATAACCCCTATCGACTACAGAAATGTGATCACAAAATTTTGAGCAAAAGTGGTTATTTCAAACATTGAAATGACGGATTAATTGAAAAACATAGAAAAAGTGGATATCCTTGTTTTAGATTTAAGTAACCTGACTCGGTGAAAGTTTATCACAATTGACCTGGTATCGATATGATTTGTTGGCAATCGAAAGTAAACAAAAGAGAATGAAGTTGTGGAATTGGAATATGTTAAAATAAATTTTATATTTATAGATTATCTCGAATAAGGTGAACAGTTAGAAATCCTACTTCAGAGAGATTGATCTTTAATATTTAATTACCTCGATCACAAGGTCGGACCGATCACTTTTAAAGTGTAGCAAAAGTATAGTGACTATTTTAATCGAGTGGGTAGTGTGTCGGTAATATGGTGGCATTTCTCTCTAAAATTTAATATTAATAACTAATATTGATATATTAATACATTTCAATTTTTTTCTTTGGTAATCTTAGATTCCAAATTCCCCTTATACCTTGGTATAATTACTAGGTATTCGAACAGATTCATTATATTTATCTATAATTTTATTCATAAATTTTATGTATTTCCAAGTTTTTGAACCTCACAGGCACTGTTAAAACTGGCAGTTCATAGTAAAACATTTCATATAGCAGCAGTTCCTACTAAGGCACTTGGCTATAAAGTGCTGATGAAATAAAATAGGATTATTTTTTGCATATACGTAAACATTTGCCATTTCCAGTTGCAAGCCTTTTTTATTTACCGATGTAACCAATTTAATATAAAACAATTCAGTTCAAACCATTTTTCCTATATAGTGAGCATATCAAATTTTCATTTTTATTTAAATTTTAATAAAACAGTTTGATGGATTTAGCAATAAAATCCCCTACGGATTATTTAAATACGCATACGAGTGCTTTATTATCTACACACCTCCACCATTGGCCGATGTATATTATTTTATTTTTTATTGCTAAAATTAAATCTAACACCTAAACCAATTTATTTTTTTTTTTGTTCGTACCAATGTAACAAATATATAAATTAACATATCAAACCCAAATAAATTTTATTTTGTGCAAATAAATGGATAAATAAATAAAAAAAAAGAAAATTAATTTTCGTTGGTTTAGAATTAATTGTTTTGTCTAATTGTTAAATATCCTTTATTTTTGTTCATTTATTTTATTTACTGTATATTTTGAATTTTTTTGTTTTTTAAAAAAGGGGATGAAATACGCTCAGGGTAGGTAAATTGGAAAATTAATCGGTAACTCGGAATTTGTTTATAACTTTTTAAACAAATTAGTTTTCAAATTTAATTGCTTGCTTTTTCAAAGTAACTTCAAGTGATATATGTATGTACGAGTAATTAAGGAGTATGACACACAATTTTGTTGAATTTTGATATAAATATAAGTTTAAATTAATGCGTTACCGATAGGTAGCGGTAGACAAAGCGTCTGAATCAATGTTACAAAGGTATTTGTCTACAAAAAGCTTTATTCGCAAAAATTCAAAGGGCGTGAAATCGCTTGACCCTAATGCTGCACCATAACTTGTAGACCTTCCAATAAAACTAACTAACTTTTTAATTAGATCGCAAGGATTAATTAGATCGTAAGGGTCAACAATACACATTTTGATACCAGAAATTTAGAAAGTTTGTACGCAGGAGCGTTTATGTACGAGACGACCGATCTTATGGGTATGTTCTGCTTGTGCATTTTTTGCAAATATGTAGTGATGAAAGGGGGAGGGGAAGGGTAGATTTGTAAAATAAACCAAAAAAAAGCTTTAAATTCTCTTAATTTTTCATATTTTGGTTTTTGGAAACGGGTTGAGTCGAGTCAATTACCTTTTGTGGGTTTTGTTCCTCTGAGCTAAATGGTTTTGAAATCAAATAACAAGTGAAGCTTTCGTGTGCCTGAGAGCGTTACCGATGAGTATTGAGTACTGATGTTGGGGTATTAGAAGATCCTCTGTTGGACCACAGTTCCTTTTTCTAATTTTTTTTTTATTGAAGAGATTTACGAGTAGCAAGGAGCCCACGATGTTTTTCAGGCTCGTTTTAATAAATATTTTCCTCCGCTGGACCGATTTCAAAAATTGCTTTGAAATGTTGTGCCGTGGCACTATTCTGGCAATTCCCAGGGAACAGGGAATTAGGGAAACAATTTACATAGCTTTTAATATTTTGTTTGTTTTCTGGACTACTGTGAAAAAGTTTCATGTACATTTTTGTAATTGTACTTTTGTTCCATATTAAAACTGGCCCGGAAATTTATTCCCAATTTCATTTTGCGTCAATAAAAATTATCACTATCTTTTCAATTTGTATGCCAATAAAATGAAATTTAAACAAAAATTTCTATCTATTTCCAGGGAATTACCAGAATATATATTTTTGGGGGTTAACAAAATTCAGTAAATTCACATCATACCATATAATTATAAAATAAAACATTTCCATTTAGCGTAAAATAGAGAAAATCATAGTTAGAATTAATATTGTGGCTAGAAATAGTTTAATTGGATACCGAACTTACATTTTATACAGGGTTTAACTTAAATTTTTCCTGTTACATCAAAATCATTACCAAACTCGGAATAATCATATTGCTAACTACTTACTCTCGTATTATTTTTTTAGTCTGTAACCGGACCAAGTCTATCACCATTCTCACTTGCACATCGAGGTGAGGTTACCAAACAAGACGTTGGTAGTTTGGTTTCGACCTAATGAAACATGAAGTCTTTGAAACAAAAGCAACATTGAAACAAAAAATTCGGTCTTCTCATCAGACTGCAGTGACAAAACTACCCAAATATTGAAAATACTTTGAACTTACATACAAAGTATAATCACATGCCTTGGCGAATTACTTGGCAACCCCTTCGTAGTCGAAAGCATTTCTGTGTGCGACAGTTCCGAAGCAGACTTTGGATAATGATCAACAACCCTTTCTAATTGCGGGAACCATCATCGTACTGATGCGTCGAAGCCATAAAATCCGATCAGAAAAATAATTGATCCCAAAATATTTTATGAAATACTATTTTATTGGCGTCGAAATCTAACTGCCAAACATCTTGGTATTGGTAACCTCACCTCGAAGTATAAATAATATCTGGCTATCATCCAGAATAACCAAAAATTACAAATAGAAATCGCATGTATGCTTTAAAAGCAAAAAAACGCAAGCTTACGAATGAGTTAACTAATACGTAGCAAAATATAATAATCCGCTAAGACATTGGGGCTATAATTTGAATATAAGTTCAATGTATTTTCCATATTTTTGTGGTTTGATAGCTACAATCTGTTGATCACCGAATTTTTAAATTTAAAGAATTTAGTGTTTCATTAGTGTCGAAAAGAAACTGCAAAATGCCTTGGTAACCTCATCTCGATGTCAAAATAATATCTGCCTATCACTCAGAATAACCCAAAATTTCATATTACAAATCAGCAAAATTTGAAATTCTCGATCAAGCAATTATTATCGGGCCGACGTTAAAACAACAATCATACTCCATTACCCAAGTCGAAATGATTTATTTGCTGTCGACACAGATCGACCAATTCGCGAAATTTGTTCCTTTCCACCAATTGTCATTTTTGGTAAACTGTCGTTTATGGTGAACTGAAATTTTCGGTTATTTGTTGCAGGATAGTTAAACAAAAATGGCGGTTAACCGAAAACGAGAATTCACCAAAAACGACAGGTCGCTAAAAATGACAATTCACCGAAAATATGTCGAATGAGTAATTCCTCAGGTTTGTGTTTTGTGTCATAAAATTGTTGATCAATTTTGATAAAAATCTAAGAGGGAACCGTTCCTCCAGTGCCAAGAGTCCTAATTCTGGGAAATTCGATAAGTAGTTTTGTGTTTGTGCATAGAATTTATTTTTTTCTGACCAATGGCTTTTATATTTTTTTCATTTTAAAATACGGTTTAAAATGAGTTGCAGATGTAGTTATGTAGGCCATTTTTTAACCAAACATGATAAAACTGAAAAGTTCTGCAACATTGGGGTTCCAAGTCCATCAGGTTGGAGGGTTTAAAGTTTGCTATAGAATTTCTTTAAATCCATTTGAAATATCATAAAGTCGTACGGTTATACAGAATTATAGGTTTCAGTCAGAATCACCCCCATTAGCTGGAAAAGTAATATCCAAAACGTCGATTTATTCAGTACTAAGTGGCACTGGAGCGTTCCCGTTTAGCATAGGAATTAAAACTATAAAAACTTCACGATTTCGGAATATTCCTAAGCAATGTAGACCAATGCTACACGACTTTATGGAGCTCTGCATGAGGATTAGAAATCAAGGCTGGATCAGAACAAGTAAACAACGAATAAAAACATTGAAAAGTGAGATTTGGGGCTGCAGTTCAGATTCTTTAGCGCCCGATAGATGTATCCGGAGCAGCGTTACCACTTGAAAACTTGAATGATGTACTAGATCTAGTACATTTTTGTTTCAAAATGTACTAAACTAGTACAATTTTGTTTCGAAATGTACTAAATGGGTAAATTGTTTCAATAACATGTATCAGTCGTTAAATTTTAAAATGTTTGATAAATAACAAAAAACATATTAAATAAATGCTGTTGTCTATTGAGCATAAATACGTTTTTATTGATAAATATCGGATTCATTTTTAAGTTTTTTTAATTCAATTTAAAATCACATTATAAAAATGCTAATAAAGAATAAAGAAAATAAATTAATAAAAAATATCGCAATTCACAATCTCAGCCAGTAAATAAAAAAAACAATAATGAAAGTAAAGTAAAACAGGAAACAAAATAATCAGGACTTCCTCATCTGAAAATTACATTATATATGTATTTTAAAAAGCACCATCATTAAATTTAAATTTGGCAGCAAATTTACACAAACTGTCCTCTGGAATATATATGTTATTATTCTCAGCATCACCAACAATGGCTTTGAGGAGGATTCTAGAAAACATTATGCTTTCGATAGTTTTATATTCAAGCCGATTTGTTTTCTTATTTTTAATTAGGTTTAATGCCGAAAACGCTCTTTGTGGCAGTGCCAGTAATGTTAAAATGTAATCAGCCAATTCTAAATACATGCAATTTTCCAAATTATTTTTGATGTACGTAATTTGAATCTACTGCTGAACGGTGTCATTAAAATTAAGTTTACTCAGTAAGTCTTTATTACCAATCAAACTGCGCTACTGGTCACTCAAAGTTTCAGTTGAAACGTCCTTATCACGGTGAGGATAATTTACTAGTAATTGTCTAATTGATGGCATACTGCCAGAAACGATTTCGCTAACGTTACAGTATTTGAAAATTTCTAATTTGCTGTATTTATTAAGTTCAAATCTTCATATAAACTCGAAGAACGGATGAATGGAACTCAGCGCAAAATTAGTACTGTACGGGCTGATTCAGATAGTTCTTAGAGCTGCTTAAAGTACTTACCCTAAATAGACTTTATATTACGTCAATTTTGTTTTTCGTTGCCCAAAACGCTGACCGATGTATTTGACACTACACGCGAACGACCAACTCTCGACGAACGGTTTTGTCATTGTCAATTTCGTTTGAATAATTCTTAAATTTTGGCATAATCATCGTACATGTTTGTTAATTCTCAAGAGTGCTTTTACCAAAACATTTGGTCTAATATAGACGTGATGTCATGAAATTGATTTTTGTAGCTGAATTGTTTCTTTACGTATCGCATAGTAAAAAAGAACCAAGCAAGCTAAATCATGCTTGTTTTGACATGCACTAGATAATTGGGCTTTATAGAAAAGTGACGAATTCTCGTCACTAAAAATTTGAGACGTGAAATTCGTATTAAATACCAACCGGGCGACTGTTTTCTTGTACGTCTGTTATGCCTCTAGCTTTAATTCGAGGATTGCAATTTTGCAAGTAGTTTAATTCTAATTGAATTAAATATATAATATTGTTGTTGTAATTTAACACAGAATTAAGGAAAGGAGAAGATAAAGAAGGACGAAATTAGAACTCGAAAGAAAGCTTCCGGAACATAAAACATCGGGAGCGAGCTATAAAATTTCAATATCGCGTATCTCGTCATGTGATAACTCGAATTTTGTTTCGGAAATTCAACTTGTATTTTTACACCAAAATTCATCTTTTCGAGGTAATGTCGAGTATGACGGTTATTATAGAGGAGCAGTTCCACCATTAGCTAGTGATTCTTCGTTTAGTTCGATTGATTCTCCATTAGATCATCCAAACGACAATATTTTTAAACTAAAGGAAGATTTACAGCGTATTACCGTAGATACGACTATATTTATTTATTTATTTATTTATTTACATTATAATTTAATATTGAACCGCACACGTAATGTTGAGCTTCATTTGGTTTGGCTCATTTGTTGTTAAATGCACGGTTCATTAAATTTCCAGTTATAGCTATTTCTTTCATTTAACGGTTATTCCATTTTCTTCAGCTACGTAAGCAGTTTATTTACATTCTTAGCTTTCAGTTACCACGTGCTACCACGTAATAAGGATTTAATTATCTTCCTGAGGTGAAGTGTTTTTATCAACATGTATAGTTGTTTCACAGAAGGAAATGCTTTGCCTTTTGCTGTTTTCATAGCCTTAGGCTTGGGATTCTTCTTAACCATCTCAGCCCAACCCGTCATCATAACTGCTTATTTTCAGTAAGTACCAAGTACAACACAAAAGTTATCCAACAGAAACACAATTAAAATAAATATAATTGAAAATTAAATAAAAAATATAAAATGTTCTAATTGAAAAAAGAAAAACACGTCCAGTTGACATGACAGTCAAGGCAATACTATATGTGGAGAAAAGATGAATACAATTTTAAAAATTCTCAATAACTATTTTCCATGGCTCCCAACTAATGTTACACTTTTAAAGAATACTCCTCGTGTAGCAGATTTTGGATTAGGTGTATCGTATGTTTATTTAGGAGTATCAAGGGTTATTGATTATTTCCTCAGAAAATATGATTTGATTAGTTTTGATAATTTAGAAATTGATTTAGGGATTGATGGTTTACCTGTTTCGAAAAGCTCCACGAGTCAGATATAGCCATTAACGCTTAATATAGTAGGATTTGAAGACATTTTTGTAATTTTATCTTGTCATGGTAGATCGAAACATAAGATTTCAATAAATTTTTAAAAGATTTCATAGAAGCAATGGAGATGATACAAGCAATTGGTTTTGATTGTGTTAGTAAAATTGTTAAAATTAAAATCCGGTCTCTTATTTGCGATAATGAAGTGTAATGTCCTCCTTATTAAGTTTCTTTCTGGTTATTTCTCGTGCACAAAATGTTCGATAAAAGGTGTAAAAATAAATAAGGGTCATATCATTTTTCCATACTCGCAGGCTAGTAGAAGCTACTAGTAGAACGGACGTTAGTTATAAAAACGGAGTAGATTCAAAACACCATAAAACCTTAGAGGCGATTCTACTAGAAAATCTTAAATTTGGGTGTGTCAGTCGAGTACCCATCGACTACATGCACTGCGTTCTCCTAGGTGTAATGAAGCAATTGATATCACTGTGGATAAAAAACGAAAGTGTTCGTTTTCTATGTCAAATCTCCAAGTAAAAAAAATTCAGACAATTTGATGCAAATTAAATTGCCATATGAATTCAACAGGCATCCAAGAAGTTTGGAGGAATTTGAACGCTGGAAGGCCCTTTTATAATCATTTTTTGACTTTATCATGTGCCATTTCAAAACTTTTGTACAAAACGTATTGCCAAATTCAAAATCCCTCAGCTTCCACGCTTCTTAAAAGATTTGTTAGGAATATGGAGGAATAATATGGAGAGTATTGTATTACATTCAATGTACACAGCCTGTTATATTTACCTGATGAATGTTTAAAATATTCCACAACACTACATAACATAAGCGCTTTTAAATTTGAAATTTTTTTATCGTCTGTTAAATTAAAAATAAATTCAGGATATTTACCATTGCAACAATTTTACAACCGACTATCTGAGATATATTCAATAGAACCTAATATCATCTTAGTGGTAAATATTTCAGAAGTGTAGTTCTACAATCCTTTAAACTCTCTACTGATGGAAATAGTTTGGTTCAAATATTTATGAATATTTATGAAACATAAGGCATATCCAACACACTGAGGTTTAATTAAAAAGAAAAAATTTCTGGGAAAATGTTTTTCCTAATTAACTTTGTTTTGAAGTTTTTTGCCCTAACTTAGTTCCATCAGTAGGTTAAAAAATAAAATTCAAACACAAATGCTATCAAAGTATTTTTTACCAATTCCTTATCCCCAGGGAAGGCCTGATAGCCACTAATGTTAATAATTAATACAATATTTAATTATGATTTTCAGATCAAATGGGCTCAGGAACCATGTCTTATGACAATTTTTGTAGAATTCGCTCAGGTATGATAATTAAAATTTATTAGGCAAATGCTTAATCTAACAAAATATTTCTTGAGAAATTTTTTAATAACACAATTATTATAATTTTTTACAGATTATAGATACATAATTTATTTTATGGTACCTTTAAGATTGTTTCAAAGCAAATTAAAAAATATGTATATGTATTTGTAAATACACACATGTGCCTAATGTTAAATAATGATATTTTATACAGTTGTTTTATTCAGGAGATAGAATACCGTTTGTGTCAACACAAACCAACAAGGTGGTGGCAGGACCTAGGAAGATCGGATCAATAACAAGATATATGCTCGTTGATTAAGAACGGTTCCAGAAAATGGAGGAAAATATAGAAATTATTAAAAAAGGGCAAGCAGCTCTATTAAACGAATTTATTAATTTGCGAGAAAATAGACTAAATGTCAGGCACTTCATTGTCATGGAAAATCGAAAATTTGCACTCCCGTTCTGTGAACTTGAAACGTTTGTAAATGTCGATAACACTTTAATAACTGACAAAGAATCTGCTCAACAGTTGGTAATGAAAATATAATTAAATGTTAAATTGATATATTTATCAATATTGTTTGTTATTTTTTATTTTCAGAAGTATATTTTTTTTGAAAGGGACGGAGTTCGGAATAAAAAAATGTATCCGAACTAATTTAAAAAATATTTTCACGGCGCAATTGGCAGAGCAGTTTTCCTATAACGGCCACCACAAAAAACTCGCTTCGTCAAAATTTCAGATAACAAAATGATTAATTATAATTAATTATAATAAACAATAATTTTTTGTCAAGTTTTTTCATACCATCATCAAGTTTTATATTTATTAATTTTAGATTGTGCGTTGGAAAAGTTCCCCCAAGCCACCGAAACACTTTGGGGCCGCATTATTTTTATTATATTAAAGATAAAGCGACTAAACTTTACAAAAAAAGCAGAGAAACGACTGACACCAGAACTCGTGATTTTGCGATTAATTAGTAATTAAGATTCTTTTTTTATATTAGTTAGAATGAATTAATGAATTTAATGAATTCAGTCATTAAAATTAGATTTTTATTAATATGAGATTCATGTGATATAATTATGATTATGATTGTTGTAACAAAACAAAAAATGTCTATTCAATTTTTTTGAAATATTAATATACCATTTTTTTGTTTTATTTCCGTTAAAAAATATCGAGCCACCCATTTGAAAGCACGTGCGCACTCACACATACACAAGTTTTTATTTACTCAAATTCATCATTTGTCCGACTTTCAGCGATAACGGACACTTTTGCTGACAAAAATCGGTGATGATTTCATCAAAATCTCAGGAAAATGCTGAAATTTTCGGAAATAAAAATAATTGGGTACGTACTGAAATTTTAGAGCAATGAAATTGTACTAGATCTAGTACAATTGTATTAAAGTGGCAACACATCCGGAGCACCCAATTTTCTATGTCAAAACATATATTTAGCAGTTATTTTTGCATGTTATTAATTTATTTAATTCTAAACTAAGATTTTTCATTCCTCTTTTTGTTAAAAATCGATAAAAAAAATATCTTGCTCTACCTATTTATCGGGAGCCGCTATCGGGAGCGCCATCCATTTGAAAGGGAAATTTTAAATTTCCTTTGTTTTGTTCAACCCTTAAACCAAAGCAAACCATTCTCTTTACAAATTTTGATGTAATATCAATTTTTTGTTTTGTTTTATGATTTCGAGAAAAACATACGAAATTGTTTTTTAGTAAAACGTGTATATATCATATAATTTGCGTTATCTGTCTTTTTATTAATCTTATGATGAGTCAAGCTAGCTTTTTATAGGCAAATTTATAATTTTATTAATTAATTAATTTCAAATATTTCGACCTGTTGATTATCATCAGTGGGAAAAAATGTGTATAAAAGCGACATCAGTGAATAATAGCTGCAGTTTCAGTAGAAATTTCCCTTCGACGCCGGACAGTGCTCGAATAATAAAACACGGCTATAGTCTTCCTCAAGGATGAGGTTTGTGAGTTAAGTTTATTAATCCCAACCCATTTTCGAAATGTTAAAATTTTATGGAATCCATTACAATTTCGCCATATAAGTCCATTACCCTTAACAACTAATCTGTTATTTTTCATGTAGGGCAAACTGGAAAAACAAAATTTTATCTTAACTTAATCGGCATATAAGTGAACTACATGTACAAATAGCCAATTATAAAACAAAGTTGTACACATTAAATTGAAATATTAAAACTTTTAATAGTTCTTCTTAAACCTGAACACATTGTTTCGTGAATAATGCTCTACAAGACGATAGCATGATAGCACAACAACGATGCACAAAAAACGAATTTAATGATTTTTATTTTTAAAGATGGGCAATAAATTTTGATGTATTTTTTTCAGCCAAAAATATTATTTCGATATTACATCCAGCACACGGATTATAATAAACATATAAAATTGTAATAATAATAAAATAACGATAAAATATTACAACAGATTTGTTTTTACATCAACAGCAACAAAATATAATAAAAATCCCAACCAGATACAATTTATTAAGGTTATTATTGGAACATTTATATGGAGTTTACAATTTCCCTCTGCGGGGTCCTGCTTTATTAGAATTTATAGTTTATTATTTTGTTCTTCGAATTATTGGTTTTTTTATTGTTCGGCCTAATATTTATTTAGAAAATATTTTCATTATTTTGACACTTGCGGCCATTACATTGGGGTTTGTACTTTTATATGTTCGAACATCCCGAACCTTTCCTGAATTACTACTTAGTTCTCAGCAGAAAAGGTACTAAATCAATTTTGAAATATGTTGTAGCGTTTTATGAAATGTTGATACCACATAATATTTTTAGTGTGGCAAAGCAAAAGCATTGTTAACAACTTTTCGTTTAATTTAGTACATCATAAAATGGTAACCTTTCATCTTATTTTTGTTGCTCATACCATTAAAAAAAATTTGTCTGCAAATCTTCTAGGGTATTCCTCATTGCATGTAAATTTTAGTAAATTACTTTTTTGACATAATAATCTATAAACATTTCTGGGAAAGTACAAAAAACTTTTTGAATTAAGTTTTTATTTTATTTAAATTTGCCGAGATTTTTTGTACAAAGTACATTTTAAAACTTTGAGGTCACAAAACATTATTTTCAGTTTAGTTTTATTAGAACAGAAAAGTGATAAATTATGTTGTTTTATGTTTTGTATCTTGTATACATAAATGTAGTAAAGTAAATGTAGCTATAAAAATATGTTAACGATGTCTGTTTAGTCTTGCATGTAAACTGAGATACTAAAATGAATATTAAGTCCAAATGAAGATAATTCTATAATTTTCTAGGTAATTAAGCTCAGTAAATGCTTTAGAAATAGATATAATTGGAGCAGAGTTTGGCAATTTGCAAAAAAGAAGTACACGATGCTTAGAAACAAGTTGTGGTTGCAACTCAATCAAACTCGGTTTTTCGCTAACTTTAATTTTCGCTCATATTTTATAATTTTTATAAAGATAGTTGATAAACCTTCGGGACCAACTGAAAAGTGCCGTAATGCTTTTTTACGTTTATTTGTGACATTTTTATTAATGAATTGCTCATTTTAGGTGAAGTTGAAAGGGGCGTCGGTCAATATATCAGTCCAAATCGCAACCTCACCTGCAAGTAGTACTCCTCGCTAATTAACCGAAGAACCTAGCAAGTGGCGTTCTCTCTATTGACCCATTACCAATTTCACTGGATGCTGCAATAATCAGTTCTTAAAGCGAGTTCACAACAAAGAGAAATGTTTACCCCGGTGATAACAAAACTACTCAGTTGGATAATCAAACCTCTAACGAGGCCGGCTCAATGGATTTTGGAGTCAACCAGCCAATCCGAAGCCCATTCGTCCGAAGTTCAAAAATATTAGATCAACACCTAGACAAACACAGTCGCCTAGGCAACGCAGAAGACTTAGTGAAATAGAAATAGAAAAACTTAGCAATGAAATTGCTAAATTAAAGAAAAAATTAAGAGCTTTACAGAAATTTTACAAACTCCTCTTGCGCGATATAATGGAAACAGGACAATTGCTTGTATTAACCATACTTATGTTGAGGAACGTGCAAGATAAACTGATTGGATGCACGAACAAAAGAAATACGTAGGAAAAAGCAAAGAGCATAATTCTCGCCAGAAGTTGGGGAGTATTCGTAATCAAAAGTTAAAGAAACTAACCATTGCCGCACCTCAACACCACCACCGAATGAATTTTTTATATTTAAAGTTGATTTACCAACAGTTTCTAAACTGGTAAAAATAGATTAGACCCGTACTGGTGCCGTTATAAAATTATAACTTATTAAACTAGTTATAAGTTATAAAATTTAGCCGTTATTATGAACAATTTTTTTTTAGATTTAATTTATTTGTTTGGCTAGAACGTTATCGTTCACATCACCAAAATTTACAGTTCGGTTACATGATTATTTATTTGAGATTTCATTTTTTTAAACATCTATTTGATTGTACAGTTAGGCTGTGTAATCCAATAATTATATACAGGGTGGCTGAGACCAAATGTTACTGACTTCACTCTGCTGTCATTTGTGTAGTTGTCATTTTCGCGCGTCAATTTTTTGACAGATTGAAGTTTGGTTAGTTGTTTACATGTGGTCAACAAATAATTGTTCTAAATTAATATCTTCATAAAAAAATCGTAATGGAATTCAAACGTAATAGTGTAATTGCACTGTATTTGGGTGGAAATTCACAAACAGAAATAGTTCGTCAGCTCCAGCATTTGAATGTGAATAAAATGTTTGTGTATCGAACCATAACTCGATACAACGAAACTGGTAGCATCGCTAAACGCAACAGAGGCGGTCCTAAAAAGACAGCAACATCAAAAGAAATGATAAGAAATGTGAAGAAACGAATCCAACGAAATCCTCGTCAAAGTGCCAATCAATTAGCCGCACGTCTACATGTTTCACGATACAGCATTCAAACTATATTGAAAAATGAACTACACTTGAAATCCTACAAGATACAAAAGTTCAAGATCTTACGGAGGCACAAAAAAAGTTAGGCTTGAAAGAACACGAGCATTCAAGGCCTTGGCCGAACGTGATGAGATTCCAAAAATTGTCTTTTCTGATGAGAAAATTTTCACCATTCAACAGTATGTGAATAAACAAAATGATCGTGTTTGGTTAGAGCACAAGTCCAACGATAATTTGGACACAAGAGTTGCCATGCGCAAGCAATCACCAGCTTATGTTATGGTTTGGGCTGCAGTGACTGCAGATGGACGCACTCCTCTGGTTTTCATCGAACATGGAGTTAAGGAAAACCAAGAGGTGTACCGCCAAAAGATCCTAAACGATGCTTTGCTACCTTGGGCACGTAAACACTTTGGTACGAACCGTTGGACATTCCAACAGGACTCGGCACCGTCACACAAAGCTCGAGCGACACAGCAATTTTTACAAAATAGCGTTCCGCGGCTGATTTCGTCGAAAGAATGGCCACCATATTAACCAGACTTGAATCCCATGGATTTCTCCATATGGTCCATTTTGGAGAGTAAGGTGTCCACTAAAAAATACGAAAGTGTTGATGCATCGAAGTCAGCTCTTGTTCGAGAATGGAATAAAATTCCGCAAGCTCACGTTCGGTCAGCATGCAATGCTTTCTATGGAAGACTGAGTCAAATAATCAGAGCCAAAGGAGGTCATATCGAGCAGTAACATGTTTTTCATAAAATGTAATATGTTTTCAACATATTCCACGCAATTTCAATAAAAAATTATCAAAATTAAAAAAATTACAGCGTTTTCATTTAGTAACACTTGGTCTCAGCCACCCTGTACATATTTATATTTCATAAATATATCGAAATACATTCCCTTTTTGGTTGATGGTTTGTTCCCCTCGAAGTCCCTCGTAAGTCATCTTCCATTATTAAATTTCTGCTTTGATTTCGCTTAGAAAAGTATTTAATTCGGCGTATTCTTCTTGTTTATTGGCCCCTAATATTTTTTTCACTTTTCTGTCATCTTCTATTAGTTTTGTTAATGTGAGGCATTTTTTGTCGAAAGTATGATTTGTCCTCAGTCTTGTCAATTTTTATATAGCACCGCTGCAGGGGCGAAGTGTCCATAGAATCTACGGAAGCACTGCATCTCTTTAAAAAATTCACTATCGTTAAAATAAAATTTCAAATTTCACTGAATAAAAAAATATTCTCTCTGATGGAAGCTGCCTTTAGTTTAGCTTGACTTTTTTCCCTTCAGCGTAATATTAGCCGTGTTTTTTTATTAGCGTCCGATAGATATATCCGGAGCACCCAATTTTGTATGTCAAAACTTATATTTTTAACACTTGCTTTAATGAAATGAATGTGATAATTTTTGCTATAATTTTTTGAAATAAACCAAAGTAAAAATGTATTTTGTGTTATCCCAAACGGTCGTTTTCGAGCATGGCCGTATTTTCAGTAATTGGTTTTGTTTCAGACAAATTTTTGCTTTTCCAACTTTCTAAAGTACCATAAAGTCATATAACAATGCATCATTACAATCACGAGCAAAAAAAGTTCTGGGAACACGAAGTATCTAAAGAAACTTAAGTTCCGGGATAAAATAGGTTTATTTAACTCGCGAATTTTTGACATGTCTACGAGATTTTAAATTTAATTTTTTATTGTTTGTTTTTTTGGAAATTTTCACGTATTCAGATACGGTCTTTGAGTGTCTACAAAAACAAAATACTAATATTAATATAGCCAGCCATAAAATTAAAACCTATCAGATAATACTTAATGATTTTCGGGATAAATTTGAGAGTTTTTGGGAAAAATGATTTCGTCCAAGATTTAAAAACGTCTTATAGAAAATTATTTTTTGAAGTAATTCATAATATTTCAACCGAATTAAGTACTAGATTTCAAAATATTGCTGAGTTCACGTTCTTGGAACTTATAAATTCAAATTTTTTCTAAATTTACATTGAAGCAACAATTTAAAAACTCCAAGAATTTTATGGCAAACGATTCGATTTTCCAAAATTGAGAAGTGAATTAATTGCTCTGTATAGCGATGAGGACTTTTTGGACAAACCAATATTAGAGATGTTAGAATTTCTTAAAGACAACGATTAAGTTCATTCAATGAAGTATCAACCTTATGGCGACTATTCTTAACGATTCCATCTACAAGTGTATCATCCGAACGAAGCTTTTCTGCTTTACGTAGAATTAAAACTTATTTAAGAAGTGCTATTGGAGATGAACGGCTTACTCATGTTTCATTAATTTCTATTGAAAAAAAACTATTGTCTCAGATTAAAATGTCACCAGATTTGTATACATTAATTTGTAATGAATTTGAAAAAAAGAATCGTCGAATTGAATTAAATTTTAAATAAATCTTGTAAATAAAACATTTTTAAATTGTCAATAAAAATCAGGCTCAATTTAATTTTCCTAGGTGTATTTTAGGTCTAATTTTTTATATTTTGACGTAAGTATAAAAATATGAGATTATTTCATCAATTTGTCTGATAATTTGGCTCAACAATTACTTTTTATTCTAAATTCCAAGAAAATTAAAATTCCATTTTATTAACGCAAAGTTCTGCTTCCTCTACTTTGCAGTTCACGAGTCGCCTCTGCTGACCGCTGTCTAGGTTTTGTTTATGAAACCAAGGGTTCTTCGCAACTATCCCTTTAATGTTTCTCTTGAGTTGTATCCCTTTTGTTGCTGTTCTATTCAGGAATTCGGTGTTCTATTTTTCTTGGATCAGGTTTTTCATCATATTGATGTTTTCTTCTACTGGTGTTTCTGTAGCGATTATTCTTCTGGTATTTGTCCCTTTTCTGGCGGCTGTATCCGCTTCGTCGCTCCCGTAGAGTCCCATGTGGCTAGGAATCCAAATTATTTGTATGTTCATATTGTGTTTTATTGATAGCTTGTGTATCTGCCTTTCGAAATATTTTGTGTGCATTTTACTTCTTCAATTGTTTTTTGATATGCATGCTGATAGCGAATCTGTAACTATTGTTAATTCTTTGTTTCGATTGATTTTATCGAGAGTGGTTCTGTTATGTTGTAACTAAAGGTTTCATTACTGTAGTTGTTGTATTTGCCTATCTCTATTTTTCCTTTTGATATTGATCCATCTGCATATGTAATAGCTTGGGAACTGTTTTCTTTGTTTCAGTTGTGTTTTGTTGTATGTATTTTTATCTTGTAGATGATGGTGTAATTCTATATTTATTCTTATATTTGTTTCGTCAGGCATTTCCTCAGGTGCTTTAGTTGTCCTGCTTCTGTTATTACTGCTGTTATAGGTGTAATCCCAGACATGTCCTAATCCCCGTATTTATTATTTTTTATTACTTGATGTTATGGCTGCGTTATATCTTATTCTCCTTTCTGTGAGGCTTTTGTGTAGATTCAATAATGTTGTCAGGTGGGCACTTTCTTTTTGTCTACCGGAGATTTTTATTATATTTTTGGCAAGTCTACATCTGTTTTTCAACTGTCTACGGTGTGAATGGAAATTTAATTTTGTGTCTATGGAGAATCCTAGTGTTTTTATCTGGTTGCTTTTGTTATTATTTTTTTAATCGTTTGATCTATCCTTCTTTTCTTGATGATGATGAATGACATTTTGTTTGGGTTCATATTTAAATTAATTTCGCTTAACATTTTACGCTTAACGCGTAAGATTCTTACGTCCTTATTTATTATTTTGTGTAGTTGGCTGGTATATAAGTTGAATAGATTGGTCCTGTGGTAGCGCGGTACTAATTGTAGTCTGTTTTGTTTTGTTGCCAGATTGGAAAATTATGTTTCTGTTTATTAAAGATTTGTATATCCAATTTGTATATTGCCGTGGAATGCTCAGCTTTTGTAATATTTCTATTAATTAATTTATTTACGTTCAATCTGTCGAATGCTTTTACGACGCCAGTTGAGATTATTATTGTGTGTTGATTATTGGTTTTATTTTTCCCCGTTATGTTAAGTGTTGATCTAGGTTTTCCTTTCTTGAATCCATATGTTGTATTCGGTAAAATGTTTAATTGACCAGTGATATTGTTTATTCTAGACTTTATTAGTTTTCCTGTAATTTTGGCGATTGTTGAGTATAAGTGAATTCCTCTATAGCTTTCTATTTTTATTTGGTTTTGCTACCGGAATCAAGTTTATTATTTTTTCAAATTTCTAGGAACTCCTGTTTCTTCCATACACTGTTGATGTGTTCCGTTAGTTTGCCTATGTGGGCCTCCGACAGCCCTTTTAATATTTTGTAAGGGATTTTGTTCATTCCTGGTGCCGCGTTTTTGCTGCTGTGAATTATTATTCGTACTTCTGCCGGACTGGATTCCTCGTTGTTTGTGTGGGCTAGTGGAAATGTGAGTTGTGTTTCTTTTTTTATTGTTGAATTTACTATGTTGTATGCTAAAATTTTTTTCATATTGCCTTCGTTGTTGAATATATTGTTCCTTTCTCCTTTCTTGTTGTTGAATATTCTAATTTTATTCCATAGATCTTTGGTTTTGAGGTTAGGGTTTATTTCGTTTATAAACCCGTTCCAAGATTTCTTTTTCGCTTTGTTAATTTCCAATCTTAATTTGCTCGATGGTCTTTTAAGTTATATTTCTATATATCTGTTTCTTCTAGTATTGTTGTATAGTTTTAATTTCTGCTTTTTAATCTCCCATACTGACCTAATATTCTCTGTCCACCAAACTTTTGGTATATATTTATTATTTTGATATATTATTATTGTGTTCTTTTCTATTATCTTCTATAATTCGGTTTCATACTCTATTAAAGCGAATGTCGGGTTTGGATTTAATTTTAACATTTTATCTGCAGCTCTCTTGTAGTTCGTTCTCATCAATGATTGAGCTTATGTCGCTTAGGTAGATGATCTGTGTGTCCTATTTTGATTCTATCAATTGCCCAATTTATTTTATTTGATAGATTTTGAGTTATGAGTGATATGTCAATTGCGGAACCCCTTCTTTGTGATCCTATCCATGTGTGTTCACCATTGTTTAATATTATGTAGTTTGATGTTGAAATTATGTTAGCTAGTAATTTTCCGTCTAAACCGTTCGGAATGAATAAACGAAAATACCCGTAGTCTCACAATTTTGCACGACACAGTTTGTTTTGAATTTACTGTTCAAACTACCTCAAATTTCCACCTTTGAACTTTTTGAAATATTAATAAATACCTAAGTTCAAATTCTTAAAAACTCAACTCACAATAATAACTTTCCAAACACAATAATTCAACACAACAATAAATTTCACGAGTTGCACTGAACGACAAACGAGACAAATACGAAATTTATATAAAAATAAACTTATGTTTTTTGACTCTTCAACAATGTTGCTGATTAAATAGTTAATATGGTTAGATATGGGAACTGGAAATAAAATTGAATACCATAAATTATGCTACCAACCACTTTATGTCAAAATTTTGAATTTATTTTTCGAAAAATCGAATTTAAAGCCAAGGACAACATTTTTCTTTCTTCGTTTCACACTAGATAGGTTTTATTTTTACACATTATTTTTGTTGTATAGTATGTGTACTGAACATCGAGATCATGCCAGCATATACATATACCCTTTCGCTTAATGTGTGGTTTCTACCCTCACTGAGTTGTCCTTGGGACACCTTCGTTATTATTCGAAAGTTCTACTACTCTAAACTGTTAAATTATTTTATTTTAATTTCAACGCATTTATTAGCCGCCATTTCCCTTGAAGTAGTGTCTACTTGTCACAACAAGCCCTAAATGTTGATAATCTTTATTAATTCCGTACATCATCATACTACAACTTAGATTACATTTTTTATTTCTTACAAATGGTGGTTAAATTAAACTATTTTGAAAAGCACAAAAGAAATTTTTAGCTATGGTTGAATTATTAAGGAATTCTAAAATAAAACTATTGTGTGCTTGAACTGCACAAGCTCCAAACAATAGAAAAAGTATTATGAAAGGAAAATGACGTTATAACAACTATTCTAGAATGAACAAAAAAAAATTCAATTAAAAAATTTATTATTCGATTTAGTTAAAATGAATGGTGTGAATTATACCGTGTGTAAAAAAGGATAACCATTTTTACTGCTGTTGTTGAATTTACCTTCGAATAGTAATAAAGTGAATATGAGTTTGATGTTTTACTGAAACTTACGGGAAATGAAAACTAATTAAGGATTGCATGTTTTTGTTTATTAAATTTGAAATTTTATAAGCAAAATACATTTGATGGTTAATTAATTTAAAAATAAAAATTGATTCATTTATTACTATTAACGGCCTGACAAGTGCAGTTTTAATTGAAAATGATTATATTGAACCAGTGTTGCCAGATTTTCCAAAAAAAAAAAAATTTACCGTCGATGCAACAAAATTGCTGATTTTCTCGGTCCGAAAAATCCTGCAAAAATTGCCACTAAGATTTTAATAAAAACATATACATAAACATCAGTTAAAACTAATGAAATAAAATTTAAACTCTTCCATTATTCATTTGTTTCTATATATTTATAATATGTAAATTTAAATTTAACCGATTTTGATATCGGTTACTCAGCATTCGCATGTGTATGAGCAAAGATAAACGTGGCAGCTTTGCTTAAATTGGGAAAAACTAATTCTTCGCTTATAGATTTTTCCGTAGATATTTCTTTCCAAAAATCTTCTACATTAAGATTTTTATAAATTCTACTTCTGACCTTCTGAAAATTCGAAAAATAAATCACTTCATTCGTCCTAAAGACGATACTTATTAAATTACAGAGTTTCTATTTGAAATATTCAAAGCCACTTCGGGATTTAGGAACTCAATTGTTTTGACAAATTTTCCATTTACAGGAAATGTTTGAAGGGTTTTGTAATTGCATACAAATAAGTAGCCAGTATTATTTTCTAAAATGTTCGAATTTAAATATTCTGCTAATTCCGCGCCTCCTCTAAAACTTCGACGGCAAGTTTAGTATCAGCATCCACTAAGATTAATGATTTCTGGCTTAAGAATTATATTAGCAACAACCAGTAACATTTTTTTTGATTATACATATAATCTGTGAACTAAAATGGTACTTTTTATCATGATCTGGGATTTTGATTTTCGAAATTTTAAGTGCCAGATTTTGTTCTCCAGGATTTTGAAAACGAGGTTTTGAAATTCGGGATTTCAAGAGTAGTTTTTTTTATGATTTTTCTCATGTTTTTTTTCGAATTTATTATTCTTTTAATTATTTTTTTTGCGTATTACAAATTATAAAAAAATATACGTTTTAAAAATTCAATTCACTCACAATGACTAGATTTAAGATAAATAAATAAATAGTTTATGTATGAAACTCCTCTTTTCAAAATCAGTGATAACTAATTTTGATTGCAGCTTTACACTCCATTCTTACGCCTATTTGCATATTTCACAGAAAAATTCGAATTTGCCAACGGAACAATTTCGTCAGCCAATAATAAACGGCTTGAATGTGTTACTAACACTATCACGCATTGGCCGTTAAAACATTTTGCAAAAGGACAAATTATTCGCCGTCGATGAATTTTATGTTTTCCGGTATAATTATGTTTTCAATGCTATCCGACTCTTTCAAAGCTGTGCGTCTTACTTGTGTATTTTGGTTGTTGGGCATGTTTCGTTAGTAAATAAAGGCCCGGTTCACAATCAACCACAGCATTGCGGATTATTTGTGATGGTAGTGTTGTGAGTAGTTTTTGCCTCCGCTTTTAAATTAGCATTCTCTTTGCCAACTACCTTACTATCGGCCGAGAGTTCGGTTTTTCGGTACATGAATTCCCGATTTTGATTAAATTAATTTCACAAAATTAAGGAATTCGCCGATATTGTTTCAATGTTTCTGACAAATTTCAGCTTTAAGACCTATTTCAGGCCCAATAACATCTTAAAATCACAGTACCTTTGTAACAATTTAGTTTTCTAATAAATTGACCTTTTTGATTTAGAGGAAACTCTGAAAAATCATAAAATTAGGGAATTATCAATTCAAAATTCAAACCATGTTCAGTTTTATTTAAAAAGTTTTTCTAAAGTGATACTAAATAAGTGTCCTTAAAAGTGATTTTTAGTGAGTATCGTTTAACAGTAAAAGTTTTAAAAGTGTATAAAATTTAAAATTAGTTATTATGAATATTGAACTGGTAAAATCAAATAAAGGTAATTCAAAATTAATTATAGACGGGTGGATCATTTGGAAAGAAAAGACAAAACTTTCCAATAGGTTTATGCTCAAACGAAATCGCTCTTGTGTAGATCTCAAGTGGTAACAGTTTATTTAAATGAGTCCCATAAAATTAAAAAGGGTCCTTCGAATCGTTCACATGATCCGTCGTGTTTTGAAAATTACATATTTAAGGCCAACGAGTTTGTAAAAAATAATGCTCGCGAAACGACACGTTTACCCTCACAAATTATAAGATACAGTATTGTTAGTGTAGTCCTGAAAACGCTACTCAGACTCAAAAACATTAAATTCCGCTTGCCGAAGCAGAATGTTACATATGCTGCATATTTTGCGACAAATGTGCACACTAAGCCGTGAGTAGAAGTTTAATTTGAAAGCAAAGCGAAAAATATCAGAACTCAATAAAGCGAGTGTAGCCTGCCCTTACACATTTTTTCCTGGAGGCTGAATATACAAGGGGTGTCTGTTTCATTTCGGTCAGATTATTTGGCGTCCCCACTAAATATGGTAATAATGAGCAATTTAGTATGCAAATTCGTGTGCTGAAAAGTTTATCTTTAGTGCTAGATAATGAAGTCGTTTTATATTATCGAGAACTAAAGAAAATCTTCGTTTATTTTGACAATTACTTCAACTCTCATGCTCCAATGAAAACCCTTAATTTAGGATTCAGAGCAACCGGAACAGCCCGAGATAACGAATAAAACGATGTTCATTCTCCTTTCAGTCAATAATCAAAAAATAAAATCGGCGCTATTATAGATATCAATGCGATAATTTGTTTATGCATTGTATCGTCAGATGGAAAGATAACAGCATTCTGACTATGATGACCAATCACGATGGCTTTGAGCCGTTAGCAAAAGTAAAGCTGTGGTCGAAAGAGCGCAAGGAAAAGTTATAGTACCGTAGCCGTGCGTCTTTGCCAACTATAACTCTGATCTGTTGAACCAATCAGTTAATAATTATTGCACAAGCATACAGAGTAAAAAAGTAGTGGTGACCTCTGTGAACGCATATACTCAATTTAGCGGTGGCAAATGCCTGGAAACATAAAAAAGATCTCCTAGACTTCACTCGGAGAGCTGTACGAACGATTATAATAAATCAAGCCAATCAACAAAACCGTCTGGAAATCCTCCGCGAAGTAAGATCTATAACGAAGACCATTTTCCCAAAAAACACTATAAACAATTGAGATGTGGGCAATGCCATATAAGAGCCAGGTGATCATGTATCAAATGTAATGTAACCCTGTGTTTAGAACGAGACTGTTTGATTAAGTTCCATACACAGTATAACATAAATATGCTCCAAGAAAAGAAAAATTACCATGTTTAATATTGAAATAAAAAACGTAAGGGTGTTTCCGGTGTACTCATTTGAGGACAAGGTATTTTCTGCGAACCTACCAAATATGAATTTTTTGAAGTCTTAAAATTTTCTTAATGAAATAAAAAAGGATAATAAAAAAAACAAATACTTTTATTTAGTTCGCATCCAAAAGACCTTGGGGACAAATGGGTTAAGACCAAGCTTTGGAAAACCAGGGTATCGAGTTTGTCCCGTGAGTTACTCATTTAAAATGAGTGAATCAAATTATATACGATGTTTTGTTTGTGTTTGTGTCATTTTTATGCTGGACAGTACCAAAATAACGCGACCCGGGCTAATTGGTTTAATTTGTATGGTGCTTATTTCCATTCTCAACACATTTTGTCTGCTGTCTCGAGAGCTGTGAGCTGTTTACTGCCTATATTTAATATACTAATATATTTTATATATTTTTTTATCATAAAATAATTTTATATGTATAAAATAATTTTATATGTTTATAAATAAATTTATTTTAAATTTCAATGGCGTTTGGTACTATATTTACTATATATACTATAGGGTGTTTTTAGAGGTCCACACTTTAAGTTGGCAACACTGTTTTGTTTGACAACCGTTTTGACAGCTGACATTTGCTTTGCCATTTCATAATGAATAGACTCATGCCAGCGCAACGCTTGTGAATTGTTGAATTTTTTTAAATCAAAATAATGGTTCTGTTCGGCAAACTCCCCGTGATTACGTCCATTTTACAGTCGTCATAATCATCTATCAGAGCAAGTAATTCGGTTAACTGTGGATCGTTTTCGCACCACGTATACTCTAAATGATAATACGCATCCAGTAAGACATCAAGCAGTGCGTACCGAACAAGCGATAGGCAATGTACAGTGTAGCATTCAGGAAGACCCAAATCAATCAATTCGACGTCGTTCTCAGTAACTGGAAGTGTGTCCATCCATTTTTATCATTTATATCCTTCTATATTTTAGTTAACGTTCTCACAAAAATCAATACATGCAGGAATTAAAACCATCCGACCATCGCACACGCCACCAATTCTGCCAATGGACTGAAGCACAAATTGATACTGATGTTGATTTTCCAAACAAAATTTTGTTCAGCGATGAATAATAAACAGAAATGTCGGCTTTGGAGTGTAGGTATTTTACAAGCCTTTGCCAAAACACCATTACATCCAGAAAAAATCACTGTTTGGTGCGCTTTATGGGCCGGCGCAATCATTGGTGCATGTCTTCAAAAACAATGATCGACAGAATGTTACAGTCAACGACGAATGGTATAAAGACATCAATTCTAACTGTTTTGTACCCGAGTTGGCTGGCATAAATCTTGCTGATATGTGGTTCCAACAGGACGGTGCCACATGCCACACAGCGCGGGATACAATTAATTTACTCAAAGACACATTTGGAGAAAGACTAATTTCACGCAATGATCCTGTTAATTGGCCACCGAGATCGTAATTTCTAACTCCATTAGATTATTTTCTTTGGGCATATGTTAAGTCTCTATCTGCGCCGATATACCAGAGAAGGTTGAACACTTGGAATACAACATTCGGCGAGTTATTAGCGAGATACGTCCATAATTGCTGCGAACAGTGATAGAAAATTGAACCTCCAGATTACACCATGTAAGTGCCAGCCGCGGCGGCCACATGGCAAAAATCATATTCAACATAATGGCATAAAATTATCTATCCAATAAAGCTAGTTTCAAATTCGGATGTCGTGCACTCTAGCAGTAAAAGATTATCGTTGAACAGTGACATATGTGGTTTATTTAAATTTTTTGAGTTATTTGAGTGTTAAAAAAGTGTAAAAGTGAACGTCTTAAATTATTTTAATTTGATTTAAATTTTATAAAATGATGAGCTTATTGCGTGTGTATTTTTATTGCTAAAAAATTAAACTCAACAATTAAATTAAGAATAACTCAGTTTATAATTTGTAAATAGAAAAATAGAACAACAAAAATAAATATTTGGTAATTCTTAATTACAGAATCGAATCAACGCCGAAGAAAGGGCGTACTAATTGATTTTATTACT
This sequence comes from Nephrotoma guestfalica, assembly GCA_963691935.1. Lineage (NCBI taxonomy): Eukaryota > Metazoa > Arthropoda > Insecta > Diptera > Tipulidae > Nephrotoma > Nephrotoma guestfalica. The sequence goes on along the minus strand of OY829913.1, from coordinate 230,013,507 downwards.
GAAAATTTTAATTTTTTGTTTGGCACCGGTGCGGCTAGAGGAATTCAAAGAAGAACGCTCTTATGGAGAGAAATCAGCGTCCGCTTAAATGAAATAAATTCGACTAGGCAACAACGTACCGTTGAACAGTGGAAGCGTGTTTGGCAAGATTTGAAAAAAACGCCAAGTTAAAATTACAAAAACTTAGACAAGCACGAAATAGGACCGGCGGTGGAGAAATCTACGACAGTGTAGAATTAAACGCAGAAGAGGAACGGATTTTAGATATGTGTAGAATATCTAATTTAGATGGCAATAAAATTCTGCGAGAGCCTGGAGTAGGTTTATATATATATATATATATATATATATATATATATATATATATATATATATCACAGTTAATTTTAAATTTTTTGTTTCATTTTTAAATGTTTTCTTAGAGCAAACAACTTTGTTGAAAACCGCCCAGAAGTAAATAACCCTGTTCTAGACATTCCATTCGCATAAATGAGAGGGACTATTCGGATATAGCAAGCTCCATATCAACCGTTAGGAACTTCGCAAGCGCCACCAGAAGCGCGAAGCACATTGAGATCCTGAATTAGTGAAATTTTACCACCTTACACGCAAAGGTATCGAGCCAATGACCTCAGCAGCGTAAGTGCTTTTATGTGAATTTGTTAAATAGTATTTTAATTTCTACTTCACATTTCAGGAAAGTTTTGCTGTGACTTCCGTTACATGGCTGCTTCAGCTACAGCGAGAAGTAATTGCAAGGAAGGTTAGATAAATTAGTGCAATGGTTTTATAATAAATTTGTTTAAATATATTTATAATACGAGGTACTTTGTTACAAGATTTATTGTATTGAATGAATTTGGAAGTTTGTTTAAAAAATATTAATTTTAAATAATTATTGAAATACTGTTGAAATGTAATGTGATTGAAATAAAAATATTTTTTTTGAATTTAGTAATTCTTGTGTTTTTTACTTTATTTTCAATATATTTAAGCACTTAAATTGTATACTCATTCTTTATTATTAATAAAATTAGTTTTAGATTCAATTTATAAAATCACGTTCATATATTAAATTGGATAAAAATCTTCTATTTCTTCTTCAAACGCATTTCCAATTGGTATAGCTTATTAGAATAATTATTATCTGTTAAGACATTATGCCAAGTAGCACATGCATATACAATTTGGGCGACTTTCTCATGTGTGTAGTGCAGGTTCCCGGATGTATGTTTTAAGCAGAATCTTGATTTTAAAACTTCAATACAACGTTCCACGCTGTTTCTTATTTTGCTGCGTACTTTATTATATTTTTCTGCGACATCCGTTGTTTGCTGGCGATATGGGACCATCATAAATGGCCTCAATACGTATCCACTGTCACCTATGAAATGTATGAATGAATTTAAATTATTACCTAATAACCATGTATTGCTATCTTCTAAGTTCAACCTCTCCATTATCGGCAATATTTTGCTGCATTCCCATATATAGGAGCCGTGGGTTGAACCTGGATACCGGGCGTTGGGTGAAAGAATCCTCAAATTTAAATCACAGGTCTATAAATAAAATTAATTATTTTAATTTATAATTTATATATAACTAAATTAAGAAATTACCACCAATTAACCCTACTATTCCGGGGACTCCATATTTATTAAAAAAGCGTCCTTTTTTTTTGGCCGCAGCAATCGACTATTTTTCTTGCAATCACTGCGCTAACTTTTGATTTCAAAAACTAAAAAAACTTGCTTGCTGAAATTTTGCCTTGGCTCATAATAGCCCACACGTCTTTGGTGGCTCCCACTTCCGCAAACAATTTAATGTTGTTAACAAGCACCTCCACATGTAATGAAATTTTCGATAAATTACCACCTTCTTCGACATAAAGTTTAATTCTCTCGATTAATTGAATCACTATGCACTTCGGCATTCGATAATTATCAATGAAACTAAAACGAATTAATAATTACAATTAAAATTACAAAGTTACTTACCATCCGTCTGCGACGTCAAACGGATCCAAAGTATCGCGTAAATATATTCATTATATCGACGAGTTATAATTTTTCAATTCCAATACATAATCGGAATGTTCCCGTTCATATTATGTTACAATGTTGAAGGATTTTATAACACAACCAACACTAATGATAAACAGCACAAAACTAATTTTTTCAATTGTCAACAATACGAATCATTTGCGGTTAATATAAATAAACAAAAACAATGACACGTGACATGCAAGCACAGTAAAGCAAAACAGAAATAACATTAACATAACTGGTACACAAAATAATAAAAATGGCGTCGTGTGTGGTAAGCATACCATAAAATTAACGTTTAAAAATCATTTGTGTTTTGGCATTCAAAGCGTCGTTTTTTTGTTATATTAAAAATATATTATGAAAATGCTTTCTAAAAAAAATTAAAATTGCGCTTGGGTTCAAAGTTTTGTGTGAATTAAAGAAACTTCAAGTTGTATTAAAAAATGAAGAAGCCAAAAAGAAACGAAAGTAGCGTGTTTTGGGTTAATCCTTTTATAATTAAACGGAGAGACCACGACGTGGAAATGCATCTTTTAAAAGATTTAAACTGGGGTTCTGGTATCAATTTTCAGAATTTTACTAGAACCCATGTAAGTCAATTCAAAGAAACTTTGGCATTGGTGAGTACTGTGTGCATTAAACTATATATATTATATTTTTTTTAATTTTTTCACAACTTATATTTTATTTTGACAATTGGTCATAGGTGGAACCGGAAATTAAAAAGCAGAATACCGTTATGCGGGAAGCCATCTCCTCAAGAATAAGGCTCGCAATTACGTTGAGGTTTATTGCGTCAGGCGACTCTTATAGATCTTTGGAGTAAATGTCTTGGGTTTCTTTTAACACCATTTCTAAATTCATTCCCGAAGTTCTTATGGAATGCGCTCGAACCAAAAGTGAACAAAATTAAAATATATTTATGTCGGTACAAAAATATTTTTTTTTTTTTTTTATATATTTATTTATTACAACTGATTTACAAATCATCTAGTAATTTATCTTTCATAATTTATATTCTTGTTTGGAGGGTTGTAGCCCTTTAGCCCCCTAGCTAGTCCCTTTACAATTTTATTATATTTTTAGTCGATCCTGATTGGATCTTGTAGATTATGCGGTTTCTTCCTTCGCAGCCGTTTTACTAGGTTTGAATCATCCAACGTACGACGTGTCTCAGCATTTTGGTGTAGACTAATACGTTGCATGTGTTTTCTCGTGTGTTTCCTTATTTCTTCACTAACGAAATCCATCTTCAGATCTCTATGGAGGTTGTCATTTCTTATGTACCACGGTGCATTATCTATTCCACGAACTTTGCTTTGGAATGACTGGATGATATTGACATTGGTTTTCTTTGTACAGCCCCAGAGCTAAATACCGTAAGTCCACACAGGTTTTAGGATTTGCCGGTATAGTAGCAATTTATTATGTAGAGTTAGCTCAGAATTTCTTCCTAAGAACCAATCCATCTTTCGGTATTTGATGTTTAACTCTTCTTTTTTCTTTTTCACATGCTCTTTCCATTTTAGTTTCGCGTCTAGAGTCATGCCTAGATATTTTACGGTATTTTCATAGGGAATTTGCTAGGAGTTCAGTTCTACTGGTATCCAGTTGACCTTCTTGTTGGTAAAGTTTACGTGAACAAATTTTGTTTCATTAAGTTTTATTCGCCATCTCTTGGTCCAGGTACTGACAATATTAGTAGCTCGTTGCAATTTGCTTGTAGATTCTTCTATGCAATTAGCAACTGCTAAGATGGTCGCTATGTTAGTATTCTCTATCGTTGGCAGGTCCGAGGTGTATAGAACATATAAAGCTGGTCCCAGAACGCTACTTTTTGGTACTCCTGCTGATATTTTCTTTATTTCTGAGTATTCGCCATCTAATTTAACTCGAAAGTGTCGGTTAGATATGTAAGATTTTAGAATTTCATAAAACTGCTTTGGTAAGTCTCTTTGTAATTTATATTCCAAACCTTTATGCCATACTCTGTCAAAGGCCTGTGCTACATCCAAGAAGATGCTTGAACATACTTTCTTTTTTTCAAGTACGTCTTCAATTATGTTTGTAATTCGGTGTACTTGTTCTATTGTTGAATGATTTTCTCTGAAGCCAAATTGATGTGGAGGAACAAGATTTCTTTCTGCTATTATTGGTTTTAGTCTCTTTAGGAGTAGTTTCTCGAATAATTTTGAAATTATTAGGAGTAATGAAATCGGGCTATACGAATTTTTGTCATTAAGTGGTTTGTTTGGTTTAGGTATCATAATTACTTCTGCTACTTTCCATTGACTTGGAACGTGTTTAAGTCTGAACACTGCATTAATTATTTGGAGTAGTCTACGTAGACCTTTTTCAGGAAGAGCTTTTACTATTTGTCCTGTAATTAAGTCATATCTTGGAGATTTCTTTGTATTTAGGTTGAGATTGATTTCCTCTTTTAATTCTTGTAGTGTGACAGGAGATATATTGCAGTTATCCATTTTATATACTGGTGGTATGTTTTCCTCTGCAGTTTGTCTAGGTAGTAACTGAAACGTATTCTCGAGGTGGGTTGCAAACAACGAAGCTTTTTGCGTTGCGCTTATAGCCCATGTGCCATCTTCATTTTTTACTGGTGGAATTTGTAGTTTAGGTCGTTTTAAACTTTTTGTCGCTTTTCAAAGGGAGTACTCGGTATCTTTTTCCTCAGTAAGGCCACTCAAGTATTTATTAATGGATTCGCTTTTGATTTCTTTAATTAGCAACTTTAGTTTATTGGATACAAAATTAAGAGTTGTTTTATATTCTGGCGCTCGACTTCTTTGCCAGGCCTTTCTTGCTTTTCGTTTTGCTGCAACCAGTTCCCTAACATCTAGAGGATAAATAGCATTTCGGCGCATTTCCTTTGAACTTGAGGGAGTACTACTCCACGCCGCTTCTTGTATACTGTTGTTGAGTTGTTCTAGTTCTTCTTCTAGCTCTATCGGGTTTTTAATTGGCACCTGAAGATCAATATTATCCTCAACAAGTTTCTGGAATTTCTCCCAGCAGGTTTTTTTGTTCGTTAGCGAAGGTGGACTAGTTTTTTTAAATAATCGTTGCACTGATTGTCATAATAACAGGCGTATGATCCGACATAATCCCCTCGCTGCTTTCTAGGTATATGTAGTTTTCGTTTATACCTTTGGTGATAAAGAAGTCAATGATATCGGGTATTTTGTTTCTATCCGTAGGTCAATAAGTTGGTTGATCTCCAGAATGAAAATCGCAATTGCATAGTCTTCCTGCTGCAAACAGCTCTCTTCCTTTTTTAGAGGTTACTCTTGATCCCCAGTAGGTGTTTTTTGCATTAAAATCACCTCCGATTATGAAACTTGATCCAAGTGGTTTAAATAACGTGCAATAGTCTTCTTTAATTAAATTAGATCTTGGGGGGCAATATATTGACGTTCTTGAGTTGTTCTAGTTCTTCTTCTAGCTCTATCGGGTTTTTAATTGGCACCTGAAGATCAATATTATCCTCAACAAGTTTCTGGAATTTCTCCCAGCAGGTTTTTTTGTTCGTTAGCGAAGGTGGACTAGTTTTTTTAAATAATTGTTGCACTGATTGTCATAATAACAGGCGTATGATCCGACATAATCCCCTCGCTGCTTTCTAGGTATATGTAGGTTTCGTTTATACCTTTGGTGATAAAGAAGTCAATGATATCGGGTATTTTGTTTCTATCCGTAGGCCAATAAGTTGGTTGATCTCCAGAATGAAAATCGCAATTGCATAGTCTTCCTGCTGCAAACAGCTCTCTTCCTTTTTTAGAGGTTACTCTTGATCCCCAGTAGGTGTTTTGTGCATTAAAATCACCTCCGATTACGAAACTTGATCCAAGTGGTTTAAATAACGTGCAATAGTCTTCTTTAATTAAATTAGATCTTGGGGGGCAATATATTGACGATACACTATATTCTTTGTTGTTATTTATAAATACTTTTAAGGTGACTACTTGCATAAATTCCTCTTCAATTTTAAGATCTATAAAGTGTTTGATGTTTTCTTTTATAACCACCGACGATCCTCCCCTAGCCCTTCCTGCTGGATGAATGGCGTGGTAACAATTGTATCCATATATTTTAAGATATGAAGTTGAAGTAAAATGGGTTTCCGATACTAGGCATATATCTATTTTTTCAGTATTTAGGAAAATTTCTAATTCTGGAATATGTTGCATTAGCCCATTTGCATTCCAGGTTACTATAGAGAGTCTTGCTTATCTAACCTGTTGCTTAGAGCTTGAAGGCATTTCTCTTGTTTAGCTAGACGAATGTTAAGAGCTTCCATGCTTCTTAGTATCTTTTGGAGTACTACTGTACGTTCAGTAGTGTGCTCCGAAATAATTGATTTTGTCATGACTACTTGCGAGTACAGTTTTGGTTTTGGTTCTCCCGTTTTACTAGCATGAGGTTTAGGTTCCTCTTTGGTGGAAGTTTGATAATTTTTTACCGATACTCCTGGACTTTGTTTTCGCGTTTTATTTCTTATTCGTTGTAGCTCCTTAGCTATTTCACATCCCCGGTAGTTTGCGGGATGTGACTTATTGCAATTGACACATTTTGCAGCAATATTTTTACTAACCGGGCATACCTGGGCATGATGCTTTCCGGCACATTTCACGCATCTAATTTTTCTTTGGCAATATTTCTGCGTATGATTAAAACCTTGACATTTTTTGCACTGCGGTATTAATCCGTTATTCTTTTTCAAAGGCTCTATTTTAACTCTCATGCTAAGTATTACCTTGATATTATACACATCTTCCACTTTTTGTTTGTTATTAAAAGCATAAATAGTGGAAGCCCTCTTTTGTTAACTTGTACTCCTTGTTCAGTTTCGATTTTTTCTTTCTTAATAATGTTTACGGCATTTTCTATTTGATAACCCTTTTGCTTGAGATCCTCAATAATTTCCTCTTCTGCACAGGTTGGGTGAAGACCTCTAGCCATAACTTTAATTGGGCGATCATTCTTATTCTCATAGGTAAACTCATAGCCAAAGCTCTATAAGTTTCAGAATCTACAACATTAATTTTCCAGACACCGTTGTTTAGAGATACGAGTTTGTACTCGGCTATCGTAATCGATTTCATAATCGATTGTATAGTGGAGAAATTTGATATCTCGACGACATTTATTGGTGGAAGTGATTTTTCTTTCGGTTTAGCTGGTTGTTGTTCTAGAGCTAGTTCTTTCTTGATGATTAACTGATTTCTGGCAACCTCTCTTGAAGTTGATGGTAAAGTTCCGCCGTTTCTGGTGAGTGTTGCGCTTTCTTTTTCTTACTTGGTTTTTTATTCCGGTTCAACATCCAATTTGTTTCTCTTTCTAATTCTTCTTCATCCGTATGGAATGAATTAATGCCATCATCGACTGTTGGGCTAGGTGTTGTCCCAAGTTCTGCACGTGTTTCAACTACTTTTTTGAGTTCTTCATTTTCTTTCTTTAAAATTGTAAATTCTTCTTTCAATTTAATAGAAAATTCTTTTATTTCTCTTAGTTGTTCACGGAGTTCGGCATTTTCCTTCTCGTACTGCAATATATTTCCAGTTGAAGATCTTGGTGATCTTGATAATTTGGAACTTCGTCCAAATGGGTTAAACAATGATTGGCCCACCCCAGAATCTATTGGGCTTGCCTCCGAAGAGTGTGGATTTGGCAGCATATCTGCTGCTGTACCACCTGGGGTATTACATTCTGTATTTGTTGTATTCATTGTTTGTTTTAGCCAATTTATACCACTGGCATTTGGTCCCCGGTAGCACTTTGCTACTGTCGAAGCAGTACCCGCCCCCCGCGACGAGGACGCGGCTACCTTGGTGTTACCTAGGTGTACACAGAGACAGCCGAAGCCCTCCGAAGTACCCTAGGCTGAGGGGCAACACAAAAATAAAAATATTGAACCAAGTAATATTAATTTTTTAATGTTCCACAAAAAAGGGAAGATTGGTTAAAAATAGTAGAGCAATTTAATCAAATAAGGCAGTTTCCACACACATTGGGTGCCGCTGATGGGAAACATATAGAATTACAGCTCTCACTAGTTCAGAGTCAAATTTTTATTGCTACAAGGGGTATTTTATCATTATTTTGTTTGCGATTGTGGATGCGAATGGAAAATTTATATTTATTGATGTTGGATCAAATAGAAGAGTAAACGATAACACAATCTACAAAGATAGTCTTGCTTATGAGGCATTGATGAATAAATTGAGGTTTGGATATCCCTCCACCTGCAAAATTACCAGACCAAGACATTTTTTTATTGGAGATGATGGATTCCCTCTATCCTGACATATAATGAAACCCTTTAATAAATAGGAATGTAGAATTAAATATCCTTGAAAAGAGGTTTAATTTTAGAATACCCCGAGCAAGGATGATTATCGATTATGCGTTTGGCAGATTAGTGGCACGGTTCCAGATATTCCAACGACCGATTGAAACTACACTTAAACACTACACTTCACAATTTATTAACAAAAGAATTTCCACATCGCCTAAATGAAGAAGATCGGATATTAATTTTGATTCTGTCGGAAGACAATATGTAGAATGCAACAAAACAGCAACGACCACGAGAGGAAATATGGTTAAATACGTTGTTTGCGATGGAATAATTGAGAGTCAGTGGAAGAAAATACAATAATAGTGCTTGAATTGCAAACTTTTTTTTTGTGACAATGAATGTGTGCCCCTTGGGGTATCTACCACCCAAGGGGTAACCCTAATTCAAGTATGCTAAATTCAATAGTGCTAGTCCCATTTCAAAGTTAGTCCCAATTTTTGAGTCGTCGCTTTCGGCATGTTTTCGCTCTAAGTCAAAATTGGTCAAAATATACACTCATTCTCACGATGATAGCTCTTGAACCATTAGGATTTTCGTTTTGCTTCCTTCAGCAAAGTTGTTGCGCAAGCCAAGGCAAACAACTATGCCGAACATATCAAGACCGAGAAACCACAACTACAGTGACATTTTTGTGTTTCTTTTCATTTCGAGGAAAAACATTTTTTTTATCATTTTTTGCCCATTTATTGAATTTAAATCGAACGAAATCGATCGAATAAACATCGCATCAACAAATATAGATACAATAGAAACTATTTGAAAGAAATTTAAATCGATTCAGTTGATTTTATGGTGATTTTTCTTAACTTTTTCCTAAAAAATAAAAAAATTTCTTAACTTTTTTAATTTTCTGATTCGTACGTGTCATCTTCAGGATCTTCTTCCTCTTGCAAATTCCAACAAATGTCACCCAAGAGTGCATGTAGATTTTTGCTGCTGTACCAATGTTCGAGCCTTGCCGTCAGTTGGTGAAAAAAATCGCCATGCTCATCGGATTCGGCTGGTGATTGTTCGGCGAATTTTTCCACATGACAATGCAAAAAATGTATTTTTAATGACATTCGAACGTTCTTCTTCCTCTTGCAAATTCCAACAAATGTCACCCAAGAGTGCATGTAGATTTTTGTCGCTGTACCAATGTTCGAGCCTTGCCGTCACTTGGTGAAAAAAATCGCCATGCTCATCGGATTCGGCTGGTGATTGTTCGGCGAATTTTTCCACATGACAATGCAAAAAATGTATTTTTAATGACATTCGAACGTTTATAAAACGTTTTGTTTGTGGATAAATAAACATATTAGCAAAATATAAGAAATGGATAATTGTGATAACACAATAAGTCAAATGGAAATGACAATGATGTTATTCACAATGGGTAATTTATTGAAAGATACGGAGACGGTGGTCAAAAGAAAGAAATCAAAAAAATGCAAGCGAAGATGGTGGGTACGACCAACATTTTGTGATAGTTCCAAGTATGTAGATGTATGTTGTTAGTTATTATTTTATTAAATTTATTTATAATTTTGATTGCCTGTGTTTTTGCTCAGATTGCTGTGTTTTTAACTAAATGTCACTCATCGTCCAAAAAAATATAATTTTTTATATTTTGACGTCGATTGTCGATACTCTATCTGTTCGCTCTTATGGAAATGCATGTATTTTAAATTTAGCGCCGATATTTTCGGCGTCAATCTGTTTGAGATATTGTTCAATATAATACCGTCATCTATTTCGAATATTCAATCGCAAATGAGATTTTTTGGACATCTTTTCTCATTAAGCAAAATTTATTTTTCTATTTTACAAAATGAGTTGTTGTACAAAACTCATTTATCACGAGTTTACAAATGAAAATGAAAACCTGCTACTGCCAGAAATTGTACAAATAATTTTCAACGTTAAAACAAAGCTAATCGCAAAATTATTTTGAATAGCACCAGCACTAGTTGTAATTGTTCATGGACTCTTAAACAGCAATTTGAAAACGGCTTTAATTACTTATATTTTCCACATTGTCAGGACTCGGTTATTTTTTTAAAATATATCACGTAATGATTAAATACTAAATTTCTTTATTAATCAATCATTTAATAATTTAATTACATTTTGATTAAAAAGGCCACTCACTAACCGTTTTTTTGCAAACATTTACCATTTTGTGTAATTTGTCAACTAATCCAAAAAAAATTATATACATAACATACCTATGCTTTATGTACAACGTTCATTATGTTTAATGTGAATAGGCCACAAAACAAATGGAAGTCAAGAGCAATTAATGACTCTAACGTAATCATAAATAAAAAATTAATTTCATTTCATTTGAGTGGATTATTTAATTAATAACGTACAGAAGTACCACATAGTTCGATACTTAAATAAAATAATTATTGATAATTTAATTGCTTTTTAATTAATGAATGTGATTGTCAGATTAACAAGTTATTTGCTTTTCATAAATTTATTGATTTATTATACAAACATACTATATCTTATGTAGTGGCAGTTTAGTAGTTTTTAATTATATCGTAATTCGTAGTATAAATTTATTTATCGTTATACATGTGTGTCAAAATTATTTAACTAATAGTTTGAACATCAGGATTAATATTATGATTGATGCCAATTTGTTTAATAAATTTATATAAAATTTTCAATTCCGTTTTTATTTACATTAAATTGTAGATTACTTTGTGTTGTAATACGAGTATGTACAAATACCAGGTGTACAAGTATGAAATGCGGATTTTGTGAAATACTATTTTGTTGTATAGTATCATCAACAAGTGTCAGACGCGCACGAGTGATAAAGTTGGAAAAGTGTGAGCATAGTATTGTATTGTTGTGTTCAATATGTCGAAATTTATACCGAACAAAGTCCGCATTCGCGGACAGAATTAATATTTTGTTTTCATTTAAAGAAAACTGCTGTTTAATCATACCGATTACTTCGAGATGCCAAAACCAAAAAATACGAAGATGTGGAATTGCAAGGAATGTTGGGAGAAGATGATTCGGAAACACAAAACCAGCTCGCCGAGCAATTAGGCGTTAGTCAAGAAGCTTTTTCTAATTGGCTACGAGAACTGGGAAAGATTCATAAACCCGGTAGATAAGTATCACATGAGTTGAACTACAGGCAAATGAAAAAGCGTAAAAACGCAAGTAATATTTTGCTCTCTCGGTACAAAAAGAAATGGCTTTTGCATCGTATGGGGGGCACAGGGGACGGAACGTGGATTTATTTTGACAATCCCAAGCGCAAAAAAACATGGGTGGACCAAACATGGGTGCTTTGGCAGAAAGACGATGCTCTGTGTTTGGTGGTACCAGAGAGGCGTGGTCTTGGGGAAACGGTTAACAGTAAATGTTACGAACAACAATTGTCCGATTTGAACCGTTCGCTGCTTGAAAGACCACGACTTGGCTTCTTCCGATTATCACTTGTTTGCATCGATGGGTCACGCACTTGTGAAGATGTGAAAAAATGGCTCAATGAACGGTTTGCAGTAAAGGGGAAGATTTTTACTGGCATGGTGTTCACAAATTGCCCGAAAAATGTATAACAAAAAGAGGAGCATAATTTGAATAAAGCACTTTTCATCATCTTTCCGAATTTAACATGTTTTTTTACTAAACAAAACCGCATTTCATACTTGTACACCCGTGAATATTGTATGTATGTACGTACGTACAATGCACGTTTACGAGTATTTATTCTGTGGAAATTTCATTTGATTTTCATTTCCTTGTTAAACAAAAATCAATCTTTTTTATTACATTTTATTTTAAATATATAAATAAATATATTTGTTTAATGTCGTGATTGAAATTTATTTTTATTTGTGTATCTTTATAAAAGCAGAATACATCTGCATAAAGCACGATGAAAATGTGCAATTTGTCGATGTTGCAAATATTGGTAAGTCTTTTGGCACTATCAAACAAACTATTGACAGTTATTATAATTCTTTTAAATATATAAATTATCAATCACTTTTCTGATTTAAAAAGAAGATGCATAAAGTATTTTTCATGCATAAAGTATTTTTATGTAAAGGTGTATTGGCAGGGACATCCGAAAAGATATTTCATCCATTGTAAACGTAAAAATTTAAATTACGTAAAAATCTCCTTTGATAGTCTGTTATATTGGAATTCCATGAGACTATAATTCCTTACCGGAATAACATCGATTGTAGATCATTCATTTACACGATGATTCATCAAAATGAAATAATTCCTGCAGTTTGGGTCTAAAATATAAAATCCAACAATTGCTTGACCTTCTTTCTCAATCGGGAAATAATTTATTTCATGGTGATTAAGAGGACGTTTCGAAAACACTAGCATCACAGATAACATAAAATGTTTTTAAAATCAAGAAATCATAATATGGTCATATGGTCATCAGCAAATTTGTGAGAAATGATTTTTAAATTTCCACTAATATCGTGCTAGTCTTTGAACTTGTTTGATTTTTCTGTTCTAGAAAGATCTGGGATTGTTCCTTAATTTTCGTTGGCAATATTTATTTTTAACTTATGCATCCAGAACCGCGGATCGGAAACAATCCTCTAACCATTTATTGTGCTTCGAGTTATATCCATAACAAACCACGTTATCATTTTGTTACCCCTTCTTAGTGTGTGACACCAGTAGTTCAGTTCGGTGAGGTGACTGTTTGTGGGTTTTAGGATACTGCCTTAAGGAAACAATAATGCTTAGAAACAACCATCATTCTAGATTTACCAAACTAATAAATATTTACATGTTAGGTAAAATGAGTAAAATAAAAATAATAAGTAATAAGGAAATATTTACAAAATACATAAACACAATTAATATAAAAGTTAACTAAAAAAAAATTAATATTTACAATTTTGTTTAAATTACTGTTTCTGGATTATTTATATATACAATACTAGTCCCGTTAGTTGAATTCCCAAATCCTGCTACTATATATCAAACTGCTAAAAAAATTTTCAAAATCCAAATCCAAGAGACACAACCTGATCGCACCATATACGAGTACACTCGTTTCTCAAATAAATTTCGCCTAATCTTTTTAGTATATATATACAGTTGCTCACAAAATTGAGCGTACACCCTTAAAAAAACATATTTTGTTAAATAATAAGTACAAAAAACAATTTAATTTTTTTCATATACATATTTCGAAATATTACATATCTCTTAACTTAATTTCCAAAAAAATAATAAACCTTAATTATTATAAACAAAAATCACAATATTTCAGTTCCACACAATTGAGCGTGCACTTAACAGTTTTTGAGATGTTCGTAGTTTTTACTGTATTAATATTTTGTGTGGCCACCGCCTATAGCCGCCTGTAAATGACGTGGCATGGATTCCACCAGTTTTTTAAGACACCTATCCTCAATATTTTCCCATTCATCCCTTATTCTATTTTTAGCTCTGTTTTATTGGACGGGTTGCTATTTACAATCCGCATCTTTATTTCCCGCCACAAATTCTCAATCGGGTTTAAATCCGGTGATTGAGTTTTAAGTTGATGGCGAACGTTGTATAGCATCCGTTCCTTCACTAAATATGAAGAATGTTTGAGGTCGTTATCTTGTTGATAATAATAATCAGCAGTAAACCTAATCTTTCTACAGTTGGGCGCACATTTCTTTTCGGCATTTCTAGATAACCTGTTTTATTCATAGTTGGTTCTATAAATTCCATATTTCCTATCAGCCATAGAGCCCCATAACGTAACTGATCCTGCTCCATGTTTTACTGTTGAAACTAATTTCTTCATTTTCAAAGATTCATTTGGCTTTCTCCAAACAGTTTTCCTCCTGTCCGAGCTAAATAAACTTTAGTTTCATCTGTGAATATTACCTTATCCCAGAAACTTTGAGACTCCTTGATGTATGTTTTAGCAAACTCAAATGTTTCTATATATTTATGGTTAACAATAATGGTTTTTTGCGAGCAATTCGACCGTTCAAATTGTTCTTGCGTAAAACACAGCGAACAGTTTCTGTTGATATGGCCTTTTGTGTGACTTCTGACATTTTCAACTTGGAACACTAGCTTTTTGATTTTTTATCTTACGTACAATAAATCGCTCGTTCTGTTACGAAAGTTCAACAAACGCTATGATTCAACCCGCCTGGAACAATGTCACAATTTGGCGAACAGAACCATTTTTTCATAAAATTTTCAATAATATGCAAGCGTTGTTCTGGCGTGAGTCTATTTATTATGAAATGGGAAGTCAAACTAATGGCAAAGTAAATGTCAGCTATCAAATCGGTTGTCACACAAAACACTATTGCCAACTTAAAAATGTGAACTTCCAAAAGACACCCTTTACATAAATTAAAATAGAAATTGTTTCATTAGTAACATAAACTACAATATAACTGTAAACGATAAAAAATTAATAAACTATAAAAAATTTGTATTTGTTGTTTTCTAATTAAGTCTTATATGATGTGCCTTTTGCTCTTAAAGATAATGTTAGAACTGTAGTTTATGAGCATTTGTTGTCTTTGCATTGTGTTTCGATAATGCTTCTAAATGAAAAATATGCACACAATTAGTATTTGGCTAAACTAGCCCTTGAACATTTTGGAACAATATGCAATTATTTACGGTGCAGATTCGGTGGCTCATTATATACACAAACTGTTACATTTACATGTCGATGCAGTTCAGTGTGGCCCTCTCGATAATTTTAGTGCGTTTACTTTTGAAGATAAACTAGGCGTTTTAAAAAGACTTTTAAGATCGGAATACAAACCTTTAGAACAATTGGCCAAGCGAATATCGGAATAAGTTCAATCGGTTAATTATTACTACAAGTTACAAAGAAATTATATTTAATGGGTTTACTTAAACAATTCATTTGCGAATAAATAGTTTTATCCTATCATCAAGCAATTTTTGCTATGGAATATGCAATTTTAAAAACAAATAAATTGAAAACGTTCGGCCAAAAATTACTAAAAATTTGATTAGTTTGAAAGGCCTTTGAAATCATCTCATCTATATATTTATAAGTCTAATTTGATTCTCCTCTTGCAATTCCAATCGAAAAGGTTGAATGCACGATGTTTTGTATTAAAGTAGAATACAGACAGTTTATACCTCTTTTGCATACTAACAACTAAAATGTGTTTCTTGACACAAGTAACTTAGCAGTACCGAATATTTACACTATGTACAAAGGCCAGCAATGCTCGATTTATTTATCATTTTTGTGTTTAGATTTACATAATGTAGTGCATTGTAAAGACTACCGAAAATGACAATGAAAAACATATCTGGCTGTGCCAAAATGCTGGGTAATAAATCTTAAGCTGTTTTACCCAGCCCAAAGCAAAGAAGTGTCATGCGCGCGAAAAAAATACACCCCACCGGATACAGACCGGCTTATGACGACTTGTAAAATATTATGCGACAGTATAGGTAAGATATTTTTTAAACTTTCAATGTGCATTTTTACGGTTGGATTCGGTTCACCACACCACTACTACAAACAATAATCATTTAAACAGATACCTTTGTAATTATTTTGTTAACTAAAGAAAAAAACTCGGGCGCACACCTGTGTCGTAATGTGTGGTACTCAATAATATTTTGGAATGATTCGAATAATAATTATTTGTATTCCTAGAATCATTAAAAAAATGTTCTAAAGCAGGAACGTGAGTTGGCGTTGATAACATGTAGCGAAAATGACGAACCGATTGAAAATAAGATTATTAGTAATGAACCGTTGAATCTTAAAGAGTTATTTTATTCTGGCCAACCTAAACTACAACCAGGGCCGCTTAATTCTATGGCTATATCCAACGAAGCCGCATTAATAATAACAGGCGAGTCACTTGAATGCTAAAAAAACGGACAACTTCCTTCAATAAATGAGCATTGTCCATCATCCAAAAAAAAGGTGGGCCAAACGAGAGACAAATAGTAAAAAAATGCATTTAATACATAAGCCGCAGACATCGCCTAAATAATATCTGGCTGCGGGAGTAATGAAAAAGAGGTATTCAACAAATCATCAACGATCCACAACCAGCGAGTATTTTGTTTTAAATTAAAATTATTCTTTGGTTTCACAATAATTTTGTTTATTTAACCTCTAAATCATATCATTTCGAAATGCACATAAATTATTTTAAATCATATTTTTAGTTCCCCAAAATTAAAATTCATTTCAAAACCACAAATAATATATTAGAAACACAAACATGCAAATCTATCGCATATCTACTACGTAAAAGGTGACATCATCGGCGGTAAAATCAATGTAAAATGCCTTACTGCTGTTTATTGTTCTATTGTGGCTTTTGGTAGATCGTCAAATTGAAAATGCTAATTGCGCTGGTTGGAATGCAATGATGTATCCGCAGATTCCAAAATAGGATCCAAAATACTTATTTGTAGACGAACAACTAAACTACTAAAAATTTATTTTACAGGGAATCCGTATAGAAAACAGCAGTGTGATAGTCCCATATTTTTTGCATTTCATAATTATCTGGACGACACAATAAATTGAAAGATAAATTTTTACATATTGGTATTTAGTTTTGTTATTTGTAATTTTGAAGTGCCGACTTCAGCAGTTTTAAATATAATTAAGTTAGAAAATTACATTTGAAAATTTTTGATCGCGTTACAATTTTACTTAACTCGAGCAGCATACCTCGTTTCACGATATAAGGCTAAAAACCTCTTTTCTTATGTAACTACCTCAAATCGTCAAAAAATAGAAAGGGGTTGATATGCTCCAATTTTTAATTGTATTATGATACGAGTATAACGCTATAAATAACCGCGAATAAATTATTATGGAAGATAATAAATGTTTACTCAATTAAACTTGGCCTTTTCTACTAACCCTTGTTAAATTATTAAGATAAAATCGAAATCCTACCTAAATTACGGTAACTTTTCTTAATGTAAAGGTGTATTACAATGCCACTTTCTAATTTTATTTTTTCGTTTATTTTTAATGTTTTATGGTTCAAACGACAATTTTATTGATTTTAATTTTTTTTACAAATATTTTGATTGACAAATAGGAGCATTTTTCTTTCTACGAAATCGAATTGATTGTCGGAAGAATGGGGAAAACAAATTATAATTAAACAAAAGGATTCTACTTTTTTTTATTTATATTGATTAAGCAGGAACTGTTTGCTTCGTATTTTTATCCTTTAAATAAATTTAATCCGGTTCAATTCAAACATTTGTAAAAGAGTTAAGCTTTTATGTAAACATGTCTTAATCGATATTCTGAATATGTACACAACTCCGTAGTCGATTATATTATTAAAAATATAAAAATGGAATTTTCATTTATTTAAGGCAATTCCAATCAAATTTTGTGTGTTGTTTGAACAATTACAATTATTATGTCTATTCGTCTATAACATGTTTCTACTTTTAGGGAAGGAAGTTAATTTCTGATGACATTGTCAAAATTTTTTAATTTTAAATTTCTTCTATATTCCTAATATTGCCTGCCATTTCCGTGTACCTAATCGTTTCTTTATAATCTTCAGTATTTTCATAGGAAGACAGCACACATTTTACAATTTTCGATTTTTACTTTTACGTTTTGCCTAATTTAATTTTAAAAATTTCAATAAATCACTATTTCTAATATTCGAAAAATAATTGGAAGGAAAACATTTTGGGGATTGCATGAACGACTTTGATACGGATAATTTATGGGACGTTTGTAGTTTGTTCAAAAATAATTTTTTATTTATTTATTTTTTTATATAAAAATCATTTAAGTGAGAATGACTACTAGTGGATTTAATGTCCGTTAAAAGTTTGCCATTCACATTCACAGTCATAGTGACTAAAACTACATTACGCATAATAAAAAAACAAAATTCAAATACATAACAATTAATATAATTTAATTTAATTAATTAAGAATGAATGGCATTATAAATCACAAATAATCTTTAACTGATGACAGCAGATGAGATTTTATCATTCGTTTAAACATAAAAATATGTACAGCGCTCTTAATATTTTCAGGTAAGTTAATATAAATATATGGCCCAATAAATGTTAATGATTTTCAGCCAAATTCAGTTCTAATTTGGGGGCACTTCAACTGACTAGAATTTCTGGTTGAATAGCCATGATCTAGAAATTCGAATTGTATAGTCGAAATTAATGATGGGATGTGTAGAGACTTAAACATGTAGATCGACACATACATCTCAAAAATTGCTTTAATTGGGAGAAGGCCTATAGCAATAGTTCGATAGAGCTCCACAGTAGGTAATAGGTGAGGCAGTTTATACATTGCTTTACAGCACCTATTTTGTAAAATCTGCAATTTATTCAGTTTCTCTTTAACAGCTGAACCAAAGGTAGAAGGAGCGTATGAGAATCGGGTATGAATAAATGAGAAATAAATTTTTTTTAACACATCTACTGGAACAAAATCAGCCAATTTTCTAATCAAGCAAATAAATGGGCAAACTTTAATACAAATAGAATTAATATGGTCCTCCCACGTCATATGCTTGTCGAATATTACTCCAAGGTACTTGAATTTGTCTACACGCTCTATGGTGCAATTTGCTACTTGAAGTGGTGGTAAATCAATGTGTTGTAGGCGGGCGGAGTGAAAAATTATATATTTCGTTTTATTAAAATTAACTGATATTTTGTTTAAGTGAAGAAAATCCAAAAGTAAAATAATATAATCCCTCATATGTGACATTGTTATCTGACAATCTCTGGATTCATGGAACAGGGCCGTATCGTCAGCAAACATTCTAACATGACCCGTGAGCGGTAAATTAACCACAACATTTACGTAGATTAGAAATAATAGAGAGCCAAGAACACTCTCCTTGAGGAACACCACAGTTCACACTTAAAGTGGAGCTTTTTACACCATTTAGAATCACAAACTGCTTTCGATTACTAAGGTAGCTTGCTAACAGTTTGTATGATAGGCCACGGAATCCATACATTTGTAGTTTTTGAAGAAGTAAACTGTGATCTATACAATCAAAAGCTTTACGAAGATCAAGAAATAAGCCACAGATACAGTTTTGCCTGTCAAAATTACGATAGATCAAGTCAGTAAAGTCTGTTAAGGCCAAATCTGTACCAGAAGATTGTCGAAATCCATACTGACGAGAATAGAAAAAATTAGATTTATTCAGGAAGTCTATCATCCGGTTAGCAATAATTTTTTCTAAAATTTTGTTAAATACCGACAAAACTGAAATTAGACGATAATTAATAACTAGTTTAGAATTTCCAGACTTAAAGATAGGTTTCACTTTAGTAATTTTAAGACAATCGGGGTAATGAAAATAAAAAAAAAAATATTACAAGTAAAACATTGGTTTATATTTTCATTCCATATTTCTAAAGATCATATACGATTCACATATGATCTTTAGAAATATGGAATGAAAATAAAAATTACTGCATCAAATGAATGAAAACAAGTAAATGTTTTAACCCGTGTATGGTATTCCATACACAAAATATATTTTATGTATTCGTTGGTTGTATTAAATAAAGGCCCCTAATATCACGTAAAATTGGATATCTATTTCGTTATTTTTTGTTTCGCTTACTTCAGTTAGCTCACACAGCGGTAGAATTGTACAAAATTATATTTTCTAACTTTATACTGAAAACACATGTGCAGAGTTCTGCACGCATCAAAATTAGGATACACTAGTGTATATGGATTAAAATACATGTATGACGCAAGTCATGCAGAATTCCGCTCGTCGTCTCTAATTCTAATTTGACCGTGCATCGCTCAGTGTTGACACCACACAAAAAGAAAAAATGAAAACTTTCGCTAACTTCACATGAGACTATTTGTTGTCTTCTACATTTTGGACAGCTACAAACAATTACAATTTTCAAGATGGAGGAAAAACTTATTGAGTTCGTGAAGAAACACCAATTTTATATAATAAAAAACATTATAATTATAAAAATATCTACATGAGAGATAAAAAATTCAATGAACTATCACAGCAATTAAAAATTCCAAGTAAGTTATAATATTTCAACATACAGTTAGTCAAAGTCAAACTCATACACTATAAAAAATTAATTTATTTAGCAGAAAACTAACTTTTCTAATAGTTTTTCAATAAATTAAATAATAGAAATATATCAAAGAAGCCCTTGTCTAGTGAAAGTAAAACGATGAAAAAAAGGGTACAAAACAAATTCAGTGTGGAATTTTTTTTTTAAACGTTACTTTGTATACGTCAAAAT
The DNA here is from genome assembly GCA_963691935.1 of Nephrotoma guestfalica. Classification (NCBI taxonomy): domain Eukaryota; kingdom Metazoa; phylum Arthropoda; class Insecta; order Diptera; family Tipulidae; genus Nephrotoma; species Nephrotoma guestfalica. The sequence continues at coordinate 229,992,804 of OY829913.1, read as the reverse complement.
ATAAGTCATACAGTTTAGCATAAATAAGTTTTAACTTAGATAATTCAGTGTAGTTATTAGTTTGTGATATTTCTAACTACTCCAAAATATAAAGTAAATAATAAAAATTCGTATTTCTTTAAAAAAAAGTTGATTCTTATTAAAATGGGACGTCAAAGGGGGGCAATCATCTGAAGATGAAAGAAAATTAATGATTTATCATTATAAACAAGGGAAATCATTTCGTGAAATTGGCAAAATCGTTAACAGGAGTCATGCAACGGTACAATGCGTTATAAATAGGTATCAAAATGGGCAAGGTATAAAGAATAAGGAAAAAATTAGTGGCAGCAACATTTTTAATTCCCAAGATGAGCGGTGGATAGTAAGGCAGATCAAAGAAGATCCGAAAATTAGCGCACCGAAACTAGCCCTGGCAGCTGAAAAATATTTAAATAAAAAAGCACATCCCGAAACAGTACGAATTATTTTGCGGAAAAACGATTTTCATGGAACGGTAGCGAGAAACAACCCACTTATTAATAAACAAAATCGTAAGAAACGGTTAAACTTTGTAAAAGAATTTGGAACTAAGGATTTTGATTACTGGAGGACTGTAATTTATACTGATGAAAGCAAATTTAATTTATACGGGTCAGATGGGAAAATTACAGTATGGAAAAAACCTAATGAGGAGTTGAAATCTGCTAATTTGCGAGGAACAGTTACACATGGTGGTGGAGGCGTCACTGTGTGGGGATGTATGTCAGCAGCTGGAACAGGAAAGCTCGTGTTTATTGATAATATAATGGATCAGAATATGTATTTAAGAATTCTTCAAGACAATTTGAAAGCTAGTGCTGAAAAATTTGGGATTTTGGACAATTTTAAATTCTATCAGGACAATGATCCAAAGCACAAGGCTCATAAAGTCCGTATGTGGCTGCTTTTTAATTGCACAAAAGTGTTGGAGACACCCCCACAGTCTCCAAACGTGAATGTTATAGAGAATGTTTGGAGCTATCAGGAAACACAACATTTCTAATAAAAATCAACTCGAAATGGCTTTACAGGAGGAATGGGAGCTAATTAGTCAGGCCTACTGCGCAAAATTAGTAAGATCTATGCCTAACCGTCTAAAGGCTGTTAAGAATAACAAGGGCTATCCAACAAAGTATTGAATGCTGCAATTAAGGATTAACTACTTTGATTTTGTATAGAGATTTCTACTATTGTAGCAATTATGTATGAGTTTTATTTTGACCCATTTTTTGAATTACGCAAGCTAATTTAATTATTATATTTCTTAGATAGGATGAATTCAATTAATTTTTTTTGTAAATTATCTTAAATGATAGTATGGTAATTATTAATACAAAAAATAAAACAAATTATGGTTTATAACCTGTTAAAATGAAAATATTTTTTTTTTCTAATAGTGTATGAGTTTCACTTTGACTCACTGTACATATTTTTATTTATTTTATTTTACGATAATCTAAATTTTAATGAATGTACATCTTTGTATTTATAGTGGAAAAAGTAAAATCACGATGGTGCACACTGAGAGATAAATTCCAAAAGGAAATTAAAACTTTAAAAGGAAGTACCACAGGCAGTGGAGCGCTGAAATGGAAGTGGATGGAAAGCTTGATATTCCTCAAAGATGTCGAAACTTCAAATGACAGGTAATAGTTTTAAATTACATATTAATTTATTTATATTTTGTTTTTCGACACAATAATTATTTATGTTAATTTTTTTTATAGAACAACTGGGAAGTACGGAAAAATTGTTGACCAGGAAGACTCAGTAAATGCAGCAAATGAGTTCCATGGAATGGCTGTTTCTAACAACGCAGCGGATATCAATTATTTTTATGTGGAAACACGAAACAACTAATTCTACTTTGGAAACAGACTTCAACTACAGCGACCTATCCCCATCCGTTTCTACGCCGACTACAAAACGAAAAAATTAATCTGATGCGTTGTTAAAATCAGCCAATAATGAAATGAAGCAGCTAATAGAACTAGCAAAAACTTCATTTAGTCGGCCAATTGAGAGTCCATAAACGCCTGTAAGTTTTTTTTGTTAATGGAATAATAAGACAGATTGAAGACGCGCGGATTTCACCAGAAGATTTTTTAAATCTGCAAATGGACATCCTGAAAGTGGTGAATGATCATTTATTCAAGAAAATGTGATTTTTTGTTTTTAATAAATTTTATTTAGTTTCATATACAATATTTAAAAATTGTTTTAAATTATCGCGGATTGAAAATGCCTCTCTACTTGAATTATACCTCGTGAACATCCTGTATTGCGGCAAAGGGTTTACTTCTTGTCGCCAAGTACCTTGAACCATTTCATTTTCCTCATTTAAATGGTCAACGAAGTTATTTGACACATAAATTAAGGGATCGTGTAGTTTTATAAAATTGTGCTGGACCAAAGTGGCTTTGACAATTTTAACTGCTCTGGCAACATATTTAATGAGTTAGTCAACATTCGAAATTTAGCAGTCAAAATACCAGAAGTATTTTCTACCTTGACGCGAGCCCCTGATAATTTTTTGTTGAATAGCTCCTTGTCTTTTGGGAGCAGACGTCCGGGATATGGCCTCATCAAATTTGTTCGCAACGGAAATGCTGAATCAAAATTCAGGATTTTTGTTAAGAAATTACACAAAGTACGAAGTTATTGGACACCAGTCGTGGGAAGTACACTTATTCAAAATTCAATGATTGTTAGAAATTTTGAAAATATCAAACGAGTGTTACGCTTCAGCCCAAACAATAAAGCACCAACTAAAGATTCGGAGAATTTTAATAAAACAATATAAAAAAATTCCGTGCGAGCAATATCTATCTGAGGATGAACAGATTTGCGCCACAAAAACGAAACATAGTCTAAGACAATACAATCCAGCTAAACCCAAAAAGTGGGGTTATAAAATTTATGTGCTCTCTGGGATATTTGGGTTCATGTACAATCTCGAAATTTTCACTGGACTCGAGAATAAAAAACGACTTCAATTAGAAATAAATTTGGGAGCTTCTGCGAACGTTGTTATGCGCTTGTTACAAGACGTTCCAAGTCACGCTAATCATCAAATCTTCTTTTGATAATTATTATACATCTATTCGTCTTCTAGTAGAGCTAGATAAATTAGGAATGAGATGTGTAGGTACAATTAGAAAGGCTAGAATTCCCAACAACAAGCTTCCAAATTTCGATAAAAAGAACGTGGAGCGTTCGAAAGCAGACGAAATGACGGCTTCTGTAAAAAACACATCGGTATGTGTTGTTTCGTGGAAAGACAATAAAATGGTAACACTGGTATCAACATTTACGGGCATTCAACCCATACAAACAACATCCCGATTTGATCGAAAAAGGGGTGTCGTATTACGATTAATTGCCCTAACATTATCAAAGAGTACAATAAACATATGGGAGGTATTGACTTAATGGACTCTTTTATTGGACGTCATAAAATAAAAATGAAGTCCAAAAAATGATTTATGAGGATTTTCTACCATTTAATTGATGTAAGCGTCGTAAATAGTTGGATAGTCTATCCCAAAGTTTGTAAGCTTAAAGAAGAAGTTAGTAAGACGTTACCCGAATATCGGATAGAACTAGCAGACTCACTGTGTCGTTGCACCTCTACAGCTCCTATGAGCTCATCACCAAGAAATCAATAAATCTTAGATCAAAAGAGTAAAAAGAGTTCCGCAACTCTTATTCCTAGTCGAGATGTAAGAACTGATCAATTACAACACTTTTCTTTATACAATGAGCAGAAATGGAACAAAACCCAGAATCGGTGCAAAAACGGAGCCTGAATTTATTTCACAGACATCAAGTGTATGAAATGTAATGTATTTTTTTTTAGAATTAGATGAATTAAAATCACAGCTTGCTGAACGAAATTTGATTTGTATAAACGTTTGTGAAACTTGTTCAGTTACCACTTGTTTGAAATAGAAAACATTTTGGCGAACACTAACATCCAATATTTACAGAAATGTTATACGGGGTGACCGGGTTTGGGATGCCAATCGGTTAAGGGTTGATTCCTTGGTTCATTCTGAGAAAAAAAAATGGTATGGGAGGGGGAGAGGTCAATTTTTGATATCCTTTGAGATACAGGGTGTTTAAAAAATTTGGCTCAGAAAAAATAAATGAAATTTTTAAGCAAACCAATAATTCTCAGCAGAAAGATGATTTACGAAACAATATAAAACAAATCTGCTATAAGTTATGTGAGGGCAAACTTTTGACAAATTCATAAATAACCTAAAAAAATTAAATGTCAATTGAAATTCGAACAAGTCGAACCTGTTAAATTTAAATTAGTTGTAAGATTTTAACCCCTAGTTAGTTTAATTCAGAACGTGAATGTGAAGTGGTTTATATAAAAATAAAAATGTATTAATTTTAAATAAATATTATAAATAATATAGTGCGAATTTATTTGTACCTAATAAACTAAAATAAAAAAAAAAAAATTAACTTCAAATATAGATTCGGATTTAGATGATCCTATGAATATAACATTCAGCAGCAGTGAAGAAAATATTCCGAGGAAAAAGCGAAAATGTTGGGTACGGCCATACTACTTGGAGCGCGATATAGTGGAGCAATTAATTGCATCTTTAACGAGGTTATAAAGGATTCACATCTGTTCTATAATTACAGTGAAACCTTGAATCAGAGAAATACGTTAATTTAAATACCGTCACAAAAGGAACCGAACAGTGATGGAATTTTCCGAATTGCATAGGGGCCAATGACAATAAGCACGTTCTTATTCAAGTAAACTACGATTATTGAAACTGTTTATTCATAATTTTATATTTTTCAATCACCGCAGCAGTTCGCAGGTCATCAAAGTGATGCCGGAACTTGCAGAGAAACAAATTTTAGGAATCGTGTTCGGATATTATGGATATTATGTGAAAATATTGTATTTAAACTAATTAGTGTTAACTTAAGGATAGAACAAATATATTCAAGTATCACAGTGAAAATAAATTAAAATCAATACTACTTAAATTAACAATAAAAAAATGAATGGAAAACTAAAATTAAGAAAGTGCAAATCATGAAAATGGTGGACAGTCTGTAAAACGTGATTTTTCATGACTAGATTTTGTATATTGTTTTTACCTTTTACAATCAGTATTGCTATTACTACGGCGTAGATTAGTTATAAAATAAACATTATTGCTACCTCTGATACATTTTTTGTGTGCAGTAAAATAGGTAATTATTAAATTTTTGCTAATTATTATTTATTGTGGTTTAAATAGTGATTTATTATTTTATATGTTATATTTCACAATTGTAAGTAAATTCTGAAATATTTTTTTAGAAAAAAAAATACAGAAATTAATAAAAATTGGGACGAAGTACGCATTGCTCCGAAAACCAACGAGAGAATATTAACATACTTAGACAGGATGGTCTAAAATTAAAAAAAAATTGCGCTTTTAATAGGATGTTCCATCAACATTGTCTCAAATGCTCTGCAAAATAAAACTGGACCTGAAACTGGGGGTGGAAAAAGAAAAACTTCAATTAAAACGGACGCTCGAATCATACGCTTCGTTAAGAATAATCCATTTACAACATCTAGTCAAATTAAAAAAGAACTTAACCTGGAAATTGATAGTTCAACAATACATGACGTTTATTAGAAAATAACCTTAAAGCTAGTTTGCCCAAAAAGTGTCCCACGCTATCTAACAAAAACATCCGCAGCAGAATGGAATTCGCAAGAGACCACGTGCATTGGCCAATTACCGAATGCCGAAATATATTATGGTTCGACGAAACAAAAATTAATTTATTTGGATCGGATTGTGCACCAAAATATGTTAGACGTCCGAAAGGAAAGCAATATGACCCACGATACACAGTTAAAACCGTAACACATGGCGGTGGTACAAACAAACATGGGGTTTGGTTTTCATATAGTGGTGTAGGCCCTATTGTTTGGGTTAAAGATACCATGACTAAAGAGATTTATTTAAACAACATTTTGTACAATGCAATGCTACCATTTGCCGAGGACAACATACCCCTTCGCTGGGAGTTTCAACAAGATAACAATCCGAAACACACGGCGAAGGCGGTAAAAAATGGTTCCAGGATAACAACATCACAATGATGGAATGGCCAGCCCAATCGACCCATAGCCCAATCGACCCATAAATCCCATAGAAAATCTCTGGGTGGATGTTAAACGCGCATTAGGTAAACTTCCGAAACCAAAAAATAGACTCGTACTATGGGAAAATGTCAAAAAAGTTTGGATGGCCGTACCATATGGGGCGCCAGGGGTGGCGATGCAATGCACTAATCGCCAATAAAGGTTTCACAACCAAATATTGAATTTTCAGATATAGCTGATTTGATTATTTTTTTATTGTGTTTTTATAATTTATAACGTAATAATTACCTATTTTCGTGCACCGCTAAAAATGGTAGAAACTTAAATTAGAAGTAACTGAAGACATCTGTTATTAAAAGAACTAGTGTAATTTTAAAATTTGAATTCCTTATGAAATGTACACTTGAAATAAATACATGTTATTATGATTCTTGTTTTACTTTTGACTATAAAACAAATTTAAATTACCTATTTTAATGCACACCACTAGTTCGGTTCATGATAAAATAAAATCTTTTTCAAAAAAACTATTACTGTGGAAAAATAATATTAAGGGTCGAATTCATAGACAATATTGCAAGAGCTGTTAATACTAAATTATCGATTTCGGTATTCATAGACCTTATTGTACAACTGCTTTGTATTAATTATTGATGCTAGCACTCAAAATCCGTTCATAAAACAACTCTTACAATATTGAAGAAAATAAAATAATTAGTTCGAATTTCGAAATCGAAAATTGAAACGTAAATATTTGACGTGTTCTCAGTTTTTAAAAAATTCTTAATTGAAAGCATTGCTAATTAAATGTACATTTAAACATTTTTATTTTGCAAAGGTCTTATTTAAATGTTTAGTTATATACTCGTATTTTCGAGTATATCCATAAAATTTCCGAAACTTATTTTTTTTTTTTCATTTTGCCGTCATATACACTGATACCTCATAGATTGGCAAACGTACATATAAAAATTGACAGCTCGGTGTAAAATTTCTTTTTCATTTAATAAATAGTTAATTTAAGTGGTTTTGGGTTTTCATTAAGTTAAAATAGTTTTATAGCGTTGTACGAACAATTTTATAATATTAAAAAGGTGGTGGACGCAAATATATAGTGTTTTAAGTGGATTATTGTTTGGTGGCAACAGCAACAAGTGTTTGTTTATATTTAAACGGCGTGATTTTAGACAGTAAGTAAAGTCAGGTGTGGGCAAAAGGAGGGCTTCGGCCCTTAAAAGAGGCGATGTTTGAAAGCCCAAATAGATTCGCACCGTTGAGGATGTTGGGAAATAATACCCAACCCTCCAAAAGGAAAAAGATCTAAGAAATGCGAACAAAGAGATTAGGATTCGGTGGCGGTGCATATATAATGGATTGCAATGGAGTTAATTAAAAATACCTAATAATCAAGCACGAGCAGGAGGGACAAAATCTGTCAAATTTTTCACCTTTTGGAATACAAAAAGCGCTGGATACGATTACAAAAGGTATCATTAAAACGCAACGCTCGAGATCTGGAGAACTGTTGGTTCTGACAAAAAATCAGGCAGCGACGGATGCATTACTGAAGGCAACATCTCTGGGGCAATTGGCCAAAATAAAAGTGATGGAACACCCCATATTAAACAGGTTTAAAGGTATCCTTTTCTGCCACGACCTAAAAAGTGTAACTGAAGGGGAAATCAAAGAAGAGCTTAAGGACCAAGGCGTCATAGAGGTATATAAAATAAAGAAATGGGTGGAAAACAAATTAACGGACACAGCACCAATTATCCTGACTTTTAATTCACCAGTATTACCGGAATATGTGAGGGCAGGCTTTATACAACTAAGCATTCGATTCTACATTCCAAATCCGTTGACGTGCACCGAATGCCACAAATTTGGTCACACCAAAAAGAGTTGCACAAGTGATCCTAAGTGCTACAAATGTAGTGAAGCAACACCACACAACCAGCCGTGCACTACACTAAAATGCATAAATTGTGGAGAGGCACACATGAGCACCAGTAAGGAATGTCGAGTATATAAACGAGAAGTTGAAATAGTGAAAATTAAAACTGTAGATAGATTAACATTTCCTGAGGCGACGGCCAGATATTTTCGATTATATGCAAACACCACAGCTAACCAGACAACATATGCAGATACACTAAAAACCGCCATTAACCCACCAAACACACCACAAAACAAAGAAAACCAACTAGAACAGACAAACCCACAATCATATCAAAAAACCATTTCAACTTCAAGGTAACTACAGACACAATTAAACCAACCACAACAACAACAGCAACAAAAGGATCAAATACAACAACAACAAAACCAACAACAGCCGCAACAACCAAAACAACTACTAGAAACGAAAAAACTACAACAACAAATACATCAAATACAACAACAACAAGGAAGATTACACCAACAACCTCAATCAAATCAACAAACAACTTGTAATACAGCAATGGACATAGAGACAATCAAAAAAATGAAGCATGGCTAGCAATGAGACATTCTAATTTAACTCCAAAAGAATTAACACTATTTGGAAATAATCATGTAAGTATAATTGATGATGAATGAGGAAAGGAGGAGAGAGAACGCATTTGCGTTAGATAAATGCCCTCTCCTTTCTTCAATTCTTTGAATGGTAAAGCGAATGCTGAGATCCAATGAATCCGTGAAAATTGGTCAGATAAATATTCGCAGTATATATGCCAATGGCGATATTATCGCAGCCAAAACTCGGAATCTGGACAGAAACTTGTTGTTTGTTAGTATCTATGCAACTCCAGTGTTATCTACGTCTGACAGAGAGAGAAGCCAACGAGATTTTCAAATTTTGTTTGAATGGGTGGATGGAAGGCAAAAGTGACGTGATTCTAGCGGGTGATATGAATGCGCATTCGAGAATATGGGGTAGTGGAAGAACTGATGCTGGAGGTAACTGGTTGACCCGCCTCATTCTGGATTCCGATCTCGTAGTCCTGAATGATGGTGGGTCGACTAGAATGCCGAGAGTGAGGTCGACAGCCAGCGCGATAGATTTAACTTTAATATCTAGCGGACTGGCGGGCCAAGTCACTTGGAATGTCACAGATGGGAATTTGGGTAATGATCATTATTTGATCAGGATGTGCTTAGGTGGTATAAATGTTGACATAGACCGTAAGGTCATTATGAATGGTAAGAAATGGGTCGAACGTAAGAATGAAACTCTCATAATGAAAAAGGTAAATACACTATAAATGTCAGAGGGAATGAATACAAGGTGAATAGTTGGTGGAACAATGAAATACAGTATTGGCATGAGAGGAAACGGATAGCATTGAGAGAGTTCAATAGGTGTATATGTCTTGAATGCAGAATAAATTATGGCAGAATGAATGCAAGATTGAAAAAGGCTATCCGTAGAGCGAAAAGGAAAAGTTGGCGGGACTATGTGCCAAAAATGACACATAGGACCACAACTAAGGATGTATGGGATAAATTTAATAGAGTGAGAGGATACAGAGCGCAAGGCAGAAATGCAGTGTTAGATGATAGAGAGATTGGAGGTGTCTCTTTACAAATGATTACGGACGTACGTAACAATTTGAGCGATAGGTATGAAGTTTTGTTTCCTGATAATGAAAATAAATTTATGAACGATATCTGTAAGGAGTTTGAATGGGAAGAGTTCCGAGGGTTTTTAGAAACATCCAAATCTACTGTCATAAAATGATTGGTAGATTGCAATTCGAAGCCAAAGCGGCCTTGCTTGGAATTCTCAATCAAGTATGGATGAGTATTCAGATACCGGAAAAATGGAAGGAAAGCAGAGTGGTACCTATTCCTAAAAGGGATCGGGATAGGAATCTGGCAACAAATTACAGGGGAATATGTATGTTGAATGTATTTGTTAAAATTGTGAATGGTATGATGAAAGGTCGTATAGATAAATTTGTGAATGAGGGAAATTTGTTGCCGGAAACCACCTTTGGGTTTCGTCACAACCACTCTGCTAATGAATGTGTAGAAAAGTTTGTGTGGGAAGTACAAAAGGAAAATAAGTATGTTGTGGCGGTATTTTTGGATATAGAAAGGGCATATGATTACGTGGTTCCAGGGAATCTTTATCAGATCCGCATGGACTTGAGATTTTCTTGGAAAATGTGCAAATGGGTGTATGAGTTCATGAATGAGAGAAAGTTAGTTTTATGTGGTAGAGGGTATAGGTTGCAAGGAGCGGTGACTATGGGCCTCCCCCAAGGCAGTAAAATCTCACCGACTCTTCAACCTGTACACGAGCTCAATACATAGGTGTAACTCCTCGGGCAAAGTCATTTTGCAATTTGCAGATGACTTTGTCCTGATGGGCAAGGGGAGTACCATCGAGGAGGCCTTGAGTCGGGCTCAAGAATGTGTGAATTAGGTAACCGAATGTTTGAGTGAACTGAATTTGACAGTAATTACTCGAGTAAATGTTGTAGTATGGCTTTTAGAACGAATCGGATGGTTGATGTGCGAATATATAATGAGAGAATTGAGTGTGTGAAATTGACTAGGTATTTGGGAATCTGGATTGACAGAAGAATGAGTTTCAAAGTGCATATGGAAAAATTGGCCGATAATTGTAAGAGTAGATTGAACTTGATTAAAAGGGTGAGCAAAACGAAATGGGGAGCTCACCCGGGTGTGACTGATGTGTTACAAAAGGAGCTAGTTTCAACTAAAATTGCGTATGGAATGAGTATATATGGTGATGGGTCCAAGGTTGGGTTTAAAAAGTTGATACTTGTGGAGAATGCGTGTGCTAGAGGGGTATTGGGAGCGATCAATTTGACACCAATACACACTTTGTGGTCTGAATTGGGTGATTCGCCTCTTAATTTTAAGAGGGAATGGATCACCGTGCGAGAGACTGTGCGAATGTTAACTAAGGACAATAAATTGGTGAATGAAATGAAAGAGAGATTGCAAAGAGGGACGGCTTACAAAAAGACAATAAGATCACTGGTAATCTTGGAAAATATTAACATATTCTCTAAGATTCATCCGGAAGTCCCTCCGAGCAATCTAGTAGTGCGGTTGAAGTTTGTCACCACAAACAAAAGCAATGATGAATGAGTTATCGGTTAAGAGCGAATTTTGCAAAATGAGAATGAATTATGTTGCACATGTGGAAGTGTATACAGATGCTAGTGTAAATTATGATCGCTTGCGAAACGTGGTTGTTTTAATGGAGGATGTAAATGAATATGAATTCATGGATGCCAGAGAAGTACTTCGCATGTTTCAGGTGAATCTGTGGAGAAAATGGGAGAGAGAGTTTGTTGAAAAATGTCAGGTGAAAGGTAAGAAGTACTTTGAGTTGGTTAGGTCTCCTTTGAGGCAACCGTTCTTTAAGGTGCTCAAAGGAGATACTAGAACGTTATGAACTAAGGAACGAGTGAGATTGAATCATGGAAATTGGAAAGAATGTTTGAAGAAACGCAATTTGGTTGTGTGTGAATTATGTGAAAGCTATTTGGTTGTGGAGGACATCCAACATTTGATTCTGAAATGTTCTGCATTTAACCAGAGCAGACAAATGTTCGATGTTCTATTGAGTGCAAGTAGTTTGACTGAATTATTACGAATGGGAATGAACGTATATAAGAATGTGTATGAATTTATTAGAACAAATCAGATAGAAGTGTGAAAATGGATCGATGTGTGCTAGGGGTATGAAAAGAAATTAAAATTAAATTATGATGGTAAAAAATGTAAATATTAAATTTGTAAATTTTGAAACGGGCCACATGGTACCAAATTTTTGGAGCTAGTGCAAAATAAAAAAAAAAACTTAAATTTCTTTCTTTTCGTTGTCTAGTTTATCAGCCATCTTTATATTTAATTAAACGTCAAATAAATAGAGAAACAAATTATTAATTTTTAACTTTGTTGCTTTTCGTCGAATATAGAGATTTACATTTCGATCTATGAATACAGAAAAAAACTGATAATAAATCAGTCGATTTAAGAACGACTATAAATACCGAAGACAACTGTAGTATCATATCAATAATTTTCGAAAAGAATTGATTTTACATTAGATGTAGTAACGTCTATGAATTCGACCCTAAAAGTTGTAACTATGGCTGCTTTGATACATTATCAACTTTTATTATTGAAAATGAAATAACACCAAATAATGATTTTATTTTTATAATAATTGAACATAATGTGTGAATAATTGAACATTTGGATAAACTTAAAATTTAGATTTTTATTTCCACGACGAAATGAAAATTCTCGATCAATATACATGGGTTATAAATCCTTTTCAAAATGGTTCAGCTACTGATATATCGACAAAAGCGGATGAAGATTTGATAGAGTTATGTGAGGATAAAGACCTCTAAATTAATTTTGACCGAAAAAATTGAAATAGTTTTTGGTTGTCAGTATAAAATTCATATCGAATTTTACACACTGCAGCTTTAAAAGTACTACTTCTATTCACAACGTCTTATATATGCGAAATTGCATTTTCAGCAATGTTTGGATTAAAAAACAAATATCGCTATAAATTACAACTCATTTCGCCTGAAAATAACTAATACAAAAGTAGATGTGGAAGATATTATTAGCAAAAATAGAAAACAGACCCATTCATGTCATTAATTAATTTTTTTGATATTAATAAATTTATGAATTAAAGTTTTTACTTTTTTGCTTTTTTTTACAAGTGCGTCGCGAAAACCTTAGAGTTTTAAATATTGGATCACGACTGGTTGTGAACCCCTGCTGTATATGTATTGTGATTTTCTGTTATCTCTGGACGCGTTTTGTTGTTGTCTTCACTTTTTCAATTTTTGTGAATTGTTTTATAGGGTTAGTTAAATTGCTACACGTACACTGTAAGTTCTATAATCGACGTGAACGTCTCGCCGAAATAAGAGTGAACATCATAATGCCAAATTACATTTTGGGCAACTTTGTTACTCTCGCTGAATATAGAGGTACAAATGATAATCACATAAACAATTGAAACAATGGTTGACCTTGTGCATAAACTCACACGTCTTGCTGCTTACATCACGTATCAATTGTTGGCTGAATCACATATAGAGCAATTTATGAAATCGAAAAAAGAATGCTACGAGTATGATGGAAAATCCATGTTCATGGTTTCAGTTAACCAACGCCGTTATGTGGCTTAATCCAATTTATTTGAAATTGCGGAACAACGGGTTACGATCATTACCAATATTTATCATAATGCTGGTATCATCCGAAGTGTTGCAAACTTCCCGAAGGTGTCTACTTCAAGATTGGTTAATCGATGGCTGGCTAATAAATGTTCAAATAAAAATATTTAGTTTTAGCAACATGCTGATGTGGGGTTTTTTTTGTCATAGGTCACGCAGGTGTAGTACACTTAACATAGAAGCAATGTATATTCACATAACTTCTTGCGGTAGATCACTTTTCATGGCGAAATTGTATACAACATTTATTTGGATGAAAATAAATTGAAATTGTTCTCCCTTAAAACAGTTTTTTTAACTAATGTTACGTATCGTTTTTAAACAGTTGATGTGATTCAAGTTAACAAAGACATCTTTTAATTGATTGCGTATATATACAATGGACAATCTTTGCACAATCAGACTTTTGTCCGTTGTCGTCAAGAAAATAATAAAATAGGGAATACATATTTGAAGCGAAAACTTAGCAAAGATGTATTATGTTGCCCTTTATTTACCTACAGGTCCTTTTATTTAATGTATTGTACTTTTGTACGACATATCCGTTCAACAAAATGGCTTCATTGTCAACCACCGTCATAGTAAAACATTTAAGAAGCGAAATTGTGTTCACAAGAATTTTATTAATTTCTTATTTTATTATAAAATACCCTAGTTAATTAAATATTAAGTGTGTAAATATAAGATTAAAATTATAAAAGACACGAGTATAATTCTTACATCATGTATATAAGTTAGTGAATCAAACTTTTAAAGTAATTTGTGTACCCACATTTTATAAAAACCTTATTTAATCTCGTTCTCCATAAACATTTACAACTTTTTGATAATAAGAACGAAGCTCTAATTTTTGAAACTCTCCAATCAGATAAACTTTTTCTAATTAAAACTAGAATCAAAAGTGTATTATAAAACCAAGATTAGAAGGTTTTCCTCATTCACAAAACAAAACAAAGATAATATACTTTGGCATTATTATCTTTAGAATAAGTGAATAATAAAATAAGAAGTATCAGCTACTTACTACATACCAGCAACCAAAAAATAAAATTCTTAAATTTATTCAAGGCATGTAAATATAAATTTTGATTTCCTCTCGACAAGCATCTTTCTGGTTAATCTAGTTATTTAAAAAATTTTTTTTTGATTATATTGAATACGGCCTAAGGCAAAATTGAAATTTTCTTACAAAGAAAATATTACTAAAGTTTTTTTTACTGGTGTTGTTTCTTCCAAATTATTATTATTATTTTAGATCCATACACACATTGAGATATAATAAAAGCAATCTCTAGACAAAATTCAATACATGACAAAAAATCGAAAGACATTACCACACCCACAAACGCAGTATCAATTTATGCTGTTGAATATTTTTCTAAATTTCCCATGTGTATTTTGGCGCTTTGGTGTAATTTTTACTTATGAAATTGAATATAGTATACCTGTGATTTAAAAGCCTCAGTCATATGAGTAAAGCATGCCCGATTTGAAAACGAACAGCAATCCCAAAACTTTTATGATATTTTTTCGTATTTGGTAGTCAGTAAAGTTTAGTTTGAGCAATACGATGCTATTCAATTCTATTCCATAAAATTGTTTATGAAAAAATTTAAAGATATAAAATTTTGGAGGATCCCTGTGTCACCAGTAAATATCTCAACTCAAACGTTGTTTTTTTGTTGGTGTGGTTTTCATAATTATTAATAACAAATATTAAAATAACAGTATTTTCCCACCCTTACCTTTTTCGAGTTGATATACAGTTTCGGTACTTGTGACACTATTCACGGAATTGGAAAAAATATTTTCGTAGCATGTTTGTCCAAATTGTAATTGTGTATGTAATATTTCCATCAAAAGGAGCGAGATCGAATGCATCAATCGCACAAAGTGTAAATGCTATCAGCACGGCCTGAAACACGGTACAGGTACAACCTATTCTGTCTTAATACTGGAGATCATCTGAAGAGCGTGAGGTTCTAAATTCCGAACATAACTTATAATGAAAACCGCCAGAAAACAAACGTACGATACAAACACACGGTTGTTCTATGTATTTATAGTAAAACTCTACGTAATGCACTGAAATCCCGTGACCAGTTCCAAGTCTTAAGCATTTTATCAGCCATGTCCGTTTCAACAATTGAATCAAATTGAAGTGGGTGCCAGCTGGTTTAGGTAAAGAGGAATAGTTAAGATATAATTAGATATCTGATTCTCTAACCATTTATGTCTTTGGTGGTGTCCAATTCTCGAATAGCGTCGCCGTCAAATAAAAAGGAGAAACCGCTAAAAGCGAATATTATACAAAAATCACTAGATGTCACCAAAATAAATATGTAGTAAGCAACCAAAATAAAATTTAAATATTACATTTTAAATATTTTAATATAAAACTACAGATTTGAGAAGAAATAAATTAAGAAGTTCGAGTAAGAAATAATTAGGTAATACTGTGGGCAAAAAATAGTAAGACATTGGTCATAATTTTAAAATTCTTTATTTATTTTTCTAAATCTATTTTGTCCCCCTCAAAGTAATCCCCCCGGCCTCAATACACTTGTGAAAACGTTTTTTCCAATCATTGAAACAGTTGTTAAAGTCAATTCCCGGAATAGCCTCCAATGCGCGTAGCGATTCACGTTTAATGTCATCAATTGACTCAAAACGGTTTCCCCGGAGCGGTCGTTTGAGTTTGCTGAACAGCCAGAAGTCACACGGACATTTAAATCAGGCGAATACGATGGTTGCGGAACGATATGGGTGGAATTTTTGGCGAAAAAATCACGTAAAACCAATGCAGTATGAGAAGGTGCATTATCGTGGTGCAAAAACCTAGAGTTGTCGACCCATAATTTCGGCCTCTTTTTACGAATAGCTTCGCGCAAACGACGCATAACACTCAAATAGTATTCCTTGTTGACAGTTTGGCCGGTCGGAAGGAAACCGGAGTGCACCACACCTTGATAATCGAAGAAAACTGTCAACATCTCCATGATTTTTGACTTGCGTTGACGTGGTTTTTTTCGGCTTCGGCTCACCTTTGGCACGATATTCGGCCGATTGATCGTCTGTTTCCGAGTCGTAAGCATAGATCCAAAACTCATCGCCAGTTATAATACGTTTCATGACATCCTGGTAGTCGGGAAGCATTGTTTCACAGACGTCAACGCGACGCTGTTTTTCCAAAAAAATGAGTGATTTTGAAACCAATCGTGCTTTCACTTTTCCTTCCGATATTTCAACGATGCCAGTAAGGTCTCTGACTGTTAACCGTCGATTCTCGAGTACCAATTCCTTGATTTTATTAATTTGATCATCGGTTGATGTTGATGGCCGTCCTAGACGTGGTTCGTCGTCAACACGTACCAATCAAAAACACTTGGTCGCGGTTACAATTATCACCGAAGGCCTTTTGCAACATGCTGAACGTTTCGGCACCACAAAATTGATTCCGCACACAAAATTTAATGGAACTTCTTTGTTGGATAATTTCACTCATTGTAAAAATCGCCGAATGCACTTTTTGTACTTCAGAAAGACAAGCGTATACTAAACACTAATGATTATTTTGATGTGACATTTGGCACAGATGTCACTGACAGTCATACCAACATAGGAAAAAAAATATAATTTTGATTTTTATATAGATTTTTATATAGAAGTTCTAGAGAGCAAATCGATGCTGTGTTTCCTCTAGATTGAATTTCACATGGGAAACGGAAGTTTTTATGAATGAAGCTTAAAATAACAATTCAAATATTTTTTTTTGTCATTGTTAAAGCTTAAACGAGTGGCTTGCTTGGGACTAAAGCAGGAATGCCAACTTAGTGATTTTGCGGCTGTTTTAAGCTACCTTTAACGTACTGGCCGGTTCAGCCTATATGCGCAAATCGGATTTAAAGAAAACTTAACGTTTGCCGTTTCAAAGCGTTTTAACAAATATCTGTTCTTGTGTTTCATAAATCCTGAGTTTCCATAAATCTTTCTGCTGAGATTTATTGGATTGCTTAAAAATTTCATTTATTTTGTTTCTGAACCAAATTTTTTAAACACCCTGTATCTCAAAGGATATCAAAAATTAATCTCTTCCCTTCCCATACGATTTTTTTCACAGAATGAACTAAGAAATCAACCCTTAACGGATTAGCATCCCAAACCCGGTCACGCCGTATAACATTTCTGTAAATATTGGATGTTAGTGTTCGCCAAATTGTTTTCTATTTCATACAAGTGGCAACTGAACAAGTTTCACAAACGTTTATACAAATCAAATTCCGTTCATATTTCTCGTACAGTAATAGTAATATTATTCCAATTAAAACAGCAAGCTGTGATTTTAATTCATCTATTTCTAATTAAGCGTTTACATTTGCAGTTATAATAATTTTATTAATTACTATGGCTCTGCGATCGGTCGCTCCGGACCTCAAGCCTAATTTCTCACCCCATTTCTAGGTGTTAACCAATCTAGCTTCCTGTATACGAATTTTGTTCGAAAATGCGACCTGAGAATTGAGAGTTTTTCTGTTATTCCACCAGCACACTAAATATAAATATGAAATTTAATTATTATTTGCATCAATTAACAATAATATTAATTTTGGGCACCGAGTACTTTAGTGAAAATCTGTACTCTGGTATTCAATTAATTCCGCTATTTTCCTCGACTACAACTGCGAGCCGCCGATCCAATGTTTCAATAAAAGTTTGAGTACTAATAATCCTCAACTTACGACGAGCCACCGTTCCGGAACGTCCGTCGTAAGTCGAAACAGTAAGTCGAGGAATATGTTTATTTTATGGAATAAGTACATTTTAGTAATTCAATTACTTAAGTATTAATTATTAATCCAGAAAATTAAAAACAGGAATTCATTCCGCCAAACGCCGTTCATACACTTTGCTGATACATCACTACAGGCTGGTCCTATGTTTTTTATGGCGCTATAAACATTGTAGTTTTGAGTAGAGTTAAACTTTCATCTTTGTCTATCGCTGCAACAGCATTTAATAAAGTTTTTCGTAGATAGTATGTCTTCAAAGTGGAAATGGCACCTTAATCCATAGGCTGAATAATTGAGGTAGTGTCGAGAGGCAAATAAACCACTTTTACGTGATCGTCTAACTCTATAATACCAAATGGGTGACTTGGCGCATTGTCCACAAGCAAGAATATCTTGAACGGAACTTTTTTGTGACCACAATATGCTTTTGCTTATTGAACCATTCGTCAAAAATTATTCTTGTCATCCACGCTTTAGTATTTGAAAACGGAAAATGCAACGGGAGCATATACTTGCAGCACAGCTCGAGGATTTTTCGAATGATGAATTAATAAGGGGTTCAACTCATATTCAGCCACATTACCACCCACTAAAAGTGGCACGCGTTCCTTAGACACCTTGAAACCTGGCATAGTATGAGCTTCAGTATTGCCGCAACTGCGTTGTAGCATCCGTTTTCAATAAAGACTGGTTTCATCCGCATTAGATATTTGTTCAGGCAAATAATTCTCTTGTTGGATTATTTGGTTTAAATTCTTTATAAATATTTTAGCAGCTTTGTCATCGGCGCTGGTTATTTTGCCACTTATTTTATGGTATTTAGACCTACGCTTAAAATTCTGGAAAAAACCATTGCTGGTAAAAAATGAATTTTCTGCATATTCGCTGTTACCTTTCTTTATGTCATCAAAAGGCTAAGCGCTTTCGCTTTAATTATAGCTAAGCTAAGTGGCATGCGTTTCTGAATAAGAACATCCATCCAAATGATCAATAGTTTTTCCATTTCGTTAATGGGCCCTTTTCTTTTCTGGGATATTATTGTTGCATTTATTGATGTGCATTCTTCGATTGCTGATCGAATTTTATCCTTTTTTAATAAAATTGTTGAAATTGTTGAATGGCTGAATCCAAAATGTCGAGCTATTAAAGTTTCTGTTTTTTCTTTCTCCATATCTTTTATTATTTTTAGTTTCGTTTCTGAATTGATGACACTTCTCGATCGTTTGTGAACGGTTTTACTCGACCCAGGTTTATTTGACATATTCGATTTAAAGGAAGAACGGTATTTATTGTTGAGCACTTAACAGATTTTGAATTTAAACTTCAAACGAACATAAAACTGTTAAACTATGATAAACCGCATGAAAAATTAACATTAACTTCTCCGAATAACATTGAATGGAAATAAATTTACTGATTTTTTGTATAATAAAATACAATTTTATTTTAACTACTAAAAACGGGGAAATACATATTTAATAAAAAATGAATGCTTAAAGAGGAAACAAAAATGAAATGGTAAATAAGTAAGTATATACTCGTACTTATGCATGTACAGTAATTTTCGAAAAAAAATTGAAAGGAAAGAAATTCGAAAAAACGTGTTTTATTGCCATCGTAACTTCGAATTGTTGTAAGTCGAACCGTCGTAAGTCGAGGACAATTAGTATTTGGATATTTATTTTTTATAGTATTTTTTCGGCCAAATATTGGAAAGGATATTTCTTATTAGATACAATGTAAGATTTATTTAAATCCCTAGAAATTTGACAATTTTGGGATCTTCGCCTTTTAATAACAAAAAACCGCCCTTTCCGTACTTTCGGGGTTCTTAGTTTTTTGAAGTTCCCCAAATTTATTTTAACAAACAAAAAAGCAAAGGGAACGCATGTCCATCAATATTTGGGGCTGTATACATATGCTGATTGCTAAATAATTCTCAATGTTTTACCGGATCAATATAAACGATTCATTCTTCGACTAGACTGATGATTGAGATGGTACTTCAAAATTTTCACTAAAATGTTTTCTATTCCAAACAAATGGTAATTGAACAAGTTTCACAAACTGATGTTCGTCTAATTAAAATTTTGACTATTAACATAAAGGTACCAAGGATTGTTCGAAGATGTGACAAAGAGGAAATAAAAGCGATAGTATTAAACCACAAACTTAATATACCCAGACGAATTATTGGCGAATGAAGACATAGTTTTATCAAATTGACTGATAATTTCGCCAATGGTGGTGAGAAAAATTTAAACTACAATCGAGGAACCCAATTAGCTATTTTGATATGCATTTGACATCTACTTACTAGTAGATGGCACTGTCATCAACGTAGTCGAAAATATCACAATTTTAATGTGACGCAGACACACGAAAAATTAAAAAACAATTTTGTAAGTGAAAACTGTAAATTACTTTTCTTGTTTGTTTTAATTGACTTGCATGAACGTAAAGGGTGTAAAACAAAAAAGTACCGAATTCAAGTTGTGCATATGCACAATGTTGGCTGTTTTAAATTATATTGATATTGTTTATTTGCATACTTACCATGATCAATAAGAAAATTCATTGAGAAAATTACAGTGTGCATATGTACACTAGGGTAACTTGAATCCGGTAGATTTTTGTTTTACACCCTTTACGTTCAAACACATTTTATTTTATTTCATTCATTTCGGTAACTTTCATAATTTTCTATGCGTTTGTGGACATTGCTAACAAAAAAAATCAGTAATAAAAAAAACAGTTCGTTCTTCTATCGCATTACGAAGCAGGATAGAAAATAAAAAATAAAAATATTCTTTATTTACGTAACGAACACAGCAAAACAAATTGTTTTCTTCCCAAGTACAAGTAAGGTTTTTTTTCGTTTTGCATTTTCGTTCTCAATCACAAGCACGATTTTTTTCGTTTTTCAGTTTTGTGCTTTTAATGGTATTTTCAAAATGCATACAATAAAAAATGTTGTAGGTAAATGGTATGGAACGACGAATTGTTACACAATTATTAAGCAGCTTGGGCGCATTATCGAATCAAATGAAAGATGATTAAGTATTGATCATCGGCACTACAAATCGTCCATATAGGTACATTCGATCAATAAATTTCACTTGGTATACCACTAGATAAAGAAAAAAATTCAGCTCGTACCAAAAATGAAACCAGCAATTTTACCAGTCATTAATTTATTTCATGATTCAGTTTAATCAAATTCAATAACAATAAAACAAATAAAATAAAACTTTCAAAAATAAAATTTTATAAAAATTTTCTTAAAAAAATTTAAAAATAAAATAAAAACCCAAGTGCGTTACGTTTCATTATATAATTATTTACCTTGCAATAGTATTCGCCAATTGGGATTTCGTACGTTTTTATAATTTTTTTGTATGTGTTTTTCAGCTAACCATGTACGATGTTTCCTGATTAAAACCAAAATCATGAAGTTTAAGGCTGCCTTGTTATGTTCATGGCATGGATTTTGTTCGACATACAAATCTTTGCAGGTAATGCTGGTGTTAACAATACAAAGTTGGACAATATTCTTCTTCAAATCTTTCATTTTTGCGCGTTCTGAAAACATCCGGGAAAATAAACAAATTTGTTCTTTGCAAATTTTGAAATAATAATCAGTCGGGGCTTTAAGGTTTATCTTATTTTCATCGCCATAATTCTTATTGCTAATCAAATATTCTGACGGAGCCTGCAAAATTTCATCAGTTTTGATAAAGATGTTTTCTCAACGGGAACATTTAATTTTTCTTAAAATTTTGAACGCTATGTAGCCCACAAAATACCGCATTGAAGCTTCTTGTAAAGATACGTCCAAATTAAAAAAAATTTCAGATATATCTGATATGTGATCAATATGGTCAATTTCAATTGAACTTGTATTAACGGTTTCATTTGATTCAGCTTGTACATTTTCCGTCGTTTCAAGCACTTCGTCTGTGTCATCCTCGCAATTTGATATATTTGAGAATGGTGATAAAATTTTCACCGTTGTAATTTTTGCAATGTTATGATTAAATTCATGAACCGACGGGTTGCGATTATTTCCGTTAGCGGCTCTGATTTGGGCAAATAAATTTTCGACTGGATCTTGATTGTATCTTGACGTTAAAATATACTCAATTCCAATATTTTCCAACAGTATTTCTTTAGAAACGGCTTGAATGGCTCGTATGCTCTGAATTAACCCCTTAAAACAATAAACTGTTGTTTTTTTTTACTAAACCAATATGTGAAAGATAGTTAACCATAAATTCTAAAAATGTATCCACTTCATTATTCGTAATAAAGGCACATCTAAATGGATTTTTTTCGTATTTTGCTTTTGAGTTGAGACAATCGAAGAGTTTGTCAATTTTTTCAATAAATTTATACGTATAACATGCAACTGCTTTATTACGAGATGATATTTTATTCAATTGAATCGCTGTTTTGATACCCGCTACAACACTTCTACTAAAAATCTGTGTAGCTAGTTTGACTCTCATTTTCTCAAAATTGTTTGGGTAAATATGTTTAGCCGTGATTTTAGGGCAACATTTGATAATTGAGTTTACCTCTAAGTTGTACAGTTCTAGTATTACATTCCAACTTACCAAACCGTCAGGCGTATTTATATCGGATTTCATTAACGTGTCCCTAACTGACTTTATTAAATGGGGCACGTCATAAATACATGCTATTTTAGCATCATTATATAAGAAATAAGGTCTTTCAATTGTTATACCAAACATTTTCAAACACTTTCTGTTATTTGGCCCTTGACCACAAACTACGCCTGTTATATTTACTCCCAACTCACAACATTTGTCCAAATTTTCTTGAATAAGTAAAAATAACCTATCAGCTGGAATACTATTTTGGGAAACATAATAACTTAAAACAAATATCCAATTCGCTGATAACCCTCTTATCATAAAACAACATATTAATTTACCAACTTCAGCTTCTCTGTCCTTTCCGTAATCTACAAATCCGTCGATTTGATCTGTATAAATATTGTAAACAAGATCGCTTCTTTTATATATTTCGTCGAATAACAACACAGCTTGTTTAGAATCGCTGCTCATAATGCTAAGCTTTTCTTTTATTTTCGTAAGTGCATTATTGTTGAAGCCAGGGTTCAGATACTTAACAGGTTGCCATCGTACTAATGATGATTTAGATGGCAAATTAAAATTTAAACTCTCTCTTAAGTATTTGTATGAACTTGCCGATCGATAAAATATGTTCTGTGCGATTATTTTTTGCTCTTCCGGCCATTTTTGATTTTTGGATCGACCACTTGTTAACATCTTACAAAAGTTTTTTGCGTTTTCGTCAATTAGTAAATTATTTAAGTGGTCGTTAATGTTTGGTTTTGATTTTTGGATGCACACTTTCATACGTTTAAATTTTCTTAAATAATTATAACATTTTCTTTTCAGCCCCATTATTTCACTGTCTTTTGATTTTACTGTTCTTAATAATTTATTATAGTTTAATCGATAATAGTTTTCATTTTTAATATTTCGTAAACACGTTTTACATGGTGGAGGTTCAATGTCGCTTTTATACATCGCCGGTTCTGGTAGATACGCGATGTTTTCTAAGCTCATAATACAAGTGTCATTTTGCGATTCTACTATCGTTGCTTGACTCATAT
Source organism: Nephrotoma guestfalica (assembly GCA_963691935.1). Classification (NCBI taxonomy): domain Eukaryota; kingdom Metazoa; phylum Arthropoda; class Insecta; order Diptera; family Tipulidae; genus Nephrotoma; species Nephrotoma guestfalica. The sequence continues at coordinate 229,968,954 of OY829913.1, read as the reverse complement.
TTTCAGAGCTATCCTGACGCAAATTGCCTGTAGCTACTATTGGATCACTTGTAGTTGGATCGTCTTCAGGTTCCAACCAATCTTCTATTGATAAAATAGTTACTATCGAAATATCACTGCCGGAATCATTTTCAAATAAATTTAGTGTAGGCACAGCATATTTTGTTAACCCTCTTTTAGTAAAATATTTTTTTTCGAAATGTTTTTCGCAAACCATAATGTTTTTAATTGTGGAATCTTTTAATCTACAATTCAGTACCCAATCATTAAATTTCTTGTGGTGGGCCACCAACTAAAACAAACGAACATTTTGTCGTTTAGTTAAACGGCAGGTTTCAACTGCACATTTTATTCGACTTTTAACACGATTCATTGTGGAACGATCTTTGAAAAAACTGACGATCAATAAAATGGGAAATACGTATAGAATAAGTAATTGTAAAGATAGAAGAATATTATTGATGAATATTAATTAATGTATAATCAAATGAATTTTATTTAAAGTATATTGTCGATACTTAATAGTTTTAATTAATGAAATAGCAAGTCGGAACACATAAATTTAGAACCATTTACAAGCAATAATTTTTCTAACTGAAATTTATTGTAATATGAAAAGGATAACGTAAATACAACCTTGAAAACTGTCGACGAAACCTACTTACATACACATCAATATTTATATTTATTTTTGTAGTTTGGTTATGTATATGTATTTTATTGGTTAGAATATGAAATTATTTGAGACTGTTTTTGCTATGTATATATAGATGGCGGTAATGAAATTTTTTTATAAAATATATTGGGTTCCTCGATTAGATATCAAAAAATAATGTAATATGAAAAGTGGAGCCACGGTATTCGACCAAACTTTCTTTCGCAATAAAGCGTCTGGATATGTTACGTCTGTGATTAAACTGTCTATTGTTTCAGAATATTTCACTCAAAATTTTTATTAGAAATTAGGTTAACCGTGTAACACTACTAATACGAGTACAATGAAATATTCGTTAAAAATTTCACTAGCCTAAATTTTTCCTTCTTCCAATTTAATAAATTCCGCAAATCGAGATTCAATATTTTTGAAAATTTGTCTGACTACATAATACTTATTGTTTCATAGACTACTGTTGAACGAAAGAAATTTTTTACTTTACAATGGAAGAGCAAATAAAACGCAATTACCTGCTTCATTCTTTTTGTGTTTCCGCGAAAAATTTGTCGTCGTCTATTGTAGTATGTATCAGTTTTAAAACTTTATTTTGATACAAAGAAACTATATATTAGATTTAGATATGCTATGAATTTCGCAACTCACCTATTTAACATCGTACACCTTGTATTTATACAAGAGTTTAAAAAATAAAGAGAAACGACTTTTAATATTGTGACGGACAATCAGCAATATTTAAGAATATTAAGTTGATCAAACATGTGAATACATACATACTTCCATTTTACTATCAAGAACTTTTACAATATAAATTTAAAGTTTACAAGTATGAAATTTTATAAAAGGATAGTTTGCAGTTGTAGATGATATAATTTAGTAATTTACGTATACCTTCTATGTCTTATTAAACAGATACTTGTAAATTGTTTTTCTTTTTCAAAATTTAGTTCCCGAGATGAGCATTTTCTAAAGTTTATACTCATATTAAATTAAACTTTGTATCTTGCACGCTTTATACTTTCAGAACACTAATATATTTTATACGTGATATACGAGGGGTGTTCAGTAAGTTCGGTACATCTATATCAAATAACGGTAATAATTTTTTTTATCCTCATTCTATACAGAATTGCTCAAATCTCAGAGAAGTCTAGAGATACGGCATACGTAGATAGTTAGCTTAAGAGCTATCAAACGACACCAGCCCCTATATCAATACCAAAGACGAAAACCAGAAATTATTTGTCGTTGACATACATCGTCATGCGTGTTTAAATAACGAAGGAGATGATCACTGTATAACAAATGCCAAATCTCAGAGATGTCTATGAGAATCAAAAATATAAAGCAGTTTTTTAACAATAAAGAAGCTATAAAACATTATTAATATAGGTACATAGTCCCAATAATTTATGTGATAAATGTTCACAAAATAAAATAAATGAAATTTAATTGTTGCAGTGTCGAAGATTGGCCAGCCAGGTAGACCCATTTGTTATTGACCCTGCAGTTGATCAATTTTAGCAAAAATAAAATAAATGGAATTTAGACGTCCACTGTATCGAAGATTGGCCAGGTCACAAAATTATGCAGACCAGAGTGAAGTATAGACGCTATGTGATTATGGATGACACATGGATCCAACACTATATTCCGGAATCAAATCGTCAATTAGCTGAGTGGCCGCAGCTGGTGAAAGCCGTGCGAACCGACTAAAAACGGAAATGTCGCCTTGCCATGTTTTGCTCTTCGTATTTTGGGATGGGCAAGGTATTTTATTTATCGCATATCTTGAGAAAGAACATACCACCAAGAAGTTGCAAGAAACAGTCCCAAATGCAAAAGAAAAAGTGCTCTTTCATGGATTAAAGTTTAAATTACTTATTCATCCACTCCATTCTCTGGATTTGATTCCTATTGACTACTACCTGTTAGCAGACCTAAAATAAATGGTAGAGGCAAATAGATTTTGCCGAAACAAACGAATATTTTGAGGCCAAAGATAACAAAAAACCATCGGAATGTTAGGGAAGCCTTAGAATGAATGTATCACTCTTGAAGAAAACTGTTGATAAATAAAGAAAGTTTGCAAAAAAAATGGTTTTTTAGTAGTTAGCTTCGGGAATTATCGACCGTCGAGGTAATAAACATTTTGTTTCGTTACTAATTTAAGTTTATTGCAAACCATAATATTGTGTCGTGGATTTTTGGAATTACAGATAGCCGTGTAACCTATTAAATTGTTACCGGAGACCAGGGACCTCCTCATACTGAAACATATTTAGATATTGGTGATCTTGATAATTTGGAGCTTCAGCCAAATGGGTGAATCAATAATTAACCCACCATAGAATTGTACCGGAAATTGTAAAGTAAACGTTACTAGTAAAATTGCGCCAGCCTCCGTAGAGTGTTGATTTGGCATTCAAGATGACCCTCATGCTGCAATAGCACTTGTAGCACAATCTAATGAAAATGGTTCTAGAATTTTTTTTACAAATTAATTACAAATTTGTTACACAACTAGAATTTTTTATGCTGCAATTCGTGTGTAGGTTGGTACTAGACAAAGCTACATCACACTTTTCGTATTTCTATTAATATTTATTGTATCGTACTGAGGCATCAACCGCAAAAAACGACCCCTTAAGGGTGCAATTCTTCAAAAACCGCATTTTGCCTTACATTATATTTATTATATCATACTATACAATATAAATATTAGCATAGTTCAATCCCAAAAAACTACTAATTTTTGTTGTATTGTGCAGGGGTTGGAACTGTAGTTTTTTACAATTTTATCACAATATAATGTCATAGTTTAATCCCTATGAAAATACCCCAAATCGGAGCATCCATTTAAAATCTTTGTATGGTACTAGGGGCGATAACCTGTACAGAAAAATACTGTTTTAAAGAGCTTCACTCTTAGGAGGAGCAGATTTTGGGATTTGAACTATTCCAATATATTGTAATTTATTTTGTAAACCCTTCTAGTATCGCAAATATTAAATGAAACGCCAAAAGCAATGTGTAAGAAAAAATATGGAGTTTTTGAAAATTGCACTCCTTAGGTGTAGTTGTTTTTGGGGGTTAAACTATGCCGATATTTTGTAATTAATTTGTAAATAATTCCAGTACCACCCCCAGTACGCTACAATAAATATGAACAAAAATACGAAAAGTGTGGTGTAGCTTTGTCTAATGCCAGCCCACATACTATTTGCAGTATAACGGGGCCTGTAAACAGTTTTCTAACGGTGTAATAAATTTATAAAATAATTCTAGTACCATTTTCATTGGATTGTGCTACAAGTGCTGTTGCAGCATTAGGGTCATGCATTCAAACGTGCTGTATTCAAGTTTGCGATTTACGTAGATTCGTAGTAAAAGAAAATAGAGTGTTGGCCACAACATTTTACCCCCTCGATTTTTTATAGTTATAAAAACAATTTCATAAGTAGATTTCACTCTGTCGTGTACTATAACATTTTATATCAAATAAAATATTAAATTACATAGATAATTTATTAACTTTATTGTTTTTCAGTTAGAACTTTATTATTTTCATACATTTTACTACCACCAACCAAAAATATGTAACGATAGAAATTTCTTAAATAAAAGAGGGAATGAAAAAATGCCTAAACTTTACTGATACGGATGTGGACTTTAAATTATTTTGTCATATTTTTCCAAACAGAATCCGTACATCATACATGCACATGATACAGTCTGTATTAGCTGATTAAATCCAAAGAAACAAAAAATGTTAATTCACGGTTAAGTCTTTTAGTTTCACTAGTTATTTGCTCTTTACCTCCATTTATATTAATGTTATTTCGTTGTTTTAGGTTTTGTGTTTTCATTTTCCCATCTTTAATCACACCAAAGGCAGCGCCACGTCACTAAATTTCAAAGTTTATTTGGCCATCGTAATTTTCAACAACATAGCTTCATTTAGATAGCTGCAAGCAATACAAAAATTGCGCGGTAGGTTAGGTTTCAGTGGTTGCTTACTGCACACTTAGGCCAATTTTTGGGCCCATTGTGATACAACTCATTCACTCCACATCATTAACCCACCTACTTCACCTACTCACACAACTACAGTATACCACCTGCACATTGCAAGCTCCATGTCAACCTGTACATTGACATGGAAGGTGGGTCGGCGCGTGACACGGAATTCTGGACGCCATCAGAGGGTCTTAGTTGTATTTATTAGCATCACCGATCGTAATCGATGATGAAAACTCGATTTGCATCTAGCCTCTGATGGGATTCGAACCAAGCACCTCCCGGTCCAAGTGCCGAAGCTTTAACCACTGCACCACTTGTCCGGTAACAAGTAATTGCACGGTAACTATCAAAGTGAATTTAGAATAAATGAAAACAAAAAAGGACTAAATGTATGTTACATTATTTAAGGTTTAGAACAAAACATTTATTGTATTAATTTTTTAAATGCAACATTAATGGTTGAAATAATAATTTGTTTGAACGATCAATACTTTACGAAGTGGAATATTTGGAGAATTCCGAGCTGAACAAAATAGAATCACTTAATAGCAATGAGAAATTAAATAATTTAAACCTCCAAAAATAATATGGAATGACAAAAATTAAACCAAAAAAGCTATGCAAAAGCGTATGCCTTGAAAATAAGCAGGATTGTAAAAAGGCCTTATTAAATATTACATCTACATTTGATTATTTCTTGTCGATTCAGCAAATAAGTAACTTTAAAATAAACCAACTGTGGAGTGAAACGGTTACAAGAAAATTATGGCGATGTATTTAAAAAAATAAATTTAATTACTACACAAGAGCAGTTTGTTAAAATATCCAAGAAACTCACCCAGTACTTCAAAAATTATTGTGTTGTATCAGTGAATCAGCAACCAGGATACAACCAACCAACACAACCAGTTTCGAAAAATCTTGAATTTCAATTTAATTTCATTTAAATTATACTTAATAGTTGTTTATTTTCAGGGTTCACCAAAAACGGGAGAGGAAATATTGAAAGGCCAGCTTTGGGACTGTCCACCCAAATTGTTGATAGTGGTTCCATTAATAGGCTAATAGAGGTTGTGCAGATGAGTGTGATGAAATCCATTTCTTCCATCATTGGAACACAGGGTTAATTATTGAGTGGCGTACTGTATGCGGGTAATGGAAGACGACCAATTTTTTAACCCTAACTTATATCAAAAACATAAACTGCGTCGGCCAAAAAATGAACAACTTAAATAAAAACAAATATATAACAAAACCATGTTTTATTAGGCTAGAAATACAAATTTTTGACTTTAAAAAAATGTTATCAAGCTACTAGCGATGCGAGATTTATCTGTGTTTGTGCAATCGATAAATAATCACCTCAAAATAATATACAGCTTGTACATACAAATTGATTTAAGTTAAACACCATCGGTACAAATACTACCAAACAATACAACAACATATACAGAAAGTTTTCTGGGATCTCTAAAATAGCAAAATTTATTTTATAAAATCGGCGACAAAACAAAATCGTTTAATTGACGATTGGAGTCTACCACCTGGTGACAGGAATTATAAGTGGTGATTCCATGTTCATTTTAACATTTCAACATTTTGATTTGAAAAAAATAAACGCCTATTTTTTTTTAAATGTGAAAAGCACAAATAAAAATTAATTAAAGTGAAAAACTAGTGACATTCTATAATTTGAAGCTAGTTTTATTTAATTAAAGAAAAATGAAATATTTTGTTGTAATAAATCATATTCAGATTTTGATTGATTGATTGATTGATTTTGAATGTACGACCAAGTTCTTAGGCTTGAGTTCCCGGATGACGCCGGGTCCACCGTACACCCTTTTTTACACATAACAAAACCGAAGGATTGGATAGGTTAGTTAAGTGGGACAGAATCGGCCCGGTTACAGACACCTAGGTATAGCCGATAGTTAGTAACACAAAGACAACACAATTCTAATCTACTAGATGAAGGATAAAGGCTTAATAGGTTAATGGATAACGATGGTATTGGTCTTCAACAATTGCTTCTTTAAAACGGCAACCTAAGAAAAAATATTATTATATCACATGCATCTGGAATTTTCCTGAAATTTAATTCTATTAATACTATTCGGCTTCCTAACCAAAATTGGTTGACTCGACCCGTTACAGACACCTATGTAAAGTCGTTAGTAATAAAATGACAACACAATTCTAAACTACACAATCAGCAATTACAATGAAGCATTAATTCACAAGCATCTGTAAATTTCCTGAAATTTAATTCTAAATTCATATTTTCCGGCTTCCTAAATAATTGAAACATTTATTAATTTAATCATTCTGCAACTCCGCAACTTACAGTCGAATTTCCTGAAACCAAAGTTATTTGAACTATATTCAAAATAATTCTAAAATTCATTAGTATATTTAGGACAATATATATACAATATAATAAAATTATACTTGAATAAAATAAATGTAAAGTAACGATTAGTATTAACTAAATTAATTTGGTTCTCATAAAACAAATAAAATAAATCGAATCCAGGAAAGGCACGCACGGCCTTCCTAACTTCTAAGTCTGTTGATTTGATGGATTTATTTATAAAAAAATATTTATGAAAATCACTTGTCCTTGTCATCCCTAATCTAATACAAATATGTTTATTTATAAAAATAGAAAATGACCAAACGAAAACTGGTTCCAAAAACAGCTAATCTGGAATCTGTAAGGTAATGTATTAATAATGAATGTTTTTCACAGCTTTAGAATCCCCAATACCTAAACAAATTCAACCAAAATTAAATAAAACTATTAAAGTAATCAGGAATCTGTAAGATAACAGAATTAATAATAAGTAGCTAGCACATCTGTAGGATCCATGATAATCAAATAACCCAATTATATGGTTCAATGCTTTAATTATAAAATAAATAAATCAGAAAAAAATTACATACATACATATATATATACATACACACACACATACACACACACATATACATACACACACACATATATATATCTACAACAGCATTAAATAAATTATAAATTATATAATCGACATACGTCGATAATTATTTGTCCAACCTAGAACAAGTTAACCAAAACCTTTACCAATTTACAGTCTTCCAAATAATCTAGAAAAAAATTTAATTAAAAAGTGCATGATCCCGAAAAACTATCTACATATAGCAAATTTGACTGCATTTCAAATGTACTCCGTAGCTTCCATGTAATTCCAAATATTCAAATATTCGCAGAAATAGCAAAGTTATAAAGTTAAGCCAACAATTCCAATTCGATCACAGCCGCCTACCTCTACATGTCCTAAACTAGAGTTCCAAAATTCGTTAAATTATTATTTTCACGTTCAAAACAAGAATAATAAGAAATTTAAGAAATTTAATTTAATTTTACACTAAAACCTAAAATTCAAATTAATAAATTATTAATTTATACTTCTACAAGCATCTGTATATATGAATGCGATAATACGTTTTCCGCGGAACCAATCTACCGTGTAAATCGGAGGATGGGTGTATATGAATGAATGAATTCATCTGTCAAGGAGAAAACGAAAAGTACAGAATAACCACGATCATGCTTGTTTAGTTTCTATCCAATTTTGTCATATATTTATCCCCTCAAAATTTTGTTTTATGTATTTTATTTGTCTATTTCCTGTTTATTCTTTTTTAGTTGAAACTTGGAAGGGATAAATTATAAAACACTAAGCATGATCATAATGATCTATTCTCAGTTCTCACTCACGCAACAAGCGCAAAAACAAAAAATAGAAATGTATGTATATATTTAATATACTAAACCAAAACATATAAATGAAATGGTATTTTATTTTACGCTCCTCTCTTAACACGTTTACGCAAATAGAAACAGTTAAATACATATTTTATATAATTAAAATTTATTTCAGAAAAATATGAATTAAAATAATGAAAAACACTTATCTTAGGCATCCATTGGAATCAAAAAAGTCATACATATTGAAGATTTACATACACTGCGTACGTTGCGTTCAAGCAACAGTATCAAAATACATATAAACGAAAATTGTTATGTACATATTCTATACTATCACAAGCGCACCGTACACAGATTAAAATAAATATACAATATGTACAACTATTCACTTCACTTATTAAATTCACGCAAATTATTATTGAAATTATTATTTATTAAAATTATCAACTATATCAATATTATACTTTTTATTAGTTAATTAAAATACATTTAAAATAAATTATTTATTTATTTAAAGGAGAGACAAAAACACGTCCTTCCTCTACGACGATCAATCGCCGACCTGTAATAAATCATATTCAGATTGTATTCAAAATCATAATGGATAATAGTGAGGCTAAACGTTCAAGAGTTTCGTTGTACGTTCAATCATTGGATTATTGTGGAGTACCCCAGTGTAATTCTCGCACATCAACGAAAATTTCTATGCACCGCATTTCCAAACAAGTGGTAGAATCACGATCAGAGTTAATATAATGGCAAATAGCGTTGAAAATGGGAAAGAAATTTCCCAAAAAATGTTTTCTATGTAGTCGCCATTTTCAATAAAAATATCTTTTAAGGCCTCTCCATTCACCAAATTAATTGTTTAAAGTTAAATTGGTTCCTGGTGCTGTTCCAACTGAAAATTTGTATTCTAGTGTATTCTAGTAATCGAGATAAATGTAATCAAGTTGGTTTTCGAGGCAGATTTGGTATAACTTCGCTATGGAATACCGATGCAAAGCTTAATACAAAGACGGGAATTTTAACTCTAATTTTTTTTGGATGTAGTGGTGAATGTATGTGACTTAGTGAGAAAAGAAAAGTGCAACACGTCGTCCTTATTCCGAAATAGCTGCAGAATTATTATTTTTGTCCACCATAGCAATTTTTGATTTTGGTAATCTTAAAATATACATAAATTCAAAAGAACGCAACGTTTAATACGTCCAGATTTAATATGAATATATCAATTATTAATAATTATTTAAAAAACTTAAACTTCCCATAGTCAAGTTTTTATTAAATTTAAATTTATATATCAAATTATAATTTAATTTTATTTAATAATTTACGCTTTGAATTTCATCTTACATTTGATTATTTACTATAGAAAAAACACAAATGTCAAAGAGAACATGGGATCACATATGCTTATACCGACCGCTTACGGCGCTGTTTACCAATCGCCAATACGATATTCGCTTAATACAACTGGAAACAATAGTAATGCAACCGCATGAAAGATGGCCCCATCGTCGTTTAAATAGTTAGTATTGTGATAACTAAAGACACAATCATTTAATACGTAATTAATACGATGGTGTGGCAGTTATTACTACTAAATGAAATAATCGTTGCAAATGTATTCATTAGTGTACGTCTGTGGTTAAAATAATTTGGTAACCAGTTAAAACTAGATTTTGTTTTGATTTAATTTAGATTTTTATGGTCGTGTTTACAGCTTATCACCAGCCAAATAAAAAAATGTTATTTAAATAAAAATTTAAATTCAAATTAAATTTAATGGAGTTTTTAATTTTTTTTACTACTTTTTAAAAATAACTTCGTTATATCTGGTGACCCTAGACGATGGGTTTTACTGTATAAACAGGTGAGTGTTAAAATATTTTTTTTAAGTTAAAGTGAAATTGAATAAAAGTTTTGTATTAAACAGAGTGAATGAAGTGTTTGATTTTTTTATTAAATTTTAAAAAGGCGATAAATAGTGATGCTCGAGCCCTCACCAGTGGTAAGTGCACTAATTTCTCGAATTATCACTATTCCTTTTGGCTCAATTCTGGGTTTTTCTGGGAATAGGGAACTGGGGAAAATATGTTCATAGCATTTTAGTTTAAATTGTATTTTTCTGGCCTGCTGAGGTAATAAGGTTGGTGTAAATATTTTCGAAATAAAATTTAATGAGAAAATATTTTTCCCTATACAAAAGTTTCCCAATTACTTTGTTTTGAAAATGTTTGCAATAAATGTATTCCTACAGTAGGCCAGAAAAATACAATTGGACAAAAATGAGTTAAATTAAAATATTTTCCCCAATTTCCTGTTCCCAGGGAAAGCCAAAATAGTGTCACTGGTCGTTTTTTTAGAGAGACGTGTCCTTTATGGCACGTGTTTTTAATAAAACCACTAAAATAATTCTTGGCGCAACCGCGTTGCCCTAATGTATTTTATTAAACATGGCATAATTGAACGTAGTGTGTATACTGACGTGTTGACGTGAGATGTTGGTAAGTCGTTTTGCAATATTTTTTTAATTTATGTGATAACGTATGATAAAATTAAATATATTTACAAAAATTTATAAATAAATATAATTGTTAAGAAAATAATTTATTATAATACGAAATTGAATAGTTATTTCTATATAATTCCTAGTAATTGAAATACGTTTGTTTTATTTTGTTACATTTAAAAATATATTTCCCCAAATAATAGGATCTTTGATAATTTTGTAATATTCTGTGATTGTTAAAATGTCTAATTGTTGTTGTGTACCCTGCATGTAAGTCCTATTATTTCACCTGTCTTAGAAAAGAGAGATTTATTGCTGTTTTAAAAATTTCCAGTTTCGGAATCCCGAAGACAGGCTTGGTTAAACGCAATACCTCGTTAAGATTATGTTCCCAATAAAAAATCTTTCATTTAATTGTTGTATTAAACATTTTAATGTAAATGAAATATCATTTGAAAAACGGCATGAGACTTTAGTTTTACCGTTGAATTATTTTCTTCTACTAAACCGTCATTTTCCTTAAACCATACCCCCGCCCCCCACCCCCTCGATACCCTAAAAAGTCCACTCAGAAAGGAGTAACAAGATTTTGGTCAAATCTTGTGCAATTTCACTAAAGGAACAAATTTCTGTAATAACATCCACTTTTGAAAAATTACTGTTGGCTAATAATTTAAATAACATAGAAGAGGAAGACCTACAATTAAAACTTAAGGAAGATGTTTTCATGACATATATATAAAATTTTAACATTTCACATTATATTGGAGTAACGTGTGATATCAACTATCAGTTTTATCGTAATTCAATTTATATTTTCAAATCAGATCAACAATTTTACTTTTCGTCGCAATTTTTTGACGTGGTTAATTTTATTTTGACTAATTTTTGTTTTGGACAGATCCAACATTTAAAACATATGAAACACAAAGTAGCAGATAAAATATGAAGCACAAAAACTAACCTGGCATGCTGAAAACAACTCTAACGCCGCGAAAGCAGTTTTTGCATTTTAAGTTAGTTCCGCGTTTGGCAGTTTAAAGAAATAATCGCCTGATTGAATTAATGCATAAATTAAATATTTTAAGATTATGAATGCCAATAAATTTAGAAGTCATAGCAATGATCACCTATAATCACAAAATTAATCTAAAGTTCTTTTCAATATTTGAGCCAAATTGTTTTAAATTTAGTAATCCCGACTTACTAAATAATTCAATCTTTTTAATCTCGTACACATTTTTAGAAACATCCAGAACTACTCTGGAGATCGGCAGGAACGATCACACCAAATGTTTTTATTATCCATATTTTAATGGAAATAATTCTATTCTGCTGTAAAAACCGCCGCGATCTCTATATTATCGAATAAAATCAGATAATTAAAAAGTTGTATAAATTAAATTTAAAAAGAACTGTTTCCTTAGCGCACTTGAGCGACAAAATGTGCGATTTTTGGTTTCATTTGCCATAATAGATCTTTAAAAATTACTTTTCTAAATCATAAAAGTCAAAAGCAATGTTCATTAATTTTGATTGTACAATCCCTTTTGAAGGACTCAGACACTGCCACTTTTGAAGATACTTGTTTTGTGGAAAGATAACTAAATAATTTGTTATACGAATTTTATCAAAAACTAGAGATCACCATTTTTGCACAACAATCTTAAAAATTCATTTATTAAATTTAATAAAAAAATATAATCCTTCGGTTTTCTTGTAGTTTATTTATAAAACGTTAACTTCAAAATTTAAAATTTTCGCTTGTTAAAATCTGTCAACATACGTAAATAAGTATTTATTATTCACATATATATTTTAAATCGCATATAATTTGACAGCACTCCAAAATGTATCTTAGAATTCAGTTTCACAGAAAATCCGCTAGGTGACTCGTTACCTATCGTCAATAATAAAATGTAATAGGTTTGAAAACATAGCAAATGACCGTCTCGAACAATATTTTTTTTGGATTTATATTTCAGTACACGACTGTGTACAAATATGTATGTAAGTATCATATACAGTACATATCTCTGGTATTAATCAAAAATGTATTTTTATGACTTATGTATATTATCTCAGGAAATGGGGTTTCCTTGCAGAAGAACGTGAAATAATTTATTAAAAAAGAAAACCAAATTTAATGTAATATTGGATATGATATTCGGGCACAAGAATAATATTACATAACTACTCGTAAATTGGAAATTATTTATGATTTTTTTACTTAAGTAAATATTATTTATTATCTCCATGTAAGGCACTCTGAATCAGTTAGAAGTCATAAAATATACACTCGTATGTTCCACATATGTACACCCACATCCACAAAGAACATATCGTCTCAAAACGCTGAAATTATTGTAGTATTCCTCCTCCTGGTATTTCGACATAAACGTATAACTTTGCTCAGCCACGTAGCAAATAAAATTACGAACGCAAGGTAGCAATTTGGTTTGCACCGTTACCGATCTGGCAATAAATTCTCCACGCTAAATTGTATTATTGGTGCCAAAGCAAATTTATGTTTTGGAATTGTTGGACAGAGCCCATTACTAGTAATTATGTAATACTGTTTTACAGAGTATCATAAAATTATAAGTTATTTAACTTTTAAGAAATTCATTCCAAGTGATTAAGAATCGGCTCCATTATAATGGAATTCTCCATTTTTCGGAATTTTTATTCGAATATTTATCGATTTCACGTACTTATATCGTAGCCTACATGCATTATTCATTTTAACGTTAAAGCTTGGGCACTTAAACCGGGAGGTATTTGGTGCGAATTCCGACAGAGAAAGGATGCAAATGCGAATTTTCTTTATCGATTTCAATCGGTGATGTTAATAAACACAAAACCCTCTGACCCTCTTACCGACCAAATGGCATAGTGGTTAAAGCTTTGGCGTTTGGATCGGGAGGTACAGGGTTCGAATCCCGATAGGGGCAAATTACGATTTGGGATGAGAAGGAACACATCTATGACCCCCTGTCGGAGTGCGGGGCTCACGAGCCGACCCATCTTCCATGACAGTATAGGCTGGCATGAAGCTATGCAATGTGCAGATGGTAATAAAATCTGACCTATATCCGTACGTCCTCGAATTGGCCAATACAGGCGTAAAGGTAAGGACGTAAATAAGCGAACCGCGAAAGAGTAGGGAGAGCTTCGGTCCCAGAACAGATCAGGGAAAAAAAAAAACCTCTGACGGAGTACAGAACACAGCACCGACCAGATGCAACGTTCAGACGGTATACTGTTAATTTGTATGAGTAGGTAAAGTGGTGGCGAGTCTCCGAATGAAAGGGGAGTGTTAACTGAAACAAATTTTTGTAAAATGTATAAACGTTTGCATCTAAATGAATTCGTTTTCTATTTCATGAATCTTTCACCAAATAATGATATTTATTCCTAAAATATAAAGCGCGTGCAAGTAGAATTTTTTTCCGATGCAAAAAATTGTCTTCAAAAACGAATTGGAAAATTAAAATATTAATTCCGATTGAAAGACGAATATTCCCTCGAAATTTATTTTCGCCTTTTCGGTATTCATAAATATATGAAAGAAGATTAAAAAATGTGCTTCATTGTCATGGGTTAAATCTATCTTCACCAGGTAGTTTTGTAAATTAAAGACAGCAAATTAAAAAGTGTAATTGGATAAATTACAGAGTTCTTACTTTCTAATGTAATATTCTTGGGACATGTCGTCACATAAGGCGGAAATAAAACCAAATCCTGAAAAAATCAAAATATTAAAAACTTCCCTGTATCAAAAACTTAGAAACAAATAAAATCGTTCTTTTAGGACTTTTGTAAACAAATGCGCTGTAATGATCAAATACCCGGACTTTTCAAATCCATTTGTTTTAGCAATAGAAGCAACCAATGTAGCAATTGGTGCCATCCTTCCACAAACTACTATCGAATTGAATTAAATTGGTTTAATGAAAACACTCGTAAATTTCCTGAGAATGACAATATTTATTTATTATTGGAATATCGATTTCGAAATTAATTTCTTCTTCAGTTCCTTTTTACAACTAATAGCAACAACTAAAATGGTTTTAACCATTACAGCACAAACTACTATAGGATACGATAAACCATCATGATATGCTAGTCGTACCCTAAATCAGGCCGAAAAAAATTATTCCACTATAGAAAGGAGTTACTGATTGGTCCGTCAACTATTTCCGACTTCATCTGCTCGGGAGGAAATTCAGAATCATTACTAATCACGAGCCTCTTATCAGGTGCGCAACTAAATTTCCGGGTTTCACACATAGATGGTACTAGCGACACATCTAGTTGTCATTTATTTCAGAAGTTGTGTTTCGTTCATAGCGTGGACAGTTGTTAACGATAACCAGTTGTAATACAAGTATATATCGCAATGCAAAAATATTTTTTCTAAGAACGAAAATGTTGAGTTTTGGGTCAAACAAACAGCATTTGCGGGAAGCTTTGCTTTTCTGCTTCAACTTGAAAAAAAATGCAGCTGAAGCACGTAATTTAAAAAAATGCAGCTGAAGTACGTCATTTGCTTGAGGAGGCCTACGGCTAACATGCACTATCGAAAATTCCCATGTGAAGATTGGTTTAAACGCTTCAGAAGTGGCGATTTCGGCATTGAAGACAAGACGCGCTGCGGAAGGCCAAAAACATTTAAAGACACCGAGCTGCAAGCGTTATTGGATGAAGATGATACGCAAAACTCAAGATCAAGTTGGGGAAGCATTAAACACCACTCGCCAAGATATTTCCAAACGTTTACATAATATGGGAAAAATTTAGGAGGGAAAATGGGTGCCGCATGAGTTGACTGAGAAACAGTTGGAAGATCGAAGTCACTTGCGAAATTTTGGTTTCACGGCATGAACGAAAGAGCCTCCTGCATCGAACTGTTACGGCAGATGAGAAGTGGATCTTTTTTCAGAATCCCAAACGCAAAAAGTCGTGGCTTTAATATGGCAAAGCATCAACATCAACGGCACAATCGCTTCGGAAAGAAGACACTGCTCACGTTTGGTGGGACCTGAAAGGAATCGTGTACTATGAGCTGCTGAAACAGGGCAAAACTATCAATGGGCAACGCGACCAATAACAACTCAACACGAGACACGAACGAGTGATATTTCAGCACAACAACGCACCATGCCATTGCACTCCCTTCGTCCCGGACACCATCAGGGCTTCACTTGGCCCGTTTCGAAGAAGTGCAAAATTAGTTGGATGAATAGTTTCGACCCAAAGACGCGTCGTTTTATCGTCGTGGTGTTCATGTATTGCCAGAGAGATAGCAAAAATGTGTAGATGTTGTATTAGTTTTGCAGTTTTGATTTTAGTATTTATTAAATAATTTTCATAAATTGTATTAATTTCGCGTCATTTGAGTTAGAATAATTTTGTTTTGTTTCATAAACCTTTTATTAATTTCGCGTCTTTTAAATTGGTGAGTTAAGTTTTTAAAAATATCTTTTTCAAGGCAAACAATACTCGATATGTTGAATGGAGACATATTAATTTTGAATGCCATTTTATAGATGTATTTGAAATACGAGTTCGATAAAGATGAAAACCGGCGTCGTAGTGTCTGGCGGTTCAGTGTTAATCCGGTCAATCGCAACAGATACCAGCAGAGGTTTTATCAAAATCTTGTTTCCGAAATGTGATTAGTAGATACGGAATAATTTGCGAATTTCCATCGTATGACACCGGTCGTGTTTGTTGAGTTACTCGCAATAGTAGGTCCTCTGATCCAGAAAAATGACACTGGCGAAAGCTCGATATCAGCAGGTCAACGGTTGTTTTTAACCCTGCGGTAATTATTATACATATTAGTTTATATTTAATATACGTTTATATGTATATACATTTGTTTCAGATACCTCGCAAGTGGCGACAGCATGGTATTTATCGGGAAATACTCCTATCGAATAGGAAAGACTACGACATCGGTAATCATAATGGAAACCTGCCACACGTTGTGGGAAATTTTAAAAGAAATTGTATTTCCGAAGCCCAGTGGCAAGCAAATGGGGCGCGAAATTAGTATTCAATTCCAACAACAATGGATCTTCCCACATTGTTTAGGGTCGATGGATGGAAAACATGTGATAATACAAGTAAGTACATTTCAATAAAATTTTATTAAAGTATGATAGTGTAGCAAACATATATTTTTCATTTATAGGCGTTTTCCCATTTCGGTTCGATCAACCGAAACTGTAAACATAGTCACAGTATTGTGCGTTTCGCAATAGCCGATGCAGACTATAAATTTATTGTTGTCGATATTGGAGCACCAGGCCATACAGGAGACAGTAATATATTTACTGCGGCGAAGTACTTTTGGGAGAGCAGTGATATGCGGTAGTTCTCCTCACCTTCAGATGAAGCATTTCTGCCGCTTTCGAATTTAATGCGTCCATATCCTGGCCGAAATACGTCGGTACTACCAATTGAAAAAACAGCTTTCAATTATCGATTATCTCGAGCTAGAAGAGTGGTGGAGAACGCGTTCGGTATTCTATCCAGTCGGTGGCGTATATATCGACGACCAAGTATAGCCAGTAAAACGACAGTTTAAGGCATAATAAAAGCAACTGTCGTTTTACATAATAACATAATATTTTTCCCCACAACGCAGGGGAAAAAATTAAGGAATATGTCAATTTTGAATTAGTTGATAAAATTCAGAAACTTTATTGTATTAATTTTAAAAATAAAACATAATTATCAGATATATACGAAATTATTTATTTCACATTACAAAAAAATCTTTATTGTATATTTATTGTGATAAAATATAAAAATGATTATGGCACTTAATCATATTCGCCATCGCTTTCCACAAGAGTTGCATCATTTTCTTCTTCTGTCACCCAGTTAAAATATCTTCATCAAAATTTTTATGTTCGAGCATAATACTGGCTTGAATTTGTTTAAAATTTTCAATTTTCTTAGCGTGTATTGGTACTTTACCATTATTATAAGTTGCTGCTGTAGGTAATAAAATCCGTCCATTTCTGGGTTTTTCTAATATAAAAGTGTGTTTTATAAAGCCGTCAATGAAGTAACTTTTAACAACAATGCCCTTATTGTTCATACTGTCCTCAACACTAGAGTAAGTAGAAGGATTAAAAGAAACCTTCTGATCTTTTGGAACACGCTCTCCGTAAGATTCTACGGGGAGAGTTTCGCTTATAAATTGACTGATTGATTGAAGTGGTACATACTCACTATCTTAGTTTTTCATTTTATTTATCAAAACTCCGAAATCTCGATCATTTGGTAAAAATGAATGTCCGCGTAATGGGAAGAAGTGGCAAATTTTTTCGAAACGTTTTGTATCTGTTAACGACAGTAAAAATCTTATCATTGTATGATTTTTGTTCTGGCCTGGACACCCATCTGAGATAGGGGTTAAAGTTCTACTGTTGATGTCAAAATTATTATTAATATATAATGTTGAACCATGGAACAGACTTCATTAGCTCCCTAATTGGCTAAACCTTCATGGTAACAATAAAGAATAGATTTTTTGGATTTCAAATTTTTATGCCGAAACAATTTACCCATAATTGCCGTAAATAGAATATTTATTCTAGTAGAATAATATCACTCCTCTTTTTGCATAATTTCTTAATCTCAACTATTTTGTTATGAAACTTTTTCGCTCTTTTTTGTGAACACTCGTTTGAGCCATATCTGCACGCTTAACATTTTCAGCTAATACACTGGACTTTTTATGCGAACATTAAGCTGGTCACATGTTATACATGTATCAATTTGTGGCCTTCCAAAACGTAACGAAAAATTCTCGTTGAAGTATTTTAGGTAAAACTTATACTTATAATTAACATTTTCGTCGGGAAATTTCTCTGTAAACATTTTATGCATACTTTTGATATCTAATCTAGCAACGAGATATTCTATTGCTTTCCCAGAATAATTCGTTCGTTTACGAGCAAATGTTAGCACATTTTGATGAATTTTGTAGCAAGTTTCAGTTTGTGTAAGCTTTATCGGGTGTTGTCCTCTTTGATAATTTGAATTTTTCCCTTCTAAAATTAAGTTACAAATGCGACGTACCACCATTGGCCTTCTGTGATTCCATACATAGTTGATTTTTTGCAGACGCTCAACTTTTGAATTCATTGTGGATACAAAATAAGTAACTACCTTGACGCTCCTTACCGTCTGGTTTAAGGAGTACACCTATACATGCCTATACATTGTTTTTCAATAAGTTGTTTTAAAAAAATATCTAGTTCATTTTGCGTATTAAACTTGTTTATATTGTTTAAGCAGTAAGAACAATTTTCATCTTTAAAGTGATTGAAACATAATTTCGAGCATCTAAGAAATTATTATAAATAAATTTAAATTTTACCTACAACTATCACCTGTCTCCCATGCAGGGATATGTTTTCCTGACCAATTAACATGTTCTTTGCCACTTATTTTAGCATTTTTTATCACATTTTGCTTATATTTAGACGTATCTGCCATTGCGAACCTTTATTTCACGCGATGAAAAACATGCACCTGGATTAAAAGTAGAAAAAGACAGATTAACTTTGCTGTTAGGTGGCAATGCTAAAGGTGACTTTAAAATTAAACCATTGTTAGTTTATCGTTCTGAAACACCACGGGCAATGCGAGGAATAATGAGTAACAATGAGTGTTTTTCAAGAATGGTTTGTTTCATGTTTTTGTCCCTCGGTGAAGCGTTATTGCGAGTTCCTGGCCATCCGGTTGGGTTAGACTCTTTAGAGACCTGTATCCCCGTAAAAATGCTTTTTCTTCTTATGCCTAACACCTCTTCAATTCTGCAGCTCATGGACCAAGGTGTTATTGCAAATTTTAAAGCATACTACCTCCGTCGTGCGTTTAAGACCATACTAGAAAATATAGTGCACATTAATTGTTCAGATCAACCATCGATAAAACAAATATGGAAAGATTATAACATCGTTAAAGCTATAGGGAACGTCGATGAAGCCTGGAATGAGGTAACCTCAAAATGCTTAAACGGAGTATCGAAGAAATTATGGCTAGAAATTTGCACGGAACAAATAATGGAAGAATCTATTGTTCAAAACATCGTTGAGTTAGCACAGGAAGCAGGAATGGCTGATTTGGATCAACAAGATACAGAAGAAGTTCTTCAACCTCATGGCGAGTGTTTAAGCAATGATGACCTAAAATTGTTGGCAAAACAAACCTTACAAGATCGAGCAACTACTCCCACTTTAGAAGAGGAAACATCAGCAAAGGTTTTAACAACTGAATTCCTTAGCAGCACCATTGGTACAGTAACACAAATTATGGACCAATTTATGGAACTTGATCCAAATTTTGAACGCAGTTCTAAAGCGAGGCGAGGTGTTTTGGATAAAATGTCTGTCTACGTTGAGATGTTAAAAGAAAGGAATTTAAAAAAAACAACTAACGCTACACAGCTTCTTCTCAAAGTCTCAGAAACAAGGAGAACCAACAAGGGGACCATCATTGGAGTGAAACTTGTACTTATTAGGATTATAAATAGAAATATTTCTATTTCTATTTATAATAGTATAATATTTTAATTTTTTTTAAATATGTATAAGTGAATTTTAATAATTTTGAAATAAGGCTTGAATTTTATATTATATAGTTGTAAAAATAAATAAATTTGCTTTCTTGGCCATACCTATCTCATATGTTTCTATATAAAAACGACCCCGATTAACGCTGATTTGCTTAGCGCTCCATATATCAAGAACGTATCTCGAGCGTTAAGCAGGGTTTTGCTGTATAGTACTCCGTTTGGCCAAAATTGTTACAAAGTATTGTATATGATTCCATTTATTTTCAATGTAAAACATTGTTTTCATTGAATTAGTATGGCTTTCTTAAAGGACGATCCACGGCATCCAATTTAACCAAATTTGGCACTTGATTACAAATTTCATTAGTCGAGAGTATACCATCAACAGCGCTGTTGTGGCCGCGAATTGAACTTTAGAGATCACATCGATTTTATTTTTAATAGAGCATAATCTTCGCTGGATGTGTCAATCGCTGGTCCAAAGAATTTTTGAACACTTATAAGTAAGCCCTCGTAAGTCTATTTATATGACATTTGTTCGGCGTTTGCTCGAGTTTGCTAGTCAGGTTTGGTCCCCATAATATGAAGTGCACATACGAAGAGTTGAATTGTACATCGTAGATTTCTGCTCTTTGATGTGCGCGGATTTCCATGGGTGGACATTTATAACGTGCCTCAAACGAAAGACCAAAACACTTAAATTGTTTTATTTTCATATAGGTTTGTTCCTAATAGACTTAAATATTCCATCCATTAATTTATTATTATTTGTTTATTTTTTGTCTCTTTTGCGGGTTTCTCCTTGTTTGCGGCAGGGTATCATTCTTCAAGAAGAATTTCAACGATTAAACACTTGATTTACCTAACATTTTTTTAGAAACACCAAACGGATTCAATGTAAGTATAAAGCGAAATAAGTAAAACCACCAAAAAGAATAAATCTGCTCGCGGTGATTCTCGTCATTTTGAAGGAAATCATCGAGCAATCTTTGAAAATTTATAACAATTGGAAAGGCAGTGTTATTTTCCAAAAACCTAATAAATTCATTCGCAAACAAATGTGAAATAGGTAAATTTCTAAAGTATACCGGTAATGAAAAACCGAACAAAATTGAAATCACAGAAACACCAGGTACCCTTTAGAACAAACATAAGTTACGGAACTTGGGTAAATAAAAATATTATGAATATTGATATTTTGGTTTTTGGAAAGTGTGCTAGGTAAATTAGGCAATTTGATAACTTCACACCAAATTTAGCTCTCTTACTCTAATACAATTATCAAATATCAAAGGCAATGCCTCATCCAAAAATGAAGGCTCTTATTTCAAACCGCAAAACTCAATTTAACCAAAATTGATAACCTTGTGGCATAAAATATATTACTAAACCATTGAAATGTATTATCTTAGAAAGTAATTTTATTGAAATGTTTACATTACATTAAAAATGTTTTTAATGTAATTTTGACTTTTTCTTCAAGATTCTCGTAATTATTTAATAACATTATTCAATCTAAAAACATCTAAAAAGTTATTTAAATTAAGTGTGATGAGATGAAATTGTGGCCGTCAATTTTGGAAGTCATACTTTGTTATTGATGGGTTTAATAATACAAATCACTCGCTTTTTATAATTTTCCAGCGGTTTTGTCTATAATTTAAATTTCATATATTCCTATTTTTTATTGTTTATGTATTACACATTTTCTTGGTGAAGGTGTTAACCATTGCACAGCAATATCGTTCAATCCAAAAACAAACAAAATATTATTGTTTTGAAAAGATATCAAGAAATAATATAACAAATCAGGATTGTGCAGATAAATAAATTTAACAATGACTATTAAATAAATATTGGTTTTATTATCTAAATTGGAAAAAATAATAAAAAAATATATGTGAGATGTTTTTCCACCATACTTTCGATTTACGTAAGAAGTAATAACGTAAGTACTTTGTAGATTTGGTTGAAAGATGATTACACAGTACCGTATACAATTTCAAGAGATTTTTTCAAGATCGTACGGAACGTGTTTAGAAAATAAATTTATTCAGTTTAAAACTAGAACATGAATTGTTGAAGTTTTCTAAAATAATTCAAAATCAACCCATAATCCATAAAAGTAGTTTCAGTTTTCAAAATTAAGGCTTATATCCGTGATCTCTAAACATTTTTCAATGGTATAAATTTAATTTATTTAACCACAAATGTTATTACATCCTAAATTGCATTTTTATCGATTACAAGTTTTTTCGTGAGTGTTCCTTATTTACTAGCATGTTCTATAAATAACATCAGCATGTATTTTTTGTTGGGAGATTTATTTTCCTTGTTGAGTGGTTTCCTTTTTCATATATTTTGTGCAGAGTACGAAGGGTAAAGTACGTGATATGATTTTAATAAAAGTATAATAATGCATTTCTGCATGATGCTGTGTACACGTACAATGATAAACACAGCAAGTAGTTGATAGCGTATGAGCAAATCATTAAAATATTTAATTAAAATTGAAAATACAAAATTATAAAAACTTTGTTACTTAGTCGAAATTGACTGTAGGCGCTTTCAAATTATCTTATTCGTATACAGTATTACCACTTGGATACTTCAACTTAGTAGCAAATTTGATACATATTTTTTGAAAATATGTACCAAATTGGTACATTCTACTATATGCTAGTACCATAAAAAATCATAATAAAGAAAAAATATAAAATCATTTTAAGGTTTTTATTTGCAAAACGCACAATTATTTTCATTGTATCACAAATATAATATACAACAAATTAAACTTAATATGGCTCACTGTGGGATACCTGCGGGAGCGAGTGTGATATATTAGTACCGCACTAATTTCCGGAAGTATAATCGCACAGTCAAAAGCAGCGTCTTTAAATTTAAATTTCACATCAAATTTTCTCAAATCTTCTCCCGGTAAATATACAGGGTGTCCGCCGGGAAGGTATACTACTTTGTTTGTTTATGACTTTTGATTAAATGAAAGAGAATGGATCTTATATTGATAAATGTTTTATTTAATGTCGGCAATTATGTATGGAATACAATATCAGATAAATGTCCGCCTCTGTTAGCCTCACAAAAGCGAGCCCTTTTGAGCACATTTTTCATTACATTCTCACACATTTCACGCGGTATTTCATTAATTTCATCACACATATTTTGTTTGAGTTGCTCAAGCGTTTCTGGTTTGTTTGCATAAGCCTTGCTGTTTAGATATCCCCACAAAAAGAAGTCCGGAGCAGCCAAATCAGGCGACCGTGGCCAATCAACATCACCATTTTTTAAAATAACTTGTTGTGGAAAGAGTTCTCGCAGTAATTCCATTGTAATCCTGGCTGTATGCGATGTGGCACCGTCTTGTTGATGCCACATGTTAATCAAGCCCAAAGTATGCAGTTGTGGCGTTAAAAAGTTTTCAATCATATCACGATATCGCTCCCCATTCACAGTTACCGTTACACCGTTTTCATTTTCAAAGAAGTAAGGTCCAATGATTTCTCCTGACCAAATTGCACACCAGACTGTCACTTTTAATGGATGTAAAGGTGACTGATGAATAATGTGAGGGTTTTCCATTGCCCAGAACCGACTATTCTGTTTATTCACATATCCATTTAAATGAAAATGCCTCGTCACTCATTATGATTTTTTCATGAAAATCGGGGTTGTCATGGAAGAATGTGTGGAATGTGTTGTGGAAGAATTTGCCACGTGTCTACTTCACGACTGTCAAGTATGAACTGTCAATACTAATATTCGCCTAAATGGCGGCAAACCAAAGTAGTATACCTTCCCGGCGGACACCCTGTACATACAGAACTCCACACCTTCCTCCCTTCAAAGGAATGTACCAAAATTAAAGGGCACATACCAAAGTTCTTGTGTCGGATAAATGTACCAAATTTTATACGATTGTATCAAAGTGGTAATACTGTTCGTATATTGGTTGCGTATTAAGGCACCACACAATAAAATCGTACTCACATCCTTTTACTAGGACTACTCTTAAGTCGCTATAATCGAGATAAGGAGGTACACTTCTCAAAAAAGTAAAATCAAATCATAAATCAATGAAGTCACATGAAATAGGAGTAGAAATGAGTAATAAATTACTAAAACAAATCAAATAGTAAAAACTTCAATGGATACAGTTAACGAAGATGAAGTGAACTGTTGACTACGCTTAAATTGCATCGGCAAACTAAAATCAAAATAATATTATTAAAATCCATGGTAAAGTTGCAGCAGGCTTTTGATTTCACCGGATGATCAACAAGCACAATAAATTATTTGTCTCAGTTATCATTCACTTATATACCAAAAAAAATCTAGCAGCCTTAGCTTTTCTCCAATTTATAGTAAAATAGTAGATTGTGTCAATAGATTAAAAGTGATACAAATGCATTGTGAAACTGTAGATGTTATGTAATTAAAATTTCAAGGTAGAATAATTGTTGAGGAATTTTGTGTCACCAGAAAGGTGTTGCCCTTTTTAGTGTGTGGTTACGTGAAGATCCTTGTGCTGTCTTAAATTCTGTTTTTGTTCTAAATTTTAAATTATTTTTATTGTAATGGAAATGATTTTTCAAAAGAATGGTAGGGCTCCGATATACGACCCAGAAAATTTAGTGGGAACGTTTATGTTCTTGTTTAGAGGATTGTAGCCGTTTGGCTAGTCACCTTTACAAGTTTATTACCTATGTTTTTAGTCGATCCTGATTGGGTCTTGTAGATCATGAGTTTTCTTCCTTCGCAGCCGTCTTACTGGGTTTGAATTATCCAACATATGATGTATCTCAGCATTTTGGTGTAGACTAATACGTTGCATGTATTTTCTCGCGTGTTTGCTTATTTCTTCACTATCGAAATCGATCTTCAGATCTCTATGGAGATTGTCATTTCTTATGTACCACGGTGCATTAACTATTCCACGAAGGTCTTTGCTTTGGAATGACTGGATGGTATTGACATTGGTTTTCTTTGTACAGCTCCAGAGCTGAATACCGTAAGTCCATACAGGTTTTAGGACTTTCCGGTATAGTAGCAATTTATTATGTAGTGTTAGCTCAGAATTTCTTCCTAAGAGCCAATCCATCTTTCTGTATTTCATGTTTAACTCTTCTGTTTTCTTTTCCACATGCTCTTTCCATTTTAGTTTTGCGTCTAGAGTCATACTTAGATATTTTGCCGTATTTACATAGGGAATTTGCTGAGAGTTCAGTTCTACTGGTATCCAGTTGACCTTCTTGTAGGTAAAGTTTACGTGAACAGATTTTATTTCATTAAGTTTTATTCGCCATCTCTTGATTCAGGTACTGACAATATTAGTAGCTCTTTGCAATTTGCTTGTAGATTCTTCTATGCAATTAGTAACTATTTATTTATTAATGGATTCGTTTTTGGTTTCTTTAATTAGCAACTTATTTTATTGGATGCAAAATTTAGAGTTGTTTTATATTCTGGCGCTGGACTTCTTTGCCAGGCATTTCTTGCTTTTCGTTTTGCTGAAACCAGTTCCCTAACTTCCAGAGGATAAATAGTAATTCGGCGCATTTCCTTTGAACTTGAGGGGTACTACTTCACGCCGCTTGTTATATACTGCTGTTGAGTTGTTCTAGTTCTTCTTCTAGCTGTACCGTGTTTTTAATTGGCACCTGAATATCAATATTATCTTCAACAAGTTTCCGGAATTTCTCCCAGCAGGTTTTTTTGTTCGTTAGCGAACTAGTTTTTTTAGCAATCGTTGCACTGATTGTCATAATAACAGGCGTGTGTTCCGACATAATTCCCTCGCTGCTTTCTAGGTATATGTAGTTTTCGTCTATACCTTTGGTGATAAAGAAGTCAATGATAAGTTGGTTGATCTCCAGAATAAAAATCGCAATTGCATAGTCTTCCTGCTGCAAACAGCTCTTCCTGTTTTAGAGGTTACTCTTGATCCCCAGTAGGTGTTTTTTTGCATTAAAATCACTTTCGATTATGAAAGTTGATCTAAGTGATTTAAATAACGTGTAATAGTCTTCTTTAATTAAATTATATCTTGGGGGGGAAGGGGGGGGGGTTAATATATTGACGATATACTATATTCTTTATTATTATTTATGAATACTTTTAAAGTGACTACTTGCATAAATTCCTCTTTAATTTTAAGATCTATAAAGTGTTTAATGTTTTCTTTTATAACCACCGACGATCCTCCCCTTGCCCTTCCTGCTGGATGAATGGCGTGGTAACAACTGTATCCATATATTTTAAGATATGAAGTTGAAGTAAAATGGGTTTCCGATACTAGGCATATGTCTAGTTTCTCAGTATTTAGGAAAATTTCTAATTCTGGAGTATGTTGCATTAGCCAATTTGCATTCCAGGTTACTATTCTTAATGTTTTATTTGTTGTTTTTTGCATTATTTTAATAGAGCATGGATTTCATTTCGTTTAGAGAGTCTTGCTGATCTAACCTGAGAGCTTGAAGGCATTTCCCTTGTTTAGCTAGACGAATGTTAAGAGCTTCTATGCTTCTTAGTATCTTTTGGAGCACTGCTGTACCTTCAGTAGTGCATTCCGAAATACCTGGTTTTGTCATGACTACTTGCGAGTACAGTTTTGGTTTTGGCTCTCCCGTTTTACTAGCGTGAGGATTAGGTTCCTCTTTGGTGGAAGTTTGATAATTTTTTACCGATATTCCTGGACTTTGTTTTCGCGTTTTATTTCTTATTCTTTGTAGCTCCTTAGCTATTTCACATCCCCGGTAGTTTGCGGGAGGTGACCTATTACAATTGACACATTTTGTAGCAATATTTTTACTAACCGGGCATGATGCTTTCCGGCACATTTCACGCATCTAGTCTCTTTGGCAATATTTCTGCGTATGATCAAAACCTTGACATTTTTTGCACTGCGATATTAACCCGCTTTTTTCAATAGCTCTATTTTAACGTTCATGTTAAATATTGCCTTTATATTAAACACATCTTCCACTTTTTGTTTGTTATAAAAAGTGAGCATAAATAGTGGAATCCCTCTTTTGTTAATTTGAACTCCTTGTGGTAAGGTAAACATTTTTGTATTTTCTTAAATTTTGTTTGTTTTCAATTTATTTTCTTTGCTGCTAGATAATTGAGGAGTTATCATCGAATAAGGAAGACTTTCGAGTATATAGCATATTTTGGGATCTTTCTCATAATCCAGAAGAATAAAATCGAAAATTTAAAAGCCAAATACTCAAAATCCAAATGAAACAAAATTCAAATGAACAAAATCCAAATGGACAAAACCCAAAAAAATTCAAACTATCAAAATATTTTCCTCAAGGAAATTTGGATTTTTTTTTGGATTTGTTTGACTAGAATTAAAGACGTGTCAGATTGTGCGCGTGGGTGTGTGTATGTGCATGTACATGTGTATGTGTGTGTCCGTTATACGTTGAATTAAATTAAAACCAATTTTTATACGATGTATAATATATATTTAATTAGCAATCAATAAAATAGATTTATATATATTATATATGTACTCGTACATATTAAAAATACATATTTGTGCGAACAATTTTTTAACATTATGAAGTGTTATAGGGAACTGATTTTAAATATTCATTCTTTTTCATATTTTTCCGTAGTTTAATAATTTTTTTTAATCAGCTTGATTTTCATTATAATCCTCATTCTCTGAGTGGAATTTCACCGGATTTTATTTTTTTCCAATTAAAATTTTTATCCGATTATGCCAACCTTCTTCCGAATTTTGGGTTCGAGGAAAGTTTTGTGATACTTTGTAATCTATACATCAAAATACCGGTGAATATCACCACCTTGAAGTTGTCCCATACTTTCATCCCACGATTTAAAAAAAAATACCACTAGCAGCACAAGTGATAAAACCTCCTCCCAGACTTTTTAAATTTTATATACATAATACGAATTACGATGAGATCCTACGATTTTTTTCATCCAATACTTTTTGTTTTTACTCATAGTAATATTTTATTTGATAGTTGAATTTTTATACATGAACTCCTTAAAAGAAACAAATTGTACTGTTAAAATCTAAAGAGGGTCGACCGATCTCCCGCCAAGATTGTATTTTGGTTGTCTCGAGCACAAGTGATAAATTCCGTTAGTTGTGGGATATACTTCCCGCTACTTTACCGCTATTCGAATATACTTGTTGACACGGGTAATGTATCGGTTCCGTTGAAAAGAAGAAAAATTCTATAGTTTTCGTAATGTATCGGTTCCGTTGAAAGAAACAAAATTCTGGTTCTGTGTCAAAATCCAAAAAATAAAATCCAAAAGTCGAAATTCAAAAACCAAAATCCAACTACCAAAATCCAAATCGGACAAAATCCAAATGGAAAAAATCCAAATGGACAAAATCCAAACTTTATTAAAACATTTTCCGCGCGGAAAATGTTTTGATAATGTTTGGATTTTTTTTTGGATTATGTTTAATTTAGAACAGATGATCTGATATCAGATTGTGTGTATGTGTGTTCCTGTGTGTGTGTGTGTTTCTGTGTATCAAAGCCAAATTTAATACTATTTTATATTATATATATTAGTAACCAATAATAAAACAATATACATATATGTACATATATAATATTTATTCCAGCATGTAAAGGATTTAGATTAAAAAATACAATATAATTAAAAATAAGTAATGAAAGAAACTTAATGTTAACATAATGAAATATTATAGGCAGTTAATTTTAAATATTCCCTCAAGTCCATATTTTTCCGCTCTTTTTTCTCGGAGCTGGATTTTAACCGGATTTCATTTTCTCGCCATTATTGAAAACGGCTAGCATTTCATTCCGCAGGTGTTTTATAATTTCAAATAACCCACAATTTTTTCGACAAATTAAAATTTTTAGTCGATTATGCCAACCTTCTAATGAATTTTGGGTTCGAAGAAAGTTTTGTGATTCTGTATCTCCTACACACCAAAATTCTGGTGAATATATGGATCCTGTTTTTTTTACGCCAGCTACATATTTTTTTTTGAACCAAACCGCCAATATCTGCCAATCGGGATCTTGAATATGGCTTTTATAATTATTGTAGTAGTTGGTTATTTCTGTCGATGGTGTCTAAACCTCGTTTTTGAACTTGGCGCCATATTATCTGGCCAAAGTGAAAAATACACCCCATGTATTCAGCCGATGGAAAGAATGATTTTGCTGCCGAAGAAATTGCTATTTCGAAATCTGAAATGATTCGATCTGGATTTAAAGAAATGCCACTTTCACAAGCTAACCGACAAAGTCATAAAATAATTCCTCGTACGCCAGTTTAGATTTGCTGCTCATCAAGCAAAACACAAGTGGTACACTTTGATCTTTAATGACGCCGTGAATGCTAAATAATTGCCTCTTTATAGATGGTGCAACGTAAAATGTCCCATCCATTATCCAACACGTACAGGCATCTAGCAATTTGATGAATTTTTTGGTGCAAAACATTATTAAACGTTCCCCGTAAATTGTTTATCGCTAAGAACGAAAATTTCAGCTTCTAAAAGCCTTAAATTGACCGGAATGTTGATTTCATTTAAATTAGTTGGGTTCTTTCACGGAACTTTTTCGACAACGAATTATTATTTTTTTTATGCTTCATTAGATGGTAGGTATCGTCGACAATTAGCATCAGTTTCAACAACAGAATCTGTTATAATCTTTGATGTTCATTGCATTGAATTTTTAACTCTGGCATTGGTTATGGAAATCGTTTTTTTATACGCTTGCGGATCATTAAAATGCTGAATGGCATTTCTTCCCATTGTGTGTTACCCCTCTATGATAATGGTGTCTACACGACATTTGCAGCCCTTCGATTTACGTTGCGAGCAACTCCATCTGAATATGTTGTTAGACTTCTTATCGAGGTAGTAATCATACCCGTCGATACATAGTTTATCGTTCCCTCTATTTGATTTTACTATT
The DNA here is from genome assembly GCA_963691935.1 of Nephrotoma guestfalica. NCBI lineage: Eukaryota > Metazoa > Arthropoda > Insecta > Diptera > Tipulidae > Nephrotoma > Nephrotoma guestfalica. The sequence continues at coordinate 229,938,417 of OY829913.1, read as the reverse complement.
GAAATCGCACTCATTTTTAAAAATTGCAAACACTTCGATATTTATAAACGTTTATCGACTGCTTCAATAACACGAAATGTGCATTGTGCAACAAAACAAAAGATTGATAGTAAAAGAAAAACAATTGTTTTTATTTGAAATAACAATATATTTAGATAATCACGTGTATATACGTAAATGTATGTACGTTAATCAGACAGACGAGTATTCGCATTATTAAGAAATTGTTTTATTTCAAAACCTCCTGAGATCCAAACATATGAAAATAAATAATTTTTGGAATTCATCCCAGTTAGCTTTTCGATTTTTGGATTTTCCGTATTTGGATTTTTCACACTTGGATTTTGTCCCATTTGGATTTTTCATATTTAGATTTTGTCCAACCAAAATAATTTGGTTTTTGTACCGTTTAGATTTTATTTTACGGATTTTGTGACAGTTCAAAATTCTAGTCTTCGGGTTTAAACGGTACTCAAATTTACTGATTAATATAAGTTCTGGACTCCTATGGCCATCTACCGAGCGCGTATGACGGCCCGCTGATCGTGGAAATTCCCAGTATACTCAAAACTTCAGGGACATCCCAACGAATTGACCCGGAATATACTAAAACAGCCGCGATTTAAACGACTGATTACCCTTATAGGTAGGATCTAAATTAAATTGTGAACACTAATATTTAGTGTTAATACTTAATAAGGTTAAAATTTAAAAAATGTAATTAACTTAAGATTTGAACACTTCTTGTTAGTTTCTTATGTAGAAAGATTCAAGAATAAAGTCATTGGCATCATAAAAAAAATATTTTTATAATGATTGGCGGTTTATGTTGCATACAATATCCCATTCTGACCTAACGATTAAAAATATATGTTGATCCTAATTTTAGTAAAATAAATAGAAAGGTAACCTTGTGTGATACGTATATACCTTTAATAGTAGTTTCTTGTAATTCCATAAATTTTGTTTGCTGCTTGGCAGATTAACCACACTTTATAATAACAAACCCTATTTTATTCTGATTTTCACTAATGTTTATTCGCTCCATTTCAAATTCAGCTTACGTTCAAATTCAAAACACAAAATATAACTTAACATAACATTTATGACGTTTATTATTTTTTCATGCCTACAACCCGTGTTTTAATCCTTCGAACCATAATATTACACCCATTAAACAATTTTAGAAAAGTTATTTTACTAGAGAATTTGTACGGCATTTATGGTAAATATGTACTAAAATTACTGTACTAAACGATGCGCGACCGCGCGCAGCCTGAATCGATCAATCATGACAATGACAAAATAATTTTTTTAGTACACGAATCCCCCTTTCCAACGAGTATAAGTATGGCCTACTGCGACGAATACTACTGCTGAAATACGTTATTTTTTGCTAGATGACTTTAATGACTCACGTCACTAAAGTCATCTAGCAAAAAATAACGTATTTATTTTTCCCCAACCCATTATTTATCGTGATATGGTTGAATTTATAAGAATATGCATTAGGGCGACCCATTTTTGTATGGATGAAAATCTCATCTCTTTTTTTCTATCGGGCTTAGGGCTAAAAATATCCGTTTGTATTAGAAATTAGAATCTTATGCAAATTTTCAGGTCCATCGGAGCACGTTTAGGGGTCGCTCAAATTGTTTTTTGCAAAAAAAAACACTAAAACGACCCTTAGTGACGTTTTCTCCTCTCTTTCACTTCAGCTCGTTCAAGTAATGCCGGTTTAATCGTCTGCAAGCAAACCAAAATAAATGTCCGCCAAATCTTTTTTCAAGAAGTTTGCAGGTTCCATTTAGCCTATCGTCAATGGCAAGCAACATTGTATCGAAGCGCAATCCTTTAATATTGTCTGTATATATTCCAGTCTTCAAGCATTTTATATACCTTTACACTGCTCTATGCTTGTCCCATGTACAATCATTGGAACTTCCAATATTTTGGTGTTGCCATAACCGGATACTATAACGCACAATCGGTCAACCATTGTTTTCTCTGCTATATATTCTAACATTTTTCGTTAGAATAGAATCAGAACTGAAAGACTTAAATATTTCATCACTGATTTTCTTCCTGAGCCATTGTCTATAACAACGTATGGTCTCTTTGGAAACTGCAATTGATTCTAAATCATCTCTAATGCATTTGTAGTTGTGGCGATTAAAAGAGCATCTCCTGAATTGCTTATTTTAGATCGATCCAACGCACCTACTATATTCCTATCAATCACGTTCTTCATATGTAGCGATGAGTGAGATGAAACAGAATTTTTTCTTTGCTTTAGTTTCTTTTCTACTGGTACAATATCAATATTCACTGCCGCTAGAAGACAATGTAAGTGAGCGGTTGTCCGAAAAGATTAAGTTTATATCTGTTGTGTGGTGTATATCTGTTGTAGGCGTACACATAAAATAAGAGTACATGTGTTTAATTGCACTTTATTTATCTCCACAGAAATACACTTAGTACAAATCCACTAAACTTGATATTGTAAGTACGCGTACTAAAAAGAAATAATTAATTAATTATTAATTTGCTTAGTATTTTTCAATCGGGTTTTAGAAGATTCCACGGTACTGAGTAAAAGAGAAATGACTTGCCTTACTTTGTTGGATTTTTTTTTGTTGGATTTGGAACTTTAATTTTTCTCTCTCTGCTGCTAAATTAATTTTAGACTATATTTCGGGTCGCTTTCAAGCAGTATTTTTTGACAATTCGTTTTCTGACTTCTTACCTGTCTCTTCTGGCGTTCCTCAGGGGTCGGTTCTTGGTTCTTTACTATTCTCAATGTACATTAATGACGTTGCATGTTCGATTCGCCATTCTTCTTTTCATATTTTTGCTGATGATGTACAAATGTATAGCAGTAGTCGCTTAGATAATGATTCCATTAACTCTAATATTTCTCTTATTAATGAAGATTTGGTTAGGATTTATAAGTGGTCACTATCTAACCGGCTCGCTCTTAATGCTAATAAATCTCAGTCTATTATAATTTATAAAAAATTTATAGATACTTCCTCTTTTCCTGGAATTTTTCTCGGTGATTCTTTAATTCAATTCTCTATTACAGTTAGAAATTTAGGGTTAATTTTCAATAAAACTCTTACTTGGGGTGATCATTTGATTAAGGTTAGCAAAACGGTTTTTGGAATGCTTAATTGTTTGTATAAAATTGTTGGGTTTTTTGATAGTAATTTTAAAAAGCGTATGTTCCTCTCGCACCTTCTTCCACATTTTCTATTTGGGGATGTTGTTTTGTTTGGTATGCTTCAGAAGAATATGAATGTTCTCCAAAGATGTTTCAATGCTTGTACTCGTTTTGTTTTTAGTATTAGGAAATATGATCACATTTCTCCCTTTTTGAATTTGATTCTGGGTTGTAATTTAGTTGATTTTTATGAACTTCGCGTTTGTCTTTTTATTTTTAAGCTTCTCAAGACCAAGCAACCTCCCTATTTATTTAATAAGTTATTGTTCACTAGCTCTTATTCTTCAAATTTACGTTTACTTCCTCCTATAAACTTGTGTAGGTCTCGAAATACTTCGTTTTCTGTTCGAGGTATTTCTCTTTGAGACAGAGAGATCGGCGTCGGTTAGATCTTTTAAAACGAGTTATTTAGCGTAGCGCGCTTGAATGACAATACATGTTTAGTACTATTTTTATTATATTTATTTTTATTGTTTTTGTACGTGTTTGTAAGTATTCACTTCTTGCAGTATCCTCCGTAACAAATGAGCTTGAGCTCAACATGGAGGGTATTAGCATGGAGTGGATTTGTTTTTTGAAAAAATCTAAGGTTTTTATGCCTAATGGAAGTATTTTTTTATTGTTGACGCTCATTTATTATGCTTCCATATGTAACCTCTACTAAAATTGTTATGTCAATCTATCAATAAATCTATAAATCTATCTATTTTCCTCAAGATGCCAATAATGAGAAATCGTCTGCTTCATAAATAATTATTAAATATCTTGATATCACATTAAATAAATGGAACAAACTGATCCGAATTTATGAAACATAATACTATAAATAAAACAATTTGAAAATGTTGCATTTAATTAAATGATGTGAAATTAACTGTTAAAAATTAATACGTAATCTTATATAAAATAATAATTTAATCGTAATTTTATATAAATATTAACAGGTAGAAACTGATAACCAAATACTATTTTATGTTGCATCCGAAAATAATATAATGTGTCAGTTATCTGGTTAATATTCGAGTATCAATAATAATGAGATTTGACAGTATGATTTAATTACCATTTACAATTTTATTATTTGTTTATTGTGGTTAGTTGCGGAATTAATATTTTTTTATGTTAAAATTGATTGCACAAATCATATAAAATTAATGAAACTGCCTTCCGCAAGCAGTTTTCATTTATTAAACAAAATGTACAAAATTGACTAATGTTTGGTTGTGTCAGTATTAATTTTCTATTTTTATTTGTATAAATAATTTTAGAAAAGTGCAAGCAATTCGAACGGTTATTATCCACCTACAAGTCAAAAACACAAATTTCATGATAAATGCAAGTGATTGAAAATAATGAATATCCCTCACATGTTAAAACCGAACCCGACCACACAACATTTTACATAAAACAATGTAGAAGGATAGGGCAGGTTGTGGTGTTAGTTTTTTACGGAATTAACCATTAGCTAATAGTTGGTAAGTTGTTAATTCGGTAAAATTGGTTTGTTTATTTGTAAAATAAATCTATTTTGGAAGTTACATGTATGATTTACATAACATAAGCAAAAATAACATTTTTTTAACAAAAATGTAGCCCTGTACAGCACAGACGATTATTCGATATAATATTGCAATTTCCTCAACATCAGTTTGTTCTTACCGGATACATTGAGAAAATGTACCGCCAGGTATTCGGCAACGAAGAAAGTGTGAAGCTGCAACACATTATCCGGCGAAGCAAGCAAGAGCAACCAATCAATCATTATAGACTTAAGACCCGGACATATGGCAACGCAACGGAATTAACGATAACGAATCATAAGCAGAAGAAACAGCGATAAGGACAGATATCTACGTCGATACTTAGTTTTTGGGTCCCGGTCGAAATTGCATATTTTAAAATGGCATTTTAAAAAACGGCATTTCTCAAAACTGCATTTTTCAAAACGGCATAAGGTAAGAAACGGCATAAGGTACAAAATAGCATTTTTCAAAATAGCATATTTCAAAACGGCATAAGATACAAAACGACAGAGGTACAAAACGGCATTTTACATAACGGCATTTATCGTTTATTCAGGTTCTTTTAATATATACATAATAATTCGTTGTTCGTTCCTGCTGAAGTATTCGATACATTTTAGTAGGTATTTCCGTTGAACTTCGCCCACTGTTTCTAAGTAACATCAAATTAATAAAACTATTACAAACTATTACAAATTATTTAACATAATACATACCAGGTGTCATGTGTATAAATATATACCTGAGGTTATGTAGTATACACGATATTCTGATGTAATTGTATGCTATACACCGTATTATATAGGTCAATAACGCTACATATCTTGCAACTAATATCTTAGAATCGAATTTTCCGATAAACCCGATAAATTAAGAAAAAGCTTGCATGAGATGTATTCCAATGTGGAGTAATCTGCTACGACCGCAGTAATCTGCTTCAAATAATTTGTAATTCCAATGAAGGTAAATTTTTCTTATAACATACCTACTAAAGTTTTTATATAAAACATGTAGAAGAAATTTGCCATAATCAATTTCATTTGTAAATTCAAGTCTACCACAGGAACATGTGAAGTTTGATCTTAATCGACCAAGAAATAGACAAGTTCTTTTTCATTTGGCTTTATCCTAAAATTTGATCCAAGAATCGTTCAAAAATTGCATTCATGTCAAACTTCATCGTATCCCGTTAATAAATAATCGTACCTGTTGGTCATATTCCAAAAATTAATGAAAAGATAATTCTAGATTCATAATCGATTGAAATATTTCATTTTATCTTGTGCAGTTTTAAAAAATGTCGTTTTGTACCTATGCCGTTTTGAAGTATGCAGTTTTGAAAAATGCAATTTTGGAAAATGCCGTTTTGTACCTATGCCGTTTTAAAATATGCAGTTTTGAAAAATGTCGTTTTGAAAAATGCCCTTTTGAAAAATGCAGTTTTCAAAAATGCCGTTTTGAAAAATGCCGTTGTAACTCTTATGTCGTTTTGAAATATGCAATTTTGAAAAATGCAATTTTGTACCTTATGCCGTTTCGTACCTTATGCCGTTTTGAAATATGCTGATTTGAAAAGTGCTGTTTTGTACCTTATGCAGTTTTTAAATATGCAGTTTTGAAAAATGCAATTTTAAATTATGCAGTTCTGAACGGATCCCTTAGTTTTTTGTTCATTCAGACTCCCCATATTTATAAACACATGTAACACAATATTATAGTTCAAAACGGCTGTTTAAGGCCAAGAATGTTCCAGTTTCTAATAATTTGTTTTTCCTTGGCGGATTTAAATGATATGGTATTATTGTTACATGGATTATACCCATTTAGATCAGTACTCTGTCCTGTTTGCTGCAATTGTTGCTTATTTGTGGTTTTGTATTGCAGGAAGCATTTAAATAGTTGCGTAAAAAATCTATTTTCAAATATTTGGAGTCTTTAAATGTGTTTTTCCATGAAGTACCGAATAAGATTTTACAGGTATGTATAAGAAATCGTACTGTCGAAGCGCCACTGTTACGAGCGTATTAGTTGTAAGTCCGTCGGCTAAGTTGTTAATACGAATGGCTTCTGCGCCCTTGGAAGCCGATTGGTTGATTCAGTTAACTTCTAAGTCTATACGTTTCCGTAATTTCACTACCGTAGTAAAATATATTTTCAAAGTCGGGGTAATGAAAAGGGATAGTACACATGTCCGTTAAAAATATCCGACTTTTTAACCGTTTTGATTTAAACGCTAAATTTTTTAAGCCCAAATCTATTGGGCCTTGAAAAGAAAGGACACAATTAGGGACCTGTAACAAAAGTATTCGAACTAACACCATGTATCGTGTTAGCTAATTAAGATGTACCTAAATAACTTAATAAGTTACCGATAAAATAATTTTTTTTAAAATTTATTACATTAGGTAATTCGATATTTGAAAGTAAACAAATGAATTGTCTTAAAACTCAAACAGTCTCTTGAATTTGGTTTGTTTTTCTTACTATCAGTAGAACACCAAAATTTGCTTCACCGACTAAAGAATCACCTGTCAATTTGAGAACAACAGAACCTAAATTTTGAACGAAGCCTTAATCTCAATGGCAAAAAGTAAAACCGACGCATCCAAATGTTCGTTCATTCATTTTGCCCCAAAATGACGATTTTTCTTCTGCATTTTGTCACAAGAGATGTTTTGACTTTAACTTTTTGTCCGAAGATTACTGAAGGAATGAATGATTTAACGAACGAAGAAACAGAAGTATGATATGTTTTCAAAAGAATAACGGTATTTTAGAAATTATATTTTTCGAAATAATATTTTATACTTCTAAAATACCGTTAGTCCATCGAAAACTGTGTGTTGGCACAGAACAAATTTGACTCTATATACAAAATCTAGTCAGAAACTAAGAAAATACTATTGATTGAACCGTTTTTCCTAAAATATTTATAACAAAATTTATAAAATAAAAAAAAATTTATAATAAATTAGACAAAATAAAATTAGTTCGTCGTACTAAAATGCTATACAACAAATTAAACTGGTTAAAGTACTCACCGAGTAACGGTTTAAACAACCAGACAGTGCGTCTCCAATGTAAATCGGGTTTTGTGTACGGTAAATCATACAACACAAGTGGTCACAATCAAATGAGCAGAACTTTAATAAACTTGATCAAAATATATTTGGGTTATAAATACCTGTAAATTATTTCAACAATTTTTTCTGGTGTATACCTTTGTTAGCGATTTGTTTGTTGTTGCGATCTGTACGAACGTGTCTACCGCATAAAAAGAAAATTTACTGTATATAGACAGCGTGTTTCGACATGATCCGCCTTGTCACTTCACACGTGCTATGGCACTGCCTCACAAAACTACTGTTGTCACGTCAGAGGTGACTTACGACCGATATGGGTTAAAATCTGGATCCCAAAATGAAATCCCCTTTTGTCTTAGAAAATAAATATAAAATATAATCTAATTTTCCGTTTGACTTAATTAAAGATTTTTGGTTATGTGCTACAATACCACCCATTAATATGTTTTAAAACCAGAAACCTAATATTACCTCATAAAGTTTAATTGTGCTAAGATATTGGATTTTGCCCCTATATAAACATTCCTTTCTATACAACACGAATTTTTCCAGACCATAAATAAATAATCTTTAAAACATGTTATTCCTTCTTAAATTTTATTTGAAAAGTTGCTGTTGCAAATAATTATAATCGTAGGTTGTTGATTACCATAAGACGTTGTCACTATACATAAACCAAAGAAAATTTATCGAATTTTACTGAGTGAATCTACATAAAACGCCGCAAGAAAATACAATACAAAATCCATAACAATCAAATGTCACGTACGAATGTCGTCTTCGTGTAATATAATAAAACACACTGTGATTCTGTTAGAAATTTTTAGCATACCACATTTGATTATATTTCGAATGTAAACACTCTATATTAACTGGTACATGATTAGAATTTTAATTTGATAGATAATATTTAGTGTCGGCAATTAAATTTATACCCTTCTGGTATTTTAGTGAAGAAATAAATTAAACATGTAAAAACCGTATGAGATCATTATTTGTATTTAATATACTTGGTAATAAAGATGTTTATATGGAATTTAATTCAAAATTAATAGATTTGTGAAAATGTAAAATAAATTCGTATCGTACTATTATAGTAACATTTGTACCTACAAAGATAATGTATTAACTAGGCAACCACAATAATTTTAACTTAAGCGTAAATATTAAATGATTAATTGTGTATATTTATTACTATTTCCTCGTAGAAAAAGCTCTGACGGAGTTCATGCACAATCATACCAAATATCATAAAACGCTTACGCTACGTGCATCTTCGTCGCACTGAAAATTAATCGAAGATGTCACTAATAGTTGGGCAATTAACACATCAGTTTATTGTAGAATTCTAAACGATAATTCTATTTACCTTATATTAACGAAATTTTGCCTTCTACTTTATCGTAGCGCAGTATACGAGTTCATTTGATGATTTAGATAATCAAACTTATTTGCAAACGAATACGATTTTTCAGTGAATTAAACCAGTACCGCTAGAATACTACACGCCACACTGGTTTAATAATTTTGCCATATGACGTCATTTTATGTCGTCGGTTCCATTTTTTGACTATTATAGGCAGCACTAACATTAAAAAGATACAAAAACATAACCTTACTTTTAGCACTCGTATACATATTTTGTGTCTGCTTATTTTCGTTATTATTTTTATGAACATGCCTGCCGCAAACAATAAACTAATTTTTAAACAGAAATAATTTTAAAGCAGATATTGCGGCCATAGTATTCAATGATCCAAAATTTATTAACACTAATACTATTGGAAGTGATAGAGACTCGACCGCACATAAGTTTTACATTATATGTACTAATCCGAATCCTATGTTTCTATTATCCACTAATCGAGCCGAAATATTTAATAAGATTTACGGTCTGAGGATTTTGTATTCCTATTTCCAAAAAACATGTACACATGTTTAATGCAAGAGGTGTGACATCTTTTGAAATATTTTGCAAATGGTGGTCAACGTCAAATTCTCAATAACTAGTTTTTATGCTATAATAAATTTAATATTTGATTATAATCCGATTAAATGCTATTTATAATGGTCAATTAGTATCTGAAAAGTTAAAAAATAAACAGATATTTTCCTGTATAAATCAACACCACCATTGCCTCGCATAGCAAATGGCGCGAACTATGGTAAACGGAGTTTAAAATGCCAATAAAATATAAACACTAAAAAAGTGCCTGAAAGATACGAGCTAGATATGGAGATGAAACTTTTTCTTTTTAAACCATTTTTGACTTTATTTATGGCGAGATATAATCGCAAATGCCATGGAAAAATAAATTTTCATTCATCTGAACGTGGGGGGTAAGAGGCTTATTTATAATATGTGTAAATGCATTCAAGTCAAGAATTATTCCTTAAATCGAATTTCAATTTATGGCAAGAACCTTTTTGTACTAATTTTCTGTGTATGTATATGTAGTTTGTATGTGCATATGTATATGTATGTTTAAGTTGTGTATACATATATCATCAGCTTGCTAGAAGAGTGACATATCTCAAAAAATGCAAATTTTGAGTTAACTGTAAAAAATACTTAAAAAGTGCTCTACTTTTATCTGAAATACCATCGTTTCTAAATTATACATAAACGCCATTAATTTTCAAGAACAACGTCACAACTCAAGAAAAGTCTGTTTTAAACATCTAAATTATAAACAGGCAGAGAAAATGTTTTGCTAATTTTTTAAAACTCAAAAACTATTCACTAAATAAATATGTCATTAGAAATTGATAATATCCTTTAAAAAAACTTCAAATCGATTTTCTGCGAAACTAACTTTTTTTAGTTGTGTCACTCTTCTAGCAAACCGACGATATACATGTATGTGTGTATATGTATATGTGTTATAACAACAACAATTATGCTATAAAATTATGACATTGAATATATAAATTTTTCCAATACATGTACATCCGTTAAATACTGATGACAAGGAATATGTATATCGGTTTTGACCAACAGCAAGCGAGAAACACTTTAAGTAATTATCATTTATTGTCAACTATCAAATTTGTGATTTGATCAAAATACGGTTGAACATTGGTCCTTCAAGGAAAAAGAATCACGCTAGGTGAAACGCTCCACAACAACAACAAGAATTTATAATAGAGAAATTACTAAAACAACAAAGTGATCTGGGCGAACATATACAAAAACTAATCGCAAATATAAGCAAGGATCCAGCTGCTCGAAAAACAAAAGCCCACCTGGAAAAAAGAAGAGAAGAAGTTGCGGATATCTACACAAGATGCAAAGAAAACGACAAGCTATTAATTAACTACGAAGGCATAGACAACTTGCCTTACATAGAAGAACGTAAACACATAAAACGTGCTTGTGATAAAATAACAGCTGATATCAACTATAAGCTGGAAAGTGCCGCAATAACTCCAACTACAAAAGCAGCAGATGACATCGCAATTGAAAAACTACCAATAGCAACAACAACTAAGCTAGCAGAACTGAATGACTTGGATATCGAAAGAACTCATTAGATTAGAACACGCTACTACCTATGCGTGGACGGATTCGATGATAACGATTGGATGGATAAAAGGCGATCCCTGTAAATACAGAACTTTTGTGAAATGTAAAATCCAATTATAACCCCGCGGATGTAGCTTCACGTGGAATGAACGCATGACATTTGCGAAACTATAAACTTTGGTGGGAAGGACAAAGTTAGTTAAAAATCTCAAATTACCCACTAGCGCTTGAACCAACTGAATTAGCAGCCAATGAAGAACTAAATACAAATTGCTTATTTATCAACGCAACCTTCTTCACCAGAGTTCATATACTTTTGACGATTTTCATCGGCTCTTAAAATCAAAACAACTATAGTGTACTGCTACAGATTTATTACTATCCTTAAAAATCGAATACATCAAGTTCCTGGAGAGATACTAAGTTTTCTGACAGTAGACGAACTAACCAGATCACACAATGTAATCATAAAAACAATACAAGATTCGGAATTTGCCGCACACCTTAAGCTCCTCAAACCAACGAATAACGCCAGAAAAAACAACAAACTTGTTGTTTGAAAACTAATTTTTATATTGATATTTTTATATCCAAAAATAATTAGCAACTAACTAACCTCCGCATCCAAAAATATGTTTTCTCTTATACTCCATGAAATTGGTACGGGATAATCAAGTTGCATTCAATTACACCTACATACATACTAAGAAACAAGATTTTCCCGCGTATTCTAAATATCGACTTTGTTTGTAGCAATGTATATCAGGGAAGTTAAACCAACCCAACTTGGAACGCTCCACGTTCGTAAGCGGTGGTTGACGTTACAGTTGGGAAGCTGAATGCTGTAATGAAGATGAATTAGGTTGTGGAATTAAACTGTCATAATGGTTTCCGGTGTATAATAAATTAATTTCAAACTTGTATGTTGGAGTTTCAGGAATAAAATTGATTTGGTGTAGGGAATTGGAGGGAATTAGGGTAATGCACATTAATTTTTATGTTTTTTAGTTTGGAAACTTCCATAACTTAAAGTACAAGGTTATCCAATTCAAGCTTGATAAAGTAAACTTAAAAAAAACACACAAAATATTCGGAATGTATTGTAATTTTTATTTCATTTTACAGATTGATCCTTGCCATTTTTAGTTAAACAAGATATCATTCAAATGTCCTCCACGGGACTTCTTACAGGCCTTGATTCTTATGCGGTAATTTTCAATGACTTTTCGGCACATTTCGGGCGGTATCTCGGCCATTACCTTACGAATATTAGTTTTCAATTCGTCAAGAGTTTGAGGATTGTTTGCGTAAACACGATCTTTCGCGTAGCCCCACAAAAAGAAATCCAAAGGCGTTAAATCACAGGATCTTGGAGGCCAATTGACATCAGCCAATCGCGAAATCAAACGTCCAGGAAATTTCTCTTGCAAAAGATCTCAATTTGCTCGTGTTACGTGACTGGTTGCTCCATCCTGCTGGAACCACATATCGTCAAGATCATAATCTTCGATTTTCGTAAAAAAATAATCGGTTAACATGCGGCCATAGCGCTCAGAATTGACGGTAACGGTTCGTCCATGGTTGTTCTCAAAAAAATACGGCCCAATCACACCACCAGGCCACAATGCGCACCAAACAGTGACTTTTTCCGGGTGTAATGGCTTCTCTACAATCAATTGTGGATTTTCTGAGTCCCAAATTCTACAGTTTTGCTTATTAACGTATCCACCAAGCGAAAAATGAGCTTCATCACTGAAGAAAATTTTGTTCGAAAAATCAGCATCGACGGCCTGTTTTTCCAACACCCAATTTGCGTATGTTCTTCGTTGTCCATGGTCAGCAGGCTTTAGCTCTTGTGTCAAATGGACTTTATACGGATGAAGATGCAAATCCAGATGCAAAATGCGCCATAATGAGCCATAAGATAGGCCTAAATGTTGAGCTCGACGAGGAATTGACAAATTTGGATCTTCTTCCACACTTTCAGCTACAGAAGCGATATTTTCAGCATTGCGAATGTTTCGTTGATGCACAGACCTTACAATATCAGTAACAGATCCAGTTTGTTCAAATTTATTCACTGTATTCAATATGGTTTGCTTTGTAGGACGATTATGACGACCATAATCTGCTCGTAAAGCGCGAAATGTGGATACGGCAGAATCACTATTTTTATAATAAGATTTAATAATTTTAACGCGTTGGTCGATTGTTAAATGCTCCATATTCTTAAATGGCAGAATGTCAACTAAATAAATGACAGCGTACTTGACGTTTATCTTTGACAGATGTCGGTATACAGATTTCTACTTTATCAACCTCGAATTGGATAACCCGTTATTATTAAATAAGCAACAAATGAAATATACTGAGATGATGAACACTAAATGTAAATTAATTTTTATCTTACTTACAGTGTTGTGATGTTATAAATTATAACTCTTGATGAACGATTAATTATTTTATTTAAATTACTATATGATATTTTATTATTTTGTATAATCTCTAAGGGTTTTATTTTTATTTTTTGTACTATCACGTGCAAACAATACTTCACTATTAAGCTTGGTTTGTTATTTAAAAGGATAATTGGAATGAGTGATAGATTCAAAATATGAATAATAAATTATTTAGTGTTACCAATGTTAAATGATTATAACTTAAGGAAGTGACATCTATCAGTGGACATTTGTAATTTTTAGTTACATAAATGTCGGTAGATGGCATCAATAATAAATAGTTAAGTTATTTAGAATTACATACATATGTACATACATTATTGGTTTCGGTTTTTTATTTTAATTTTAAGTTTGATGACGGTTTAGTTATGAGTTTATAACTAGTAATTGTATTATATTTTAATTATATTATATTTTAAACTTTAATTTAGGGCTGTATGGTACTGGGAAATAATTATAAAGTGATTTGCTAGGAATAGTAGATTACCTAATATAATCGTCATTGCGGCGTAAAACAAAACCTTATTTTTACCTAATTTTACATTTTTTGTATATTACGTAATTTCGAGACTGTTCTTGAAATCAATGTTTATCGTCATCCATTAAACCTATTAAGCATTTATCCTTCCTCTAGTAGATTAGAAGTAGATTATAATTGTGTTGTGCCGGACGTTCGCTAGGTGTCTGAAACCGGATCGTTCCGTCCCAAAAAAAATACCTTTCCTATCCTTCCTATTGTTATGTGTAAACAGGCTGTAGGAATAGGCCCGGCGTTATCCGGGACACTTATCCAGTACTTGGATCTACAGTCCAATCAATCAATCAATTATTTACTACTTGGTATTAACCAAAATAATTAATTTAATAAATTTTTCTTTAAAATTTCAATAATTAGAATTACTATTACGTTCCCAGAAACAACAAAATCAGAAGAAAGAATGCTCTTGGGAAACTCTATGATAAATATATGAACGCACAAGCAAAAATTCGTAGATTATCAACACAATCTTATTCACAGTTCAAATTAAATGAAAATTCTATAGAAGAGAATTAAAATCAATAGACCAAGCGTAATTTTTATTGGAGTGGCCAACATTTAAGCAACCAAAAGCACCGATTTTGTAATAATTTATAGTATATAGTGTAATGTAACCAACATTAAAAATAATTTATTATTTCCAGATCGAAATAGATTTTAATTTAGAGTACCCAAACAAAAAATTAAGTTTACTTTCGAAATGGGACAACTTCAGAAGTAAAATTAAAACGTATTACTCAACTTCAATTACCAATACTTCATGTAAACAAATTTTCAACAACATTAATAATGCTATTAACATTGGTATGAAAATTATTATATTCTAGAAAAAACAACACTTTTTTATTTCGACGTTCTCTTCAGATTCAGGAGATGTTATCGTTGCGTTACTACTACTAATTCGGCAATCCTCCCAACACCACGCTTCAAGGATAAAGCTTGAAAACTTAATAGAAAAGCCAGCATATTAGATGCCCAAGGAAGCTTTTTGATTCATTTAATCTCGATAAATAGCTACGAAAAAAAATTGAAGAGTTAACTCAAAAGTATTACAATATCGGTGTAACGGTGAAGCCATTTATAATCGTAGTTGGGGGCGAAATAACTTTAAATAAATTTTATATTTTTGTGCTTAGATTCGTGTTTTAAATTATTTCAAGTACCAGGCCGCATGTATCGGTGTATGGAATTTTATTCAAAAGTTTTTTTTATGACATTAGCACAAAATACGATATAAATAATTTGTTTTTGTTATTTCAAAATGACTATATCTTAGGAAGTCAGAAATATTTTAACCATCTGTAGAGAACCGTACGGATTTAATATTTTAAAATGGTTAAATGCGTTTTATGCTAAAATAATTTTTTTTCTGCTCCTTTATTGATCGATCATTTAAAAACTATTCACTTGATCTCATCAAAGCATCAATTACTTTGCAAACAAAATGACTGCAATCAAAAGTTTTCTGATTTTCGAGCGTTACGATGCCATTTGGAAAAGACACAAATTCGACGAACATTCGTCAACCACAAACACACATGGATGTATGCGAAGATGTTGCTTGTAATCGTACTTCTATGTAACGGATTTTATTCAGTTCCGTTATCAACCCAAATTTCAACATCAAATTTTGACATTCGGCATAACCTTCGAGGTGATACCTCAAATTCTACAAAAAGAAATTACCATGCCGTATTTCGCATTGTAATTGGTTGTTTATGTTACTCAGATTACTGTATATATCCATGCAGTAGGCGAATGAACGTAAACCATAATAATATAATGCAACATTATCAATTTGTTTTTGCATCGATATGTCTTGAGGTGAATAGCATGAAAAGAAAAAAACTGCTATTGAAAATACCTATAATTGCACATTTCGATCGATTATTTTTTTTGGATGTAAATAAATTTTTGCGCGTGTATAATGTACGTGTGGAAGTGTAAAATGTACAATATTTTTTTCCAATTTTTTGGTATAAAAGGTACAACGAAAAGAAAAGAAGGGAGAGTATTTTTCCGAGAGGTAGAGAGTTCAGTTTTTCTTTGGGTTTTTTTGGTAAGCCGCGTGCTGCGCGTACACAAAATAGAAATAAAAAACTTTTGACCACTTCCAATTGGAGTGGTATGCCCACGATTAATTCAAGAGTATCGTTTTATTTTATAAATTAATTAATTTTATTATGAATTTTTTTTAGTCAGTAATTTCCTGATATCTAAAATAAAATGCGTTTGTTAGCATGTGTAAAATTTAGTGAAATACAATAATAATTTAAAAAAAAAATTATAAATTAATCTGAAATAAATTTATTTAAGAAAATTGGATGTGATTATTATACCGTGATACTATACAGTGTTCATTAATTTACATAAATAAATTGATGTAATCGGGGAATAAATCAAATCAAGTGCCAATAAATGTGAAATATCCGAAAAATTCGTTTTGTGAGAGTGTTGCAAGTTTGATTTATTTTTGACACCAAAGAAAAATTTTGTTCATTAATTAAAAAATTAAAAATAAACGTTAATGAAATACATACATTGAAAGACTGATCCGGGAGATAAATTAGAAGTGTGAGTTTTTAGTCTAGTGCTTTGCAGACTAAATTTTCTTTTTTTTCGATAAGTATGGTTTTAGTGCAGTAGAGGTACTAACCATTCTAATCGTGGCAAAGCTGAGTCTTGCTAGAAGCGAGGGCATCGAGAGTAACCCTGCCCATAGGCGGGACACCCTCTTTCTGCTGAGGACCTCCTCCACGTCATTAAACCACTAATCGTTAGTTTTTCTGTTAATATTTTTGGTGTGTATTTCTTAGGGTAATTATGTTACCCTAAGAAACCAGAATTCACAACCATGGGTAAAACACATCCGTTTGAAATGTGTAGGACCCGCCAGTTTTGGGTCCGAGGACCCAACTTTTCATTTTTTTTTTGCTTTTTACCTTTAGATGGTAATTATTAGGCCATCTTTCTCTGTCTTTAATGTTATTGTGCGGTAATCTAGGTCCCACATTTCGTCTAACCCCAAAAACCCACGACCACATCCCCTACAAGACTGAGCTGCGGGGATCAAAGCCGCAGATGGGGTTAGTGCATGAAATGGAGACAATTGCTTTAGCGTTAGGGTATACTGTCGTAAGACGGTAAACTTTTAGCGCTACACCTAGTCCGCCATTAAGTAGCGATCTAAATGTTAATTTATTAATAAAAAAATCATTAAATTTATCGCTGGAACTATACTCTCAGAATTCAATGCCTCGAAAATTGGTGATCCAAATACAAAATTTGATTTCCGATCTTCTATCCTCTGTTTCCGTTCAATTAAATAATTTAACTATTGCTAGTGAACGGCCTAATGATCTTGCGGCTATAATAGGATTTTGTAAGGACCTTTTTAAAATTATACAAGCAGAATACCTTTTTTTTAATCTTCAAAAGAACCTAATTTGTATGAGTATCCGAAAACTTTTATAGTCAGTAGCACAGTTTCAGAAAAAATATTAAATAGCAATCCTACGTTAACAGAAAAAAAAATCAAATATTTACATAACGAAACTAGAATTTCAATTTAGATGTTTATTCGAACTGCCTGATATTTTAGAGGCAACAATAAATAATACTAAGAAATATGTAAAAGGATGTGTGTTACTAAATTTCGCTTCTGGAAGCTTGTTCAGGTCAAAAAAAAATTGTATCCTTTAAGCAATGGAATACCGCACAAATTATATTTTGATGATTTTCAAATAAATAACCCTTTGGGTTATTGTTTAATATGTGCTTGTTACTATAATTTTCCAACTATGGCGCAATATATGTGAATTATCGCAACTTGATTTCATTTTTAATGCTGCTTTTATAAGCACATGAAAATTTAAAAAAGGGCATTGCAATTAATATTTCAAATGGCCATATTAAAGTTCATTTTGTGTTAGGTCTTATAGTTGGTGATAACCTAGGGCTAAACAGCATTTTAGGCTATGTTCAGTCTTTTAATGCTAAACGGTACTGTAGACTTTGCACGCGAACTAAAGAAGAAAAGCAAAATGATATATCAGAACAAGTAACGTTCCTTAGAAATAAAGACAATTATTCTAAAGATTTACTTTGCAATAATGTTAGTGAAACTGGTATAAAAACTTTGTGCATTTTTAACGAATTACCAACATTTCATGTGAGAGACTTGCTATTTCGACATTATGCATGATATTTTTGAAGGTGTGGGCGTGTATGATATTTGAAGTATTTTAAATGCACTAATTAAAGAAAATTGTATTTCGTTAAATCTTAACAGAAGAAATCTGTTCCCATACGGACAGATTGAGATTGGTAACATATCGCAACCAATAAATATTAACAATTTAAATAGTTGTAACCTAAGAATGACGGCACGTGAAAACCTTCAGTTGATTAATATTCTCCCTCTACTTATTGGTGATTTAATACCTACGAATAACTCACATTGGAATCTATTAACATTACCTATTGAAATGGTCGATCTTATTTTAAAACCATGCGGAAACATTAGTTAAGTTGGAAGATGTAATTATGACACATCATGCGCTTTACAAATCATTATTTGTCACTAAATTGAAGCCAAAATATCATTTTTTGACGCAATATTCAATAAAAAAACTGCGGTTCTGTTAAACGTTTGTGGTGCATGAGAATTGAAGCGAAGCACAAAGCGGCTAAAATTTATTTTAACTCCATTTAACTCCATAACATATTTTAGAAATCATTTTTTGTAGAATTATTTATTTTGAATAGAAATGAATTTAATATGATTATTATTTTTAATTACGATAATTGTGTTATTGAAGTTTTGTATTTTACACTAACCATTTGCAATGCGTATATTGAATTTAATAATAAAATTTAAAAATAAAAAACCTGTTTAACTTGAAATTTCGGAATATGAAAATGATTGTGCAGAGAGTTGTATACAGTTAATATAATGAACACTTAAAAGATTATAAGAAGGTTTTATTTGCAAAAACAAATGCAATTTACACTTGAATGTTGAAAAATTAATTATAATACGAATCGCATGGATTTGAAATTTAATTTACTGGTAAACTAAATATCAAAATTAATTTTCTATTTTGTTAGTGACACCGAACGTGAAGTGTGCATACTTTCCTTGTCACCTAAACAACAATCATAGAAAATTAGAAAACAAACAAAGCAAATCCTCTTACTATACAGGTTGAGCTAAATAAAAAGTAAGTTGAATTATAGCACTAGAGACTTTCTGGGACTAGTTTTAGTCTAAATTATTTTTTCAGATTAATAAGAAAAGATAGTGATATACTTTTCGATAACAGAAAAGATCTGGTAGAAAACTTATGTTTTAAATTTTTCACGATTTCTAGGGAAGAAAAAGGATTGCTAGATTTGCAGCTCTTATTAAAATTATAATTAAAAAAAACTCTACAATAACATATATAGAATTTCCACTTATGATTCTACTGCGAAGCGTATTGAATATCAGCTAAGTATTAATGATTGTACTGCTAAAATTATATATTTTCGTCTATGATTTTACTACTCTTAAATTTACAACTTTTGACTCATATAATTGCTACAGAGATATAGCCGATCGATTTGGAATTTCGAAATGGGCTGCCGTAGGCACTGTGCTGTTTATTTGCAAATGTTTAACGAAAATGTCTCGGGATTATATTAAGTGGCCATCAAGAGAAGAAGCGAAAGTAGTTATTGATAAATTTAATAATTTACGAGGACGCAATAGCTTCCCGAATGCCATTGGCTGTATAGATGGGACGCACATCTCAATTCCCGCTCCATTTGAAGATGTGTCCAGTTATTACAATCGGAGAGGGTTCCACTCTTTAATGTTACAATTAAAATAATTGTTAATGCCATTTTGATATAAACATAGACATTTATTTTTATTTTAAGGGGGTATGTGATAGCGAATTGAGATTTAGAGATGTGTTTTTTGGATGGCCAGGAAGAAGTCACGAAGCAAGTGTGTGGAGTAGCAGTGCACTATGCCAGAATTTCAATAACGAAAATGTAGACTTGCCTTCAGATTGCCATTTGCTTGGTGATTCGGCATACCCACTAAGGAAATATTTAATGGTACCATATAAAGACAATGGTATGTTAAATGCGAAACAAAATCAATTTATTTGGAAGCTTAATTCAAAAAGATCTGTCATCGAACAAGCTTTTGGTATGTTAAAAACTAGATTCGGAGATTAAAATTCTTGAACATATCAAACTTAATTAATGGCCAAATATTTTGTGATAGCATCGGTGGTTTTGCATAATTTTCTTATTAATGAAAGTGAAGAAGCTTTGGATCCGGTAGAAGATAATCATTGTGAAATAACTTCGTTGTTCGAATTACTATGCAAACTCCTGTCCATAAAATTTAGATCACGCTGGAAAAATTAAAAGAGATTTTATCACTGAAATATTGAAACAATGAAAATAATTAAAAATTAAACTTTATTCAATAAAGGTTATATATAGCAAAAATTGTTTTGTACTTTATATTTCACAGCTCCAGTTACATTGTCATGATTCTGTTCATGATCTGCATTTGCACGTTTTATTGCTTCATAGCTCTATCATCTCCTTGAGACAACCGATCTTCTCTCGCTCCAAATCATTTTTTCTTTCTCGACCCTCATTATATCATTATGCCGCATTTGTTCCTTTTCATCTTCCTGTTTTAAATACGCCAATAAACCTCCAACATCGTCATCATTTTTCTTCCGCTTGCTCCTTTCTTTTGGAATTTCTTTTCCAATTTCACAGGAGTTATCTGGCGAATTTCTATTCTCTGCATTTTTAGCTTCTCGTTGGCTTTCGTTATCGTTACGGAATGAGTCAAAAATAATGTTTTTGGAGGTATTATGTTATGACGCACACCGTAGACTGAATCGAATTCTTCAAAATAAAGCCAAAATACCGGACCACGACCACTTTTATCCTTCCGTTTTATTATTCTATTATAGGTAACCAACATGTTGCTAAATATTTTATGGGCATCTACATAATATAGAGGTTGTTAAATTTGGATAACTTTTTTTCATCTCATCCACACATTTTCTCCATAATGTGTTTTTGTTCTTTTTGCCTTCAATGAACTCTTTTTCCATACCTAGTCTAGCAACCACTAGTAGCTTGGTTAAATCTGGATTCCATTTGTATCTCTATCTATACGCGGGAGGAAACATTATCAGCAAAAAAGTTTTCATTTAATTGTAAATAGACTTGCTTTAGGGTAATATTTCTATATTCCATATTGCCACTATCTTCATAGAGCTCTTCCGCATCCGACTCGAAGAGTATTTCTAAGCTGCGGCTGAAAATTAAACCATGTTTAAATTAAATTAATTAATATTTAATTTATTCAGAATAATCTAAATTTAAGTAGAATAAAAGGTTTTTATAAACTTACTGCATATCGCCATCCATCTTGTATTGAAAGTGAGGTTATAAACAAAAAAATGGCATTTGTAGTAGTTGCATCCTTTTGAAAGTGGTTGCATAAAATGCGCAGTTTAATTTAGTTGGGTGAATGTTTATCCGTCTGACTGCGTTGCTTTTGGCTGCAAAACTGAATTTTTGACCAAGTTGCACCAAAAACTGCGCAATCACTGAATTCTTGACCGCAGCCATATTTTGTTTTCATATAGTTAGACATGAAATTTTGCTATTGCTATTTCATTCCTTTCTATTTATTTTTCGATATCGTTTCTTTTTTTTCCTTTCAGGAAAAAAAACATATTAATTTATTTTAATTTCCTTTTCTTTGGAAGAATGGAAATTATAATTTTTATTTTACTCTTTAAAGATCGAAATATATATTTTTTATTCCTTTCGTGAATACACGAAAAAATAAAAGAACAAGCAATTTATTAATAATTCATTAATTTATTCAAAATATGTGTTTTAATTCAGTAGAATATTAGATTATTAAAAATGTAATTCCATTTCAATAGTTGAATAAAAGAATTTAATAAGCAATAAAATTATAAAATACTATATCTTCCCTTTCTACATATAATATAGGAATTTAATTAAAAATTTAAAATTCATCTTCATATTCAAAATTGCAATTGCATATGACTAGCAAAATGTCGTTAATCGAATGATTAATTATTTCGCTGGTCTGACATCAATGGCTTTAAAAAAAGCCGAGAAAGATCGCTCTACGCTACATTGCGTTGCTGGAACCGCATGAACTATTTTAGCTAATGTACATGTATATGGAAATTTGGAAATTCCTTTTCTTTCACTGTCCAATAATTCAAAATGATCATATCGACATCTAAAGGTTGAGGTCTACATTTCAATATTTCGTTAATCGCTTTCTGATGTCGGGTATTAGTATTTGCGCTTATTAGTGTTTGGTTATGCTCAGAAATGTAAACTTTCATTAGGCTATTTACATTGTTTGACGGTGAAGTCAACAGTAGTGGTTTCTGATATTTCCACTTCTTCAGCAGCAGTCGGTTTCACCGATATCATTATATTGTGCAACAATATACAGTATGCGTTTATCATATGGCTCACAATGGTTAGCTCGTACCGAATGCCGCGTTCTTTCATTAATCATCTGTTAATAAAAATTATGTATATTTTGTTACGTATTACCATTAGTAATACTTTTAGAAAAAAATAAACATTTAAAACGAACTTAAAGGAGGCCAATACATCGTTCTACGGCACTTCTTACATGGGCATGTGCACTTGATCTAGGGAAGGGTGTAATCAGCCGCGGCTGTAGAGCGTATCCCGAATCACCTAACTATCGAAAAATAAATGAAAATAAATAAAAATAAATGAATCGTGAGACGACCCATAGAACATTTGCTTAGTTCCATGCAGCCCAAACTATTTTAATGTCAACTCTGAAGCATAAATTTCACATACTCAGATGCAAGGATCAAATTCGAGTAGTCGTTGGGCGATGCATTAAATGTGTCCGGTTGAAGGCGAAGCAATATCAACTGATGGGTCAACTACCGCAATGCAGAGTCACATTGCATCGTCCATTCTTGTCCACGGGAGTGGATTATGCAGGGGCTATGTTTATAAAAGTATCCAAATTGCGAGGTGCTAAATTAATCAAAGCGTATTTGACACTTTTTTGTGTATGGCGACCATGGCTGTACATTTAGAATTAGTCGGTGATATGACAACAGAAGCATTTTTGGCAGCTCTAACACCATTCCATGCTCGGCGCGGCATTTGCAGTCACATATTTAGTGACAACGGAACGAATTTTGTAGGTGCCCAAAAGGAACTACAACGAAATTTAAAAATGGTATCTAAAGATGAGGCAATTATGAGGTACATCACTACAAACAACATAGAATGGCATTTTATTCCTCCGGTTGCTCCTAACTTTGGTGGGTTTATGGGAGACAACCATTAAATCAACAAAATTTTACATGAAGCGGGTACTTGGAGAATCACGGCTTACCTATGAAGAAATGTTGACATTGTTAATCGAAATAGAAGCTATCCTTAAATCACGACCACTGTGTGAGATGTCAGTGGAATAATTGGATCCCCTCATACTAGGTCATTTGTGAATTGGGCATCCTATTAATCTAATACCGGAACCCAATCTGCTACCTTTAAAAGGAGACCGGTTATCACGTTGTATAATAGTTAAAATTGTAAATTAGTTATTATGAATTATATTTTGAATTTTTGTTAAACCAATTTTACATGGCTAAAAATGTTGAATGAAAACAGCCGTTCTGTTGACCTTGACATTCAGAATTGTCATTTACATTCACGATAATGCAGGAAATTGTTTTATCGGCAGGTGATATGATTAAATAGCGCTCTATGTTTGAATAGTTTAACTAATAATTGGCAGCACAAGTATTAAGCATATTTATTTGAATTTAGATTGCCGCTTTTTTATATGCTGATAAGCACATTCATTATTAGATGCCGCGACTTCAACTATTTTCCGAAGAGTGAAGAATGCTTCTTCAGTAAATCCAGGATTGCCATCCACTGTCCGATACCAACAACTAATAGTCTTTGAATGGGGCAAGAAAAGATTTAAATTTTTTCGAACATAGTTGTATGCTTTTGGTGAATAGAAATTCAAGTTTAAAGCAAATTTTTTCAATTCTTCACTGTACTGGATACCTTTCATGCTTTTTCGAAGTAATCTTTTTTTCTGAACATTAAATAATTCCTTTCCAACTCGTTTGAATTCGGATAAAATATAATTGTCGTCCTCCGAAATTAAATTTTTTGATTTCAAATCTTGAAGGAGCATGGTTAAATTTCGAATCTTGAAATGTTGACGTCGCACAGTTTGATTAAGCAGTTTAATTCTTTTAGTTTTCTTTTCCGCTGCTGCCCTCAATACACTTAATTTCTGTTTTTTTTTGTTGCGGATGAGAACATCGTCCGAAGATGATTTAATTGCTCGCTTGTATGTCATCCTTTTTTTATTAGAATTTTCCGGAACATTTTCCTTAATTGTTTCAACTTTGTCTTCATTTGATTCCTAATACGTAAAAAATTAGATTAGAATTTCAAAATTTATTATTTAAAAATATAGCTAAAATATCTTACATTTATAGCAGATAAAGTACTATTCAGATCATCAGATGTTGTAATTGTAGTGTCTGCTAACTCCTATTGAATAAAATGATTATTAATAAAACATTGGTTAAATTCCCTAAAAAATATTTACAATTGATTTTTTTTACCAACAACTTCATTTACTGTTTCTGTTGTAATATCTTGATCGGAAGTTGAAAAGCTTACTTCGTGTATAGTTCCTAGTTTACTAGCAGTGCTCAATTCCGTTGGCACATTTCTAAATAGAAGCCGCCGAAATTTTGTTATCTGTGTATATAAAAATAGATATATTGTTTTAATTAGTTAAAAGTAATATTCAATTGTATAAATATGCAACATAATTTAAATAATATTCATAAAAAATTTAAAATGTTACCTGTTTTTGTAAACAAAAATTGAAGGGACGGAATCGCTTTTAATATTTTTCGCGCACAGTCTGGGTTGAAATCTACACTTTGGAAATGGGCTGAACACACAACATCACGAGATTTTGGCTCCCAATTCTTCCAGTTTAATGCGTCTAACCATTTTTTTCTAACAAATGAGTTTTTTGCAAATCTAAAAGTTGAATGAATAGTGTTAAGTAGTTTCAAAACTAATAACATAAAATGTCTAACTTAAGCAAATTACAAAGCTTTTTGAAACTTTGTTTTGCATAATTTTATTTTTAATGAAAGATCAACTTTGTTAATTATTCTTTTGATATAATGACGGAAAAACCGCCGAAACGTTGAGAAGTATATTTTAATAAAAAATTTAAGCTATATACCAAATGTTTTATTTTTTAATTTATAAATCAAAAGCTTAAAAAATAAATAAAAATTAAACTAATTAGTATATACGTACAGCACAAGCAAATAAAGTTGTTATAATTTTACCCCTGAGATATAATCGACACGAATGTGACGTTTCTAAATGTCAAAAACGTTGTTCTCCATAGCCTGCTGAAGATAATAAAAAATGTCAAAATTATTAATTACAACGAAATAAATCAAGCCCTTAAATTTTCTCTACGTAAAAATGCAAAATGCAAAATTTTTGCTTTGAAAAAGGTACAATTTTATTTGTAAACTTTATTTCTTGTATTTAAGTTCTTGTGGTAAAAATTGCAAATTAAAAAACAAACAAATATAATTTGATATTCTAAAAGCGAAGAATTGTTTACGTCTCACATTTTATTTTTAAATTTTTCTTTATGAGTCACTTTGGCTCAAAACTATTGTTTCAGTTTATAGATCTTTAGGGCTTATAAAAACATTTGGAAACATTTGTATTTCAATATTAATTATCTGCATGACTCATGTCGGTGAAAAATATTATACGCACATATGTATGTATTTACAAATAATATGAACAAACGATTCTCCACCTGAATCATAAATTTATTCATGTTAACTCCCATCATTTCATCAACAATAAGCCAGGTACATTTAATGTCTTCATGTGAAAATGGTAATTTAAATAGATAAAATATTTTACTGAAGAGGTATACTGTATAAAAAAAACAGATTTCTAAAGGGTACATTTGAGAAGCTAAAGAAGAGAATCTAGGTAAGCAACATAATTGTTATTAATTATACGGGTCTGCGTTACACGATTAACATTGGTAAAACCCAAATATAAGGTGGAACACGTGTTTTGCTTCAAAAGGGGTGTACAAAACATTTCAATTTTAATGATTTTATGATTTCGTCGAAGCAAAATATTCTACGTAAATATGTATTTTTCTCCAAGCGAAACGAGCATTTGTCCAGTTATAGGTAACTAAAATAAGATATTTTATTGTACATACATATTTGATTAAAACATTCTAATAATGAACATTATAGGCTATATTATATCTAATAATATACTAAAATATTTAAACATTAACATATCCTTTATCATTAAAATTAATCGATTTATTAAGGGTCCCGGTCGAAATTGCATATTTTAAAACGACATTTTAAAAAACGGCATTTCTCAAAACTGCATGTTTCAAAACGGCATAAGGTACGAAACGGCATAAGGTACAAAATAGCATTTTTCTAAACGGCATTTTTCTAAACGGCATTTTTCAAAACGGCATTTTTCTAAACAGCATTTTTCAAAACGGCATTTCACAAAATTGCATTTTTCAAAAAGGCATTTTTCAAAACTGCATTTTTCAAAACGGCATATTTCAAAATTGCATATTTCAAAACGACATAGGTACAAAACGGCATTTTTCATAACGACATTTATCGTTTATAGGCGTACCATTTTTTATATTTTTTTATAAACAGAACAACCAAATAAAATTCGAGTACAAAAATATAACGCACGACTGTAAACGAAAAATAGCTAAAGATGGGAATTTAACTTTGTTCGGTTGGTAAAAATTGAAATTGGTAAATTAGAAAATTGGTAAAACTGAATATATACCAGGTGCCATATGTATAAATATATACCTGAGCTTCGATGTAGTATACACGATATTTTGATGTAAACATATGATATACCCCGTATTATAGGTATAGGTGCGATAAACGTACTATCTTGGGCAGGACCATAAATAGTAAAAACCCTCAAACAAAAATTCTAGTGGCAACGTACGTTAATAACGCTACATATTGTAACAGATTTCGATGTTTTGCTATACTACCCTGCATTTTAATAAACATAGGAAAAAAGAAACTGGATCAACCAAAATAAACGATAAGAAAATGGAGTATAAAAGGGGAAGCGAAATGATGCAGGGGGATCAGTCGGTGTCAAAATTTAGAAAAATAAAAAAATTACCAAAATCATAGTTATTTTAACTATAACTAGTGAAGCAAAATTAAAAAAAAATAAAAAGGGGAACCAAAATTAATATTTCATATATGAAAGTTATTAAAGAATTAATGAATAAGCTGTATTTATATAATTTTGATTAAAATGTAACAATAAAGTTCCAAAAGTAGACATACAAACCAAAAGTTGCAAGTTATATGTGAATGTAATAATCCAATTGTAAAGAAAAGTTAAAACAATAAACATACAAATAAAACTAAAATATTTAGATAAATTAAAATAAAATTAAGTTCATAAACCTGTGTATAAATTAAATATAAAAAAAAACAAAACATGTCGACTATGTTCAAATCAAATTGAAGTTTAGTTGCAAACGAAAGGCGTTCTTTGGAAAGCTATCCTGTGGTGTATTTAGTTAACATATTATACAAAGTTCCTGCCTGCTCTGTGATAAATAATCATTTATGTGTGAGGAAATGTCATCGAGTGAAAACAAGCGCGAGTAAATACTACCAAAGGCTTGCCAAGCTCATCATTTCGATCGTCGGTGAAATCAAAAACGAGGTTCAACCATTGCCGTTACAACCGAGTCTCGAAGGGAAAACTAATAACGGAAACATCACTCCGGAGGAATTTGAAATTAATAATAAATTGATGATTGGATGCATCTCAAGGGAAAATACGCTACATTTGGAGGACACCCTCAGTTGCGGTTTTTTTTTTGGTGACGTATAAAAGTTAAAAGCCCTAGTATTAATTATTATATACAACTTTTTACATCTAATATTGTTGATATATTTGTCTCTGTCATTTCTTTTGACTCTTCCCGTTTTTTTTTCTTTTTGTGTTGTTAATTAATATCAACCTATACATACCTAGATTGTTTATTTACCTATAGTAGTATAGTAGTATTATTTATCAATTAAGTATTACGTAGTACTTTGGTTATCAATATTTTTCTATTTATTTATATTTCTGTTTCTAGTTTACTATACATATTTATGTGAATGAATATTTATTTTGGTTTCGTTGTTGTACACGTTGTCGCAGGTACGAACCGTTCTAGTTCTATTGTTGATATTTTTTTGCGCTGCGATCTACATGCATTTTTGTTCGCATTGGGATAAAATGTTTACACTCAATATGGAGTAGTGAACTCCAATTGTAATGGGGTGAAAATGATTACGTTTGTGGTGTAGTGAAGGACCTTCCATATTATTTATATGTATTTGAACGATTGAGGCACACAATTATTTTTTTTTGTAACATGGCTAATGGCGCGTGCGGTTTTGCGGAACCTCCCCTCATCCTGACTGATAGTTGTCCCCTTATAAAAGTGTGCCACCGCGTGCGCTGTTTAAAGACCAAGCCACACAGTTACAATATCTTGAAACTAATATCTTAGAATCGAATTTTCCGATAAACCCGATAAATTAAGAAAATACTTGCAGGAGATGTATTCCAATATGGAGTAATCTGATACGACCATGCAATTGAAGTAACTACCTAGAACTTCGAAGCTCTATATAAAAATTTAGGTGAAGGAGAATATTATATGCATACTAAATCTTCAAATAATTTGATATTCCAATGAAGGTAAATTTTTCTTATAACATACCTACTAAAGTTTTTATATAAAACATGTAGAAGAAATTTGCCATAATCAATTTCATTTGTAAATTCAACTCTACCACAGGAACATGTGAAGTTTGATCTTAATCGACCAAGAAATAGACAAGTTCCTTTTCATTTGGCTTTATCCTAGAATTTGATCCAAGAATCGTTCAAAAATTTCATTCATGTCAAACTTCATCGTGTTCCGCTAACAAATAATCGTACCTGTTGGTCATATTCCAGAAATTAATGAAAGATATTTCTAGATTTATAATCGATTGAAATATTTCATTTTATTTTGTGCAGTTTTAAAAACGTCGTTTTGATAAATGTAGTTTTGAAAATTCCGTTGTATACCTATGCCGTTTTGAAATATGTAGTTTTGAAAAATGCAATTTTGGAATATGCCGTTTTGAAATATGCAGTTTTGAAAAATGACGTTTTGAAAAATGCCCTTTTGAAAAATGCAGTTTTGAAAAATGCCGTTTTGAAAAATGCTGTTTTGAAAAATGCCGTTTTGTACCTATGCCGTTATGAAACATGCAGTTTTGAAAAATGCAATTTAGTACCTTATGCCGTTTCGTACCTTATGCCGTTTTGAAATATGCTGTTTTGAAAAATGCTGTTTTGTACCTTATGCAGTTTTTAAATATGCCGTTTTGAAAAATGCAATTTTAAATTATGCAGTTCTGAACGGATCCCATTTATTAATAATCAAAATATACTTTTACTACTAAAATTCATAATTGATTTTGAATATTTGTAATAGATCATATATGCATATTAATTCACTATACTTGAAACTAAACGAATTAAAAAGGAAAATAAATCACAAAATTTAATACAACTGAATAGCAAATCGCTGCCCCATAAAAATTAAATATAAAAATTTTAGCAACGCCACTGGATTTTCAATGACAATATTTACGATTTTTTACTTTTATTTTCTAACATGGCGAGCAACTTCTTTCCGTTTTTGGTTTTAAATCCGAATGTTTCACTTATTTTTTTTCAATGAAAATTAAAATAAATCACCTTTATCACAGAACATATTTAATTATGCATATATATACTATAAATTTGTACAATATTATTAAAATTAATTAAAAGGTTAATCAGATAAAGCAATTATACAGTTTGTAAACACTATCAAAAAACTTACTTGTGAAAAGAAATTTTCTTTTTTCTTGATAACTGCGTGTTTTCACACTGGAAGACACTACACTTGGTCATTATAATAAGATACAACACTTAATTATTCACTAATTTTTTTAATAATCTAAGGTTTTCATACACGTCGGTTTGATACAAAATAAGACTTTAAAATGACGAAAATTTTCCATTTTTGATCTCATCTGTGTTTCTCTATTTTATGCATATGTACCTCTCGTTTACCCATACATTTTAAGTACTTCTAGTTTCGTTTGTGTTTTGTATTGAAATTTGTATTGATGCTCCATCTATAGTATAATCTAAGGATTGGACAGATTGGTATATTGAATCCTAGCCAGGAGCTACTGCATTAAGTACACTGGCATGCCTGCCATCATTGCCGAAGCTCATAGTAGGTGTCGAGTGCGTGGCAGTAATTAACCCATTTGTCCTCTAGAATAATGTTTCAAAATTGGTAGAATGTTATTGTCGTTAATTTTAGAAGAACAACGAACAATTGAAAAATGTTCATCTTCTCAAAAAAAACTGATTTTACATTGATGCAAAAACAGAAAATTTGGATGCATAATTTAGTATGCAAAGAACTGTAAATTGAAATTTAAAATATTATGCTAATCAAAAATTCAGTCATTGCTCCTAGCTCCTCCAGATTTCATAATTAATAATTTTTATTTCATTATTCCCGTCATACAAACATTGAATATTAATTGAATTTCGTCTGGTTCAAAAGTTCTTTTTATCTGCTTGCATAATTGGCGTTTTTTACTTCATCGTTTCGTGAGAAATTAGAAATTAATTTCTGTTTGCACTGTTTACTCGTAACTAGAAACAGAGACCAACTATTTAAATTTTAGGTTTGGGTTATGAAAGACAAAACTGTGTTACGCGTTACTTAATTTATGGATATTGACATCTTTATAAGCGAATAAGAGTCTACTTTATTGTATTCCTTAAAATACAATTTCAAATTCTTTTTTGTACAAATACCATAAATCGAAGATTATCCTTAATGTATGAGCAACTTAAACTTACTCAAATTGAATCTTCCTTTTTTCATTTTAAATAAAATTGATTTAATGTTGTATAATGTCTGTATACGTACACATCTTTCAGATAAAAAATCAATTTGAAAAAAAAATTAGTTTCTTCGTGTTGTGTGTTTTGATTTATTTTTGTATTTTTGCAAGCAGCAAACAGCAAAAAAGTTTTTCAATCGTGAGATTACCGAACAACAACACAGCATAATACGTACATAAAAAAATTATATATTGTGCATTCAAATTGATTTTATTTGTTCCGAACTCATTCATATACGTGTATTTATGTGTGTTTCGTGTCTGGTTATACATTTGATTTATAAATCAATGTTAAGGTGGATTTTTGAGATTTAAAAATTCGTGACAATATTGTATAACGGTAATATTAAAGTATTTGGGTATATGAGAAATAGTTTGCCCTTTTTTGTGTAAGAATGGATGTGCCGCGATATAATTAAACGAGTTTTTGGTTTTTATTCTGAGGCTAGTACTTTCTTAGTCTTTGGTCTTTGTTTTCTCTCTGTAAATCCATAATAAAATCCATAGAAAGAAATCGTGTCCGCTCATCCAACAGGTGCGCATCGAATTTAATATTGGAACCAATTTTATTACAGTCTTGTAAGCGACTATGTAAAGTGTTGTTTTTGTAAAGTGGGGGCATGGGGGATCAGAGATGAGACCTACTTTTCAAACACTACAAATATTTAGGCATAGTGAAGTTTCTGACAAATTGACAAAATACCTTATAACAGTCAAAAGGTTTAAACGAAAATGTTTCACTTTAAATTTAGAATGCTACATTTTTTAAACCTAATTTGTAATCAAAAACAACAAGATAATTAAAGAAAATATAAAAGTGTATTTATGTAAATTTATTTTACGTCATTAAAATCAAAAACGAAAAAATATAGAAGTATATTGTGAATTATAAAAAATCGAAAATTCTACCATTCGACGGGCATTGACAAGACATCGTAGAGATGTTTAAGTAAATCGAAGTATGCTAACGTGTAGTACTGACCCTATTGCATCTATTGTAGAAGCTAATATAATTATGCTACCCGTCGAAGCATACATTTTCTATGTTGGAATCATAAAAATCGAAAAATTCAACCACTCGAAGACCATTGACAAGGCATCCTAGAGATGTCTAAGCAAATCGAAGTATGTTATCATGTAGTACTGACCCTATTGCATCTTTTGTAGAAGCCAACATAATTATGCGAATTATAATCCCGCGATGATTAGTTCGGTGATTAATGCCGCCCGATCGTCGAAAATAAACGGGGGCTTCGTGAAAAATGGGTGGCTCGCGATATTGGGGGCACTCTGGCAGGGTGTCCCCACTCTGGGAGAGCCACGACTGGGTGCCTTTGTAACGATTTACAGGGACACCCTGTAATCATAAAAATGTTTATTTGATGAAATGATCAATGGTGATATGGTAGTATTGAACAAATAAACCTGTTAACTTTTCCCCTATAACTCGGATTGGATAAAAAAAGGTGTTGCGATCGAACTGAAGAGACAGATATTGATTAGTCAGTGATACTTGACCGGTAGGTAATGGTCATACGTTTTTTTGATTGCTTGCAAGAATTGTGTTGTGTGCTTAAAAATTATAAAATGGTGTGCCAAGATAAAATTATATAATTAAAATTATTGAAGTAATTTAATTTATTGTATCTTGTACGAACTAAATCAAAAAAGAGATTTTATATTGTGTCGGCATAACCATATAGTGAATCATGGTAAAGAGAATTGATTAAATTAAACCTGTAGCTGTTAAGTATCAATATCGGTGATAATTATTAATAGAGTAGCTAAAATTCGTGTGGCAAATTCGTGGTGAAAAAAAGAAAAAATTACAATAAAATTATAAACAAATCGTTATATGTACGAAAAAGGTTACTTATAAACTGTAAATAAAGATTCATATGTAATAAAATTAATAAATTTATAAAATTAATAAAAGTGTAATAAAAATAAAAATCCACGTTTATACTTATTGATTATTATTAAACCAAAGACTTTCAGTGAATACCTAATAAACCTAATCGTTAGAAAATTATAAATTATTACATAAAAAAAAAGTTAGTAAACCAATCAAATGTTGAAGAACGTGTTCACCCTTGTTCGCGCAACACTAACCCACCCAATAATATCACCGCTATAATTTCCGGAGAAGAAATCATCGGTAGGGCGGATCAATTGCGGGACGTGTGGAATATAAAGTTGTTAATTGTGGCTGATCGTGATAAAGTATACCTTGAAATTCATTCAAATACGGTATACTATTGTGGCGGTACATCAACGGGATTCTACATTAGGGATACAATACAGCAAGCTGAAAGGGATACTAGGCGAGATCGGGAATAATTTATAGAGGTAAACCGTTTTTTTTTGATTCATTTATTATAACTTTAATTTTTGGGATACTACATTTCATAGTAGTTAAATTATGCAATTGTTAGAAACCACGAATTCAGCCATCTTATTTTCTTTGGTGTAATTTTTTTTATAGTAGGTATATATTCTGTAAACACAACACAATTTTAGCAATCAGGTGCGCGCATATATATTCATTCGAGCGCATGTTTCTTATTTGCGATTTTTTTTTTGTTGATGTAAAATGATCATAATGTAATTTATTAATTTCGGTTGGGATTGGTGATGCTACCTGGGAACTTAGCGTGCATTTATTATTTATTTGAAACCAGGTAAATTATTTGTAACCGGCGTCCACTAAATTGTTTCGAAAATTTCGACGAACCCTCCTCAGACGAGCAACACCCGACAATCGCCTGGTATTCGAAACAAGCGAGCCGTTACACCTTTCACAAAAGAAGCGCGATCATGTTGGTCCATGGGTTGTGGTGGGGCTGACAGAAGTATTAAAAGGAAATGTAAGTTCTTTTTTATAAAGTTTTGCATTTGCCTGCGAGTTAGGATGGTGTGTGGCCGACTTAAGTTTGAGCTTAAATGTGTGCCTAGATATCGCATTGTGTCAACACAGGTGAGATTAGTTCCAAGCGGAATGGGACCGGAGAGAGAATGGAAAGATGAAGCTGGATCGTGTAAGTGTGGTGTATTCAAGGTGACGACACTTAGTGAATTGATATATTCTTCATGAATGGGTGGAATTATGGTGGTGTCTCGGGTAATGGGAATAATACAATTGGCGCAGGCACGAGTGAGTAGTGGTAGTTGTAATTCGTCTTGTTGTTCGAATTTTGGTTCAGGTTGTGAGTCTAATACGGTGTAAACCTTGATAATTATACGTATTTCCGGTTAATGGTTAGTAGTTGGTGGTTTGTTTGTAGGGAAGAGGGCGGCCGGTTAACGGTTTTAATTAAGGGTATTTTGGTAGTATCTTTTGAATTTATTTTGCAGATTTTATAGAATGGGCACTCTGCCCAATGGTTGTTTTCATATGTTTTCATATGTTGATTGCCATATTTTGGCGTAACTTTACTCTAAATTTAGTTTAGGCATTATAATAGAAGTTTGACGTATTTGAGAGTTTGGTACGGGTCAACGTGCATATAGGAGTGTTAGTTTTGCGTAATTGTAGTTCATAGAAGTATCTATATTATTACAATTCTACTAATACATTTTGTTTTAACCCAATAACTAGTTTACAGTTAGTAATTTCAGGAAATTTTCGAGCTGCAGGTGCAGCTAATAGTGGATTCACTATGGAATTGTTATGTTGCGATGATTGGTATTGTCTTTTTTATTTTGTTTAGTTAATTACTGAATTTCTACATTGTTTAGGAGGCTGAGGGGTGTTAGTTTGGAGTTAAATTTCAGGAAATTTCTGGAGGCTTGTGTAATAACAATTTTTTTATTAGATGCTGATTTAAAGAGGCAATTGTTGATTACCAATGTCATTGTTAACCATTAAAACTATTTAACCTTTATACTTTCTTCTAGTAGATTAAAGCTGCCTTATCTTATGCCGTATGATCGCTGGGCAACTGGAACCAAGTCGTTCCGCCCTACAAAGGAAAAAAAAGAAAACCATTCCTATCATTCCCTCTTGTTATGGGTAAGCAGCCTGAATGTGATCGGGGTTGTCCGGCACATCCTGTCTGGTACTTGGTTCTACTGCCCAATCAACCAATCATAATAATGAAGTTTTATTTCAGGAAATTTACCATTATGATGGCAACTTAATTAATTAATAAATTTTTAGGATGCTGATTATTTATATCCAAAAAACAATTGTTCTGTCTTGTGCTAACCGCCTTACATTATATTTTCAACTAACAATTTACTAACTACTACTTGACTACTTGACTCCATCTTGGTATATGTAAAAGGGTGTACGGTAGGCCCAGCGAATCTGAGATCTCTCCTTAGCCTTGGCCGTACAATATAATCAAGCAATATGTCTTTTATATTTTTATTATTTCACAATTGCTACTTTTCTTATAATTATTATTCCTTTAGTTTAATATTAAATTTAAAATAATTGAATTCATTAATTTATAAGATTGAAAAAAAAATTATGCAAGGCCGGGCCGGGCGTAAAAAATAAATAAAAATAAATTCAGAAAATTAAAATCCAAAGGATGAATAAAACTCAAATGTATGGTCAGGCAGATTGATACGAGAGGCAGACGAAACAAGACAATAGGCACCCATTTGGTCGCCATCTAAGAACTGAAAGTGTTACATATGCCGAAGCAATGAGAAGCGTAGTCAATAAACCACAGCAAAAATCGATAGATGTAGACATCAGTCAAACATTACAAGATATTCTCATGAAACTAACAAAATTTGATGAGAGGCTACAAAAATTGGAAGATAGCGCATTGGGAGCTAAACCCAAATCCACACAAAAATGAACAGCACCATGAAAATCAAGTGTTAGAATGCTAATGTCTGCATCAACAAGATCTACAAGCAGTCCTCGATATTGAGAATATAGATGTGTGTCTTATTTCGGAAACACATTTTACTAAACAATAATACATAACATATAAAGGCTATTTCGTATACCACAATCATCCAGATAATTCAGCCAGCGAAAGAAGCGCAGTCATCATAAACAAATATCCAACATTTTGAAGAAGCAAAGTATGAAAAAGAAGAAATTCAGGCCACAGTGATTTATATAAAAACCAATAACTTTTCTATTATTGTGACAGGATTTTACTGTCCACCAAGACATTCTATTAAAACAAACAATACTCAGAGTTCTTCAAGCGTCTGGGAAAAAAAAATTCATAATAGGTGGTAACTTCAATGCGAAGAATACTCATTGGAGTTGTAGATTAACTACAAGTAAAGGAAAATAATTACTGATTGCCATTAAAGAAAATGGATGTGAATCCATTTCAACAGGAAACCCAACATATTGGCCAACTGACCCAGGAAAAATATCTGACTTGATCGATTTTTTTTTATAACCAAAAATATTTCTAATAATTGTATGAAAGATGAAGAAAGCCAAGATATGAGCTCGATCATTCCCCGATAGTCCTAACCCTAAGCGAGTATATCATTCAAAAATGGAATAATCCAATACTAAGAAACAAACATACGGGCTGGGAAAGTTTCAACGTACACCTTGAACAAATAATACTTTTGAAAGTTCCTTTAAAAACTATGGATCAACTGGACAAAGAAGTAGAAAAGTTGAGAAAGAAGAGAAATTCAGAAACTAAAAAATGAGTCAGCCAATTTCTACTTAAGTAAGTTGCCAAATGACAGTAATACGGATTATTCGCTCTGGAAAGCAACTAAAACTCTGAAAAGGCCAATAATGCCGATTCATCATAGCAGGAAGTTCTGAAGGATTTGCTAATCATCTTGAAATTCATTTCAACCTCATGAATGTCAAT
The DNA here is from genome assembly GCA_963691935.1 of Nephrotoma guestfalica. Classification (NCBI taxonomy): domain Eukaryota; kingdom Metazoa; phylum Arthropoda; class Insecta; order Diptera; family Tipulidae; genus Nephrotoma; species Nephrotoma guestfalica. Next base: position 229,901,039 of record OY829913.1, on the reverse strand, counting down.
TACGAGAAACATTGAAAGAAAACATAATACAAATTCTTGAATATGTCACACCTACATCGCCTACTGAAGTAACAAACGATATTAAAAACAGTTTAAACTTATAGAAAACACCATGGTTTGATCTGATTACCGGAGAAATAATAAGGCAGCTTCCGATAAAAGAGACGATACAGTTAACTAATATCATAAACTGCATTCAGGTTAAAATATGTGGCAAAATTTTGGAAAGTGACTGAGGTTATCATGATTCCCAACCAGAAAAACCGCCACATTTAATAACACCATATAGGCTTATATCGTTTGCTGTCAATAATGTCTAAAATCTTTGAAAAGTTACTATTAAAAGGACTGAAACTAATAATTGTAAAAATAATAATAATTCCGAATCACCAAATTGGTTTTCATAGTGAGCACTCAACTATTGATCAAGTGCATAGAATATTCAATATCATTGGGAAGACTTTAGCTGAAAAAAAGTTTGTTCCGCAGTATTCCTTGATATAGCGCAGGCCTTTGACAAGGTTTGACACGAAGGTTTAATCTACAGACTTAAATTAATCCCACCTAAACAGTACAGCATAATTATGGAACCGTAGATAACGGAAAGATATTTCAGGTTTAGGCAAGAAGATGAAAATTCTGAGCTTAAGAAAATAAGTGCAGGAGTTCTACAAGGAAGTGTACTTGGGCACTTCTGTATTTACTATACACCCGAGATATTCCAATCCCACAAAACACTATAGCCACTTTCCTCGGTGACACAGCCATCATGGCAGTAGGTGATAACAACCCAGATACAACAGATAAATTACAAACCGCCATAGAGCAAGTACACAACTAGATAAAAAATGACGCATACAATTAAATGAAACCAAATCAGTACATGTCGAGCTTACAAACAAGAGATTAGCACACAAACCAGTATATTTAAATAATCAAGAAATACCACATGCAAACACTTCCAAATATCTTGGTATGACACTAGACGCTAAGCTTCGCTGGAAAGCTCATGTAAGAAGAAAAGAGACGAGTTGAGAATTAAATACAAAAAAATGTATTGGTTACTGGGAAGAAACTCTCATCGATCAACCCCTAATAAGCTTCTGCTTTATAAGCAAGAATTGTAGCCTGTCTGGACCTATGGTATACAGCTGTGGGGATGTACCAAGCAGAACAACAAGGATATTATTCAAAAGAAGAAACATCGTCAACGCACCATGGTTTGTCGGAAAGCGACATCCACAAAAATCTGGGCATAGAATCCATCAAAATCGAAATTATGAAATTTGCTAGAAGTTATGAATAACGGCTATTTCAACGTCTAGCCCACAACAAAAGCGCGATCAAATAATAAATATTAAAGCTACGGAGTACATCGATGGATGAACCCTTAAATTTCAGTAAACTGTAGTAACTTAAATTAAAATAAAATTTCGACTAGATTGTAATAAAAAAAGAAATAATAAAGAAGAATTATATACAAAAACAAATTTTTTTTAAAAAAAAGTAAGGTTTACAATTTTGGAAAAAATCAACAAAAAAGAAAACGCAAAAATATGAAAAAATGAACACCATTGATAATGAGGTCTTCAACTCAAAATTTTAAGAACACATATTCGATATACCTACGACAATAACTATTTCACCTACTCTCATTCTTTGGTCGGACAGTACCATTTAATAAAACCTTTGCACAATTAATGGAGTGCTTGCGAACGAACACCCTTGCCAGCATAATTTGTGCTTTTCCTCTGTTTAAATCAGCCATCCATCGTTTGATGGTTGCTGTAAATGGAAAAGAACCGACGAAGATTAAGGTGTAACGGTTCGTCATGCTCCTGTATAAACCAAGGAAAAATCACGGTACTGTCCAGGTGGTGCAGCACATTGCCGGCTAGGTGGCAGCCGTACGAGGGAGTTCTTTCCACCATTTACCAAGAGCTAGTTATGCTGCTTTAAATATTTCACTTTTAGGAACACTCATCATGTAAACACTACACTATATTCATCGTTCAATGTAACTAGGTTGTGACCGTTGGTATTTTGGTCATTTTCTTAACTCACACCTCCTTAACGTTTGACTTCCGTGTTGGGAAATCCCCTTAAGCGTAGTGTGGTTTCACTTAATTCACCATAATATTTTTTTTAACTTTAATTAATCATATTAAAATTCACCAGTTTTTACTATCAATTTATTCACAACATCACATCTAACTAATTATGCACGTAATGGAAAAGAAACGATCCGACCTAAAAGCACAACTTATTTGTGTAACACACTAGCACAATTGGCGGAAAAAAAAAATATAAGATAAATATATTTAGTTACTTTTAGAAATTTTTAATTTTAATAAATAGTATGCAATATAGTACATATATAGAAAAAAAAAATATAATAAAGAAACGAATTTGTATAAATGTAGGTAAATAAATATGATAATATGCGTAGCGGTATAATAACGTGTATATATGTAAATGTAATGTTAAATATGTAATATAAATATGTAAATGTAATATAATGTAATATAATATAATATAAATAATTATAATAAATAATTAATAAATAAATAGATAATGTTTTAAAATGAAATACTGCATGTGCACAAGATTTGAACCATGGCTCGTAGAGGGTTAACTTTTATTTTATGTAAACGGAATTTTAATTTATTAAGAAACTAATGTAAATGATAATCGCTCTAAACAAATAACAATATTTAATCACTATAACTTAAGTAAATAAAGCATGTAATAATATTAACTCAATTATTTATAATTTTTAATTATAAATTTTGTGTAGTAATTTATATGAAAATAAGTTTTCATTTAAAATCGCCGCATTTTGTCATATTATTCGCGTCAACCAGATATTCTTGCATACGGAAATTTTTCTTTTTTCAATTGGAGGTCACCTAGATGCACACGGAATTTTTGGTAACCGTACTTATATACTTGTACACAAATTGCACACAATAATGTTTAATAAATACGAAATCCGGATATAATTATAGTATATAAGATGTAAAAATATAGAATGTAAAATGTAAAAGGTAACACAACACGCTTACCAAGGAAACGGATAAAATGTACCGCGACTCGATCTTAGTTTTTAGGTTCCGTACACCGTTTCTAAAAATTTTCAATAACATACGAACACATTAGTATATCTATATCACCTTTCAGAAGAAAACCCCGAGAAATTACCTTGATAAGCGTTTAAAAATTAAACAAAATGTCCTATCCAATCCCAGCTGGTTTATGTGTACTCGAACCACTTTACCCAAATCTTATGTATAAATTATGTACAAGCACTACTACTTTTGTGTTTGCCTGTACTTAGGTAATGTTATGATCACTTTATAGAGTTTTAATAATTAATAAATTTTTGTTTTTTATATACTTTCTCACTTTTAAATAGGTACACAGCTGACGAGTCGCTTAATGATTTGTGCGATGGTAAGCCAGCTAATGATTAGACTGAAGATTTTATTTAACTTTTCGGTTATGTTTGCGAGGGGAAATCAAAATGTTTATCAAAATGTTTAATCTACCAAAATCTAGGTGTCTCAATTATGTACTGTACTCCACGAAAGTATCTTACCTACGCACGGCAAAAGTTGTGTGTGACGCAGTGATTTTTCCTACTTGCTATGCGACTTCGGCAAATTGTAACAGACTACTGTTACAAAGGTAGCTTGTAGTGTATTAAATTTTATATGTTGTGCCCCTTCATATTTGTGATTATTGCGAGGATAACTCCTACCTGCGATTAATATTTCATATACTATTTGGTGAGCTGGCACAAATATTCTATGTTATACGTAAAATATCTAAATTAAAATCCATTAAACAACAATACACATATCTAATAATTTCCGTTAGTTTAACCCGCTCAAATAATAATCGAATATGAATTAAATCCCCTCGTGAATATAATGATGAATGTACATTTTTGGTTGTATACAAAATATAATGGAAACCGCTTCAATAAATTTTTGATAGAAATAAATGAATTCTGTTGTCAGTCAAAATATTAAATTTTGATTTTAAATATTATATCCATACACATACGTACAACACAATCTTAATTCCCATGTGATTTTATTATACTCGTATGTAGCTTCTACATGATGTATACGCAAAATCGAATATTGGAAAGGCACATTATGTGCGTATATCCTATTTTTAGAAATTGAGTTTAGCCAAAATTTGAAAATACCCTAAATTTGCGATGGCCATAAAAGTTTATTATCTATTTTGTATGTGTTTAAATATATGTATTTGGTTGTCCGTCTTCAAGTTTAAATTAAGATTCATATTTTTTCTCTAAGGAAATGAATAAACTCTGCTCACTTACCAGATAAGGTTCAAAAACTGAATACTGAAAATGTTTATCCAAATTGATTATGTCATTGTGTGGTATCGAACATTTAATAATATTCTCTTAACCTACATATTAAATGTGACGAAAAATAGTGAATATCACATAATTTGACTCCACCGCAGATTAGAATGTCAAATCAATATAACTAAAGAAAATACAAGGACCAATTCGAAATATTTTCATACTCGCTACTTGTACTCATATATACATGCAATATATGTACATAAATAGGCTAATGTACTAAATATTTATAACCCGGAAACTATTTTTGTGGTTCTTTTTAAAAACACGCAAAATCCTTTTTTCATTAATTATAATGTAACAATATGAATTTCATATTCATATGTAAAATAAAAATAAAATTCTGTTACATACAAGTATATGAAACCATAATATTTTTAAACCAGATTTTGGTCAACTAATTATTTAAATTACGGCAAAAAGCCCAACAAATTAACAAGTATTATTAACATTTTTTGTAGCAGTGTGTAATATGTGCTCATTTTATATCCATATGTAGCAGTATATATTTATATGAATACATGTATGAACGATTAACAAGTAATGATTTTACTCACATCATAATAAAGCGTTATTGCAGGATACATTTCAATCGAGATTTATTATTTTGTTATTAATTAATATTTTTTGTTAACACAATGATTTAATCTATACATTTTAAACTTTGACTGAAAATTGTTTAATTAATCTTGAGTAGTTAATTCAAGTTGATGAGTGTGCCAACTTTTGTTACAATTGTTTCAAAACACCACAAAATAATTGGTTTACACCGTGCATGCTCGGCCTTTCAAATTTTACTCTGCAATAAATGTCAGTGTTGAACGGTTGTGTTCTGACTCCAATGTATAATTTAGAAAAACAATCAACAAAACTACTGTGGTATTTATTCGTCTTAGGCCCTGTCCCAAACACCGACTTATTTGCTTATACCGACTTATTCAAATAAGTCTGCTATCGAGGTGACTTATTTTGAAAGCAGAAAACTTATTTGATCATGTAAACATGGAAATTTCATTTGTTCATGCAAACATGAAAAGTTGTCAAATATTATTAATATTTTGGAAACATTAGTTATTAATAAAATTAATTTAGCAAAATTATACATTACCAAAATTAATACGTGATAAATATGAAAAGAAAGCAATATAATACTCGTTGTAAGTATATCTTGAAAATTATTAAATAAAATATGAATTCATAGCCTCAATTTAAAAGTTTTGTTATTTTCAATAATTCTAACTGAATGTTTAAACAATATTATATTTAAATATAGTTATTATTACAATCAATTTAATAATACGACATACAAATATAATGTAATTAATTATATTTTATATTACAGGGACTGAAGAGGAAACTTTTAGCCTCATTGATGCTAGAATAGCAAAAAATGAAGAATTTAAAAAAAAACAATGTCAGTTTCCCGTAGTATGGAGGTAAATTTTGTGCCCAACAATTTTAATTTATTTATTGAAAATAAAATATTCTCTTTATTTTTAGATCTATACAAGCTTCAACACCATTATTGTGTGAGCGTACATCCGCGGAGTGCATTAAAAAATGGAAGAATTTGGTAGATAGTTACAAAAAGATTAAAGATCCAAAAACTGGTACTGAGCCAGCAACAACTAATGCATCAAACTGGCCCTATTTTAATAAGATGAACGACTTTATGGGAAACAAACATAATATTCGGCCCGGAAACGTGATTGAATCTACGACATTTAAACCAATATCCCAGATCAATTTAGACGACTTAATCGAGTACGATCCAGAAAGCGATGAAGCTTTACTTGATACATCATTGTGCTGCGAACCAATAGCAAGTACCAGCCAAACATCACAAATTCCAACAGCACAAATTTCATCAAATCAATTCAAGACACATTTTTATGTTTTTATTTATTATATAATTCATTAAAATAAATTGTTTTTTGTACATTTTAATTTTTTTATTTTATTATTTAATAACAAATTACTAAAACATTTGTTGTTTGCTATAGCTGTCAAAATAAGGCAGCAAAATCGTTTGGGACGACTTGACCGACTTATTCAAGATGTCATCAAATAAGTTTGAAATAAGTCGCTGTTTGGGACAGGGCCTTAATTATAAATTTCTTTCTTTTATTCACAAAATAATTTTTATTCAACAAATTGATGAAGCTGCTCTGCGGTCAAAAAGTAAGTGAACGAGAAAAGCAAAGTTCAACAGCTTGAGCTTATCAGCATATAAAAAAGCGGTAATCTAAATTTAAATAAATATGCTGAATACTTGTGCTGCCACTTATTAGTTAAACTATTCAAACATAGAGCGCTATTTAATCATATCAACTGCCGATAAAACAATTTCCTACATTATCGTGAATGTAAATGACAATTCTAAATGTTAAGGTCAACAGAACAACTGCTTTCATTCAACATTTTTAGGTAAGTAAAATTGATTTAATAAAAATTAATTTATAATAACTAATTTACAATTAAAAAATAATTAAAAGGAATTCAACTTTAACTAAATATAAGATAAGTAACATTAATTACAATTCATTTTGTTTACTTGTATTACATCATTATTTAATAATTTTTTTTCTGCTTTTGATCCTGAACATCCCGCGCCGGTTGGCTCACCAAAGCCGGCAAGTAAAATACATATTTTTGTAACTGGCCTCTTAATTTCACCCAGTTTTTTTTTGATGATGACAACTCTGATTAATTCATCCTGACCTGGAATGACCGATATAATACGTCCCATGAACCATTTTGTAGGTGGAACATCATTATCCATCACTACCACCAGATTTCCGATGCTTGGATTCATTGTGGGATACTTCCACTTATGTCGTTGCTCTAATTTTAATATATCGCACATGTAGAACAAAAATGACACAAGTCAAAAAAGGACATTTTTCAGGAGAAGAAAACACGCTTTTACGGAATTAACTGGTATTTTTTTAAAACTAAATAAGCTTAGGAAATAAACAAACTAACCGATGGTGTTTATCTGGACTACAATTAGCTGTATTATTTTAAGTTATGTCACCTTTGAAAAAAATTTCAATATAAATGATCCAGTTGTGACATTTTTGGTGTGAAGTTCTCATTAGAAATATATAAAAATTTGGAGTTGCGACAGAAGTTTAGAATACTTCTGAATAAAAGAGCACACATCTTTATAAAATTAAAATAATCTTTATTAATAAAATCTTTAATAATAAAAAACAGCCGTACTTTCAAAATGCATCACAAAAAAAATTAAGTGTTAATTCAATTAAAATAGAAACAGGTACTTTTCCAAAAGTATCATTAAAATAAAAAAAAAAAAAAGAAAAGTATACTCTTGAAGCTGAATCAAGCTTATTAAAATTCAAGAATTTGTTTAAAAAACGAATCGTAATTAATTCTAGGGATAATATTTTTATTAAAAAGGTCTTGTATATAAAGGGTGATTTTTTTGTGGTTAGGATTTTCATGCATTAGTATTTGACAGATCACGCGGGATTTCAGACAAGGTGTCAAAGAGAAAGATGCTCAGTATGCTTTGACATTTCATAATGAATAGACTTACTAACGAGCAACGCTTGCAAATAATTGAATTATATTACAAAAATCAGTGTTCGGTTCGAAAAGTGTTTCGCGATTTACGTCCGATTTATGGTCTACATAATCGACCAAGTGAGCAAACAATTAATGCGATTGTGACCAAGTTTCGCACTCAGTTTACTTTATTGGACATTAAACCAACCACACGAATGCGTACAGTGCGTACAGAAGAGAATATTGCGTCTGTTTCTGAGAGTGTTGCTGAAGACCGTGAAATGTCGATTCGTCGCCGTTCGCAGCAATTGGGTTTGTGTTATTCGACGACATGGAAGATTTTACGCAAAGATCTTGGTGTAAAACCGTATAAAATACAGCTCCTGCAAGAACTAAAGCCGAACGATCTGCCACAACGTCGAATTTTCAGTGAATGGGCCCTAGAAAAGTTGGCAGAAAATCCGCTTTTTTATCGACAAATTTTGTTCAGCGGTGAGGCTCATTTCTGGTTGAATGGCTACGTAAATAAGCAAAATTGCCGCATTTGGAGTGAAGAGCAACCAGAAGCCGTTCAAGAACTGCCCATGCATCCCGAAAAATGCACTGTTTGGTGTGGTTTGTACGCTGGTGGAATCATTGGACCGTATTTTTTCAAAGATGCTGTTGGACGCAACGTTACGGTGAATGGCGATCGCTATCGTTCGATGCTAACAAACTTTTTGTTGCCAAAAATGGAAGAACTGAACTTAGTTGACATGTGGTTTCAACAAGATGGCGCTACATGCCACACAGCTCGCGATTCTATGGCCATTTTGAGGGAAAACTTCGGCGAACAATTCATCTCAAGAAATTGTCCGGTAAGTTGGGCACCAAGATCATGCGATTTGACGCCTTTAGACTATTTTTTGTGGGGCTACGTCAAGTCTAAAGTCTACAGAAATAAGCCAGCAACTATTCCAGTTTTGGAAGACAACATTTCCGAAGAAATTCGGGCTATTCCGGCCGAAATGCTCGAAAAAGTTGCCCAAAATTGGACTTTCCGAATGGACCACCTAAGACGCAGCCGCGGTCAACATTTAAATGAAATTATCTTCAAAAAGTAAATGTCATGGACCAATCTAACGTTTCAAATAAAGAACCGATGAGATTTTGCAAATTTTATGCGTTTTTTTTTAAAAAAAAGTTCTCAAGCTCTTAAAAAATCACCCGTTATATGCAGGAACCAATCTTAATGCGTTGTTTATGCTTTCTCCAGATTTATTTCTCCTTATATTTCGTACGTGGACTTTGCTGTAGGTTGATTCTTCGTACGAAGTTTTATAGTAAAAAAGTAATGCATCTTTCTTTTCAACTCGAAGAACCTTTATGTCATGCCACTTCACCTGTTTTCTGTCGGAGTTAATAATAAAATTATTCCCCCACTCTTCCTGAAGCGTTTTCAAATCATAAAAATACTCATAAGTTAGCTCATGAACCCGATATGGAGGACCATTTTTTGCTGTTCGAATAAGTGTAGCATACTGCTGGACTTGATTTTACGTATCTTTTTACCTGCTTTTCTATTACGCTATGTACATTGTCGCTTTCATTTTGAGAATGGCCTCGTATTAGAAATTTATGTTTTATGCTTGGAATTTTGAAAGTATTAACCGCGTAGGAGTAAGCTGAGAGTGCAAATTTATTTTTTTGCTGCCCACAACAATTGTCAGAGTAAAATATTATATCGAGGTTTGCATTGTTTGCATTTTCAGCCATCACTTTCAGATATCGTAGGACACACCGATTTCCATCGCACCACGTTTGCCCTCCGTTTCATTCCAAAAGTAGCACTCTACGTTTTTAGCATTCAGATCGCTAATGGTAAAATTCTAGCAGTTTATTTCGCTTTTGTATTAAAACGAGGAGCCTAGCCCTCTAGGCAATGGCAACCTGCCTGCAAATCGTATATAGCAAATGTGCGCTATTAGGGTTTGGTTTGTCATTATCTTTTTCCGCGCGGGACAAAGTTTTCTCTTTCTGGTGAATTGTGTAGCTATCTAATAATGGTTTTTTCCCCTCTTCAGCAGCATTTTTAAACGACTCACATAGATCATATTGATTTTTTTAGGACGTAGAAAGATTTGTTGTATTCTTCTCTAAATATGCGATTGAACATACTCACATGTACAAATGGAAGGCTTTGTTCCTCACGTTGCTGCTTATAGTCACGATATATATCTGCGATACTTATGAAATTTTTTACGCTTTCTTTAAGTTCGGGTTCGATTTTAATTTGTTTTCCATGCTTTCCTCTCCTTTCGCCCTTTAGGGTTCCTGTGTCGCTCTTTGAAATTGCTGTCCGTATAGGTCGGTCATTGATATCGGTCATTGATGTGGTGGCTTTAAAAAAACTCTTGCAAACTCGTATGCGCTTGTCATCTTAATCGAAAAAGAAGGCTAAATTCAAATTACGAAATTCATTTGTGGAGGAATATCGATACTTTGGCTTTATTTGATCTGTGTGTCTTAATATAAACTCTCTCTGACTCTGAAGGTCTGCTAATTTCCAATAGTTGTTGAATAGTTTTTCACGGCAGGCAGGATTAACTTTGCTAGTACAGCTTAACCTACGTTTATCTCCACATCCAGGCCGTAGTTTTTCGCGGGAAAACCTTTCTTTGACTTTGAGGCCGAAATGTAGGCTTCCCCAGAATTTCTTAATAGTTTTGACTTTTTGCTAATCCAGTTTTCAACCTGTCGCTTCTTTTTTCTTCATTTTTTGGCCACATTTTGTATATAATGTTCATTTTCAGAAGCAGGTTCGTACTGATTTGTATTTTGATTTTCAGAACTGTCCATTGAATTTGATTCACTATCTATAAAATCAGGATCCTCATCAGACTCATCTATATCACTTTCATTGCTGTGTGTTGGTGACTCAAAACGTATTTGATTATTTGATTTAGTTAATCGTATCTTTGTGAGATCAGCTGAGTTTTGTGTAGCAGTGAAAACATTATCGGAGACATTTTCAGGCAGGTTTCCAGTCTCAACTCGTATCGGGGACACACTTTTAGGATAGGGTTGAAAATAATATTTATCAGTATCTGATGAACCCTCATTAAATGATAAAATATTTCTTCCATGACTGTTGTCTGTAACAACACCCGGCACATTAACACGTAAATCATTTGCAGCTTGAGTAGCGTCTGAACATCCTGACTCATTTTTATTAAAGGATTCAAACCTTGATATCGAATTCATACTTTGTACGTCCAAACTATTTAGATATTGATTTTTTTGCGTTACTATTTCTTGACGGATTTCCATTATTTTTGCAAACTGATGTTGCCATTTGTACCATTTGACTTGCACGATGCGACGAATTCATTATTATGATGCTAGTAGTACTGAAAATAATTTAGTCAAATTATTCCGACAAAAGTGACACAACTCGAAGTATGTTAAAAATAGAAGCCCAACTGAGGTTTTTCAAAAATTTGATTAATCAACATATCCGCACTTTTATATTCTAAAATGGCTCAGTTTAAAATCTAAACGTTTTAAAGTCAGTGAAACTGAGAAAAGTAAAATATCATTTAACATCAAGAGTCAAAATGCGTAATAATGATCGTACGAAAATGACAACACAAAATAATTCAAGTACTTTTATTTACCCTTTCCGACAAAAATGACACAACTTGATTTACAACAAATTGCGGAATATACTTCACTCAACAAAAACGAATTAGCTCGAGAAATATAATTATTTTTTCTTTAAGTTTACGCACTAAAATGATACAACTTAAAATATGACGGTTTTATACTTAACTCGATACGTATCCGTTTGAAGTTTTAATCACAACTGAAGTTGTGTCTCTTTTGTTACAAGTGTTCAAAATGCATTTTATAAGACACAAATATCAGGTGTAGGAAAACAAAAGAGTTTATTAAATTCTCAATTATGGAAAATTAGAGTAAAACGTAATGATGAATCTGAATATACTCTTAACGGGAAAACCCGATTTTTTGAGTTGTGTCATTTTTGTTCTACATGTGCGATATATTTTTTGTGTCATCTCTGCCAAAAATGCTGGACCATCCTTTGAATGTGCTGCCAACGTGATAACCGGTTCTCTTTTAAAGATAGCAGATTGGGTTCCGGTATTAGATTAATAGGATGTCCAATTGACAAATGACCTGGTGTGAGGGGGTCCAATTCATCCGCTGACATCTCACAAAGTGGTCGTGAAGGATTGCTTCTATTTCGATTAACAAAGTCAAATTTCTTCATAGGTAAGCCGTGATTCTCCAAGTACCCGCTTCAGGTAAAATTTTGTTGATTTAATGGCTGCCTCCCATAACCCACCAAAGTTAGGAGCAGCAGGATGAATAAAATGCCATTCGATGTTGTTTGTAGTGATGTACCTCATAATTACCTTATCTTTAGATATCATTTCTAAATTTCGTTGTAGTTCCTTTTGGACACATTCAAAATTCGTTCCGTTGTCACTAAATATGTGACTGCAAATGCCGCGCCAAGCATGGAATGGTCTTAAAGCTGCCAAAAATGCTTCCGTTGTCATATCGCCGACTAATTCCAAATGTACAGCCTTGGTCGCCATACACAAAAAAGTGCCAAATATGCTTTGATTAATTTAGCACCTCGCAATTTGGACGCTTTATTAAACATAGGCCCTGCATAATCCACCCACGTGGACAATAATGGACGATGCAATGTGACTCTGCATTGCGGTAGTCGACCCATCAGTTGATGTTGTTTCACCTACAACCGGACACATTTAACGCATCGCCCAACGACTGCTCGATTTTGATCCTTGCATCTGAGTATGTGAAATTTATGCTTCAGAGTTGACATTAAAATAGTTTGGGCTGCATGGAACTATGCAAATGTTCTTTGGGTCGTCTCATGATTTATTTATTTTTAACAGCCATGTGTCTCATCATTTGAAATTAATTTTTAATGCGAACTAGGATAAATATTCTTGGGTAATTTATTGTTTATCTAATTTTTCAGTTAAAATTTAATAATTTTCGATATTTAGGTGATTCGGGAAACGCTCTATAGCCGTGGCTGATTGCATCTTTCCCTAGATCAAGTGCACATGTCTATGTAAGAAGTTCCGTGGAACGATGTATTGGCCTCCTTTAAGTTCGTTTTAGGTGTTTATTTATTACGAAAAGTATTTCTAATAGTAATACGTAACAGAATATATTTTTTATTAATAGATGATTAATGAAAGAACGCGGCATTCGGTACGAGCCAAACATTGTGGGCCATATGATAAACACATGCTGTATATTACACAATATAATGATATCGGTGACACCAACTGCTGCTGAAGAAGTGGAAATGTCAGAAATTCTAGAAAGAGACCGTCGAATGCAATCTGACATTGATGGCCTTTCCAGTAAACGAGTCGATACGTGAAAAGGGAGTTCGTAGCCGAAACTGGCTAATGAACAGAATTTTATTATTAAATAATTAAATATTTTTATTTTTGTTAAATTCATTTTAATAAAAGAAAATTCATTTAAATAAAATAAAATTATAAATAAATACTGTTAAATTTTAATTGAGATTAATCTTTTCATATATTTTTGTCAATAAGGTGCTATTTGTCTCTAACGCTGTAAGGATTTTCCGTAATATTTCAATAGTATTAATTTGGTTCTCCATTGAACGATCCACTGCTGAAGCTAAGTAAGGACTTCTTCGCGCTGTAGCATTACCGGATGGGGCAGATTGACCTATACGTGCTGTACTATGTTTTACTACTATAGTTATATTGGTATTGATCTTAGTGTGGATAAGATAATCGATGTGACTTCGATTGAGTTGGGTGGCTCTGGGAGTAAATGAAAACGTATGAATCGCTGAGGATGTAGTTGTGGGCTGAGGAGCAGTATTAAGCGGAGCATCCTATTCTAGATTTGTTCTAAGCTCGATAGGATCTTGACCTGACATCAATGAATTATATATATATATATATATATATATATATATATATATATATATATATATATATATATATATATATATATATATATATATATATAGATATACTTCAAAATCTTCCGGCCCGAAAGATATAGTGAAATTCTCGGATTGCTGGCAATTTAGGAGTTTATTAACATACTAGTAATAATTGCAAAACAATTAATTTATTTTAATGAACTTCTTACCACTAAATCTAGACCTACTTCTGGAACATCAGGAACGTGAAACATTTTTATGCCCATCATATTCATAATACGTTCCTCTTCCTCATTAAACGTAATGTTTGCGGATTTGCCCTCTCCAGTCGCAGTACTATATTGCCTTAATTTAGTCGCTTTATTTTTTACTGCAACACGAAGGCCCTTCCATCACTTCAAACATCAAAACATGTCTAAATTAATGTTCAAATTAAACCAATAAAATATACATTTGCACTAACTTTTTTCCACTGTACAATTGATTTTGATGGCCCAATTGCATTTAATTTTGTTGGATCTGCTCCCAAACACTGAGTTAATTATGTTCCTTGTGGAGATTGGAATCGACCCTTAATAAATTCTAATTTCTATTCAATCAAATTTATCAACATGGTTTTTTGTCTCTTTGTTACTCGTCCCATTTTAATTTTTTATTTTAAAGAAAATATTTGTGTAAATACTGAAAAATATAAAAATGACAAAATAAAAAATAAATAAAACTATATATTGGCAGTATGTATTATCTTACCGACATCCAATTCAAACAAACTTTATTCTTTTTGACGTTTAGTATGAAAATATAACCTAAAAATCTTGTCGCCTTTCTTCTCGCTATGTAAATGGTCGAAAATAAAAGCGAGATCGAGTGTCTACTCGCATAGTGCATAATCGCTTTTACTCGCTTTTAGCTACAAGTCGCTCAAAAAAGGCGACTCACTGTGTGTAAACTCCCAGTCCTGATGATGACCTAACAATTCGAAATCGATCGAGGTAAAAATCCCCTGATATTATATTCCAAAATTTATTTTTGCGAAACAAAAAACAAGTGATTATAAAAAAAATGTATTTATTAAGTATACTTTTCTTTAGTAGGTAGTCTTAATTTAAAAATTTTAAAAACTGGCTCCTCCTACAAATTTATAATTAAAACATAAATTATTTTTTGTTTATATTATTAATTTTGTACTGATATTTGATAATTACGAGTAATAACTACGTTTAAGTTTCTACAGCCAGTTTTGTAGTGAATTAGAATATGCAATAAAGATTAAACGCTTGTCTGTATCTTAAACTTATAAATAAAAATACAAATTTAAAGTTGTCCATATGTGTATTAGAAATATAAGTGTATACTGTACATAAATGTTTAATTTTGCAAAACAAAAACAAAACAAACAAATACAAATGTATAAATAAAACTTGTATAATCAATAATTATATAAAAATATTCTGCAGCTGGGTTTTAAATTAAATCGATGAATCTAATCAAAATCAAATACATACCTACGTAGCTCTGAACCAATCATTCCTTCAATGAAGCGACGTTGCGATTCTTATCTCCTGCAATTAGTGGTGGAAAATCTCAGCGATTCTTCAGTGCATGTACAACTAAGATCTAAAATCTTGTAACTGAAAAGGGAATGGACTTGCTGAAAAGGGGCCTACGTAAAAATCTCGGTGCATATATCTACTCATATATAATGCCCATGTTCAGCTAAATGATACATCAGTAATAAACTGTCTAAAAAGTAAAAACCAACGGTAGTGCTGCTTTCTGCTACCTTGCAATCTAAACAGAAACATTTTAAGTTCGTGGTTGTAGAACTGTTTAATAAATCAATAATACGAAGAAAATAAACGTGACGATGCGGTAGGAGGTAATATCATAATAGTATGCGAAATCCGTGGTTAATGTTTTTTCAACGGGGAAAGCCAACAAATACATCCGGGACGATTTGAGGTGTACGAGTGAGGCCAACTAAGGTCGCAGGATCTTTGAACTGTATGGTGACCTAATCATTTTTTTTTCATTTTTGGGCACCCAAAGAGTAAACTTAATTCAATGGTGCTAGTCCCATTTCAAAGTTAGTCCTTGTTTTTGAGATATTGCTTTCGACATGTTTTGGCTCTGAGTCATAAATTTGTCAAAATATACACTCATTTTCACGTTGATAGCTCTCGAACCATTAAGATTTTCGATTTGCTTTCTTCAGCAAAGTTGTTGCGCAGCTAAAACAAACAACTTTGCCGAACATATCAAGTCCGAAAAACTACATCTGCATTCACATTTTTGTGTAATTTTCTTTTTTCTTTTCATTTCGACAAAAAACACTATTATTTTTTGCCCATTTATTGAATTTAAATCGATTGAAATCGATCGAATAAACATCGCATCGACAAATATAGGTACAATAGAAACTGTTTGAAATAAAATTAAATCGATTTAGTTGATTTTATGGTGATTTTTCTTGATTTTTTTAATTTTAATTTTCCGATTCGTTCGTGTCGTCTTCGGGATCTTTTTCCTCTTGCAAATTCCAACAAATGTTACCCACGAGTGCATGTAGCTTTTTGCCGCTGTACCAATGTTCGAGCCTTCCCGTTACTTGGTGAAAACGCTCGCCGTGCTCATCGAATTCGGCTGGTGATTGTTCAGCGAATTTTTCCACATGACAATACAAAAAAAGTATTTTTAATGACATTCGAACGTTTATATTATGAAAAGCGACAAGCATATTTTCAATATATTTTCGCCAATCATCGATTAATTCCGAGAACATTCTTAATAACTTCTTTTACACATTTCCATGCACTAGCTCTCGTTCACTGAGAGCATTTTCAAGTATTCCCTACTTAGATTCGAATAGATTCAAACACCAACCATCTTTTATTTTCATTCCACTTAACCGTGGAAAAATGCGGCGCAATTAGATGAACACATTTCCATCTGGATTCAGCGGTTTTATAAAATTTGTAACTACTCCAAGCTTGATATGAAGTGGTGGTAACAATATTTTTTCAATTGGCACAAGTCAACGATGTCGTCGTATCGCAAACTAATGTTCTCACGTAAAGCCCAGTTCCGTTCGTTATATTGGTCGCCTTTAAAACGTGTATTCCATAAACACATAAAACACATGTTTTTAGTGTAACCCAATTGCACGCCTCTTAAAAGAGCTATCACTTTCAAATCTGCACAAAGTTTCCATTGATGGTCATTGTATATATTTAATTAAATCAATGATTTTTTTCATTGATGATAAGTTTCCTTCGTGTTTGTGCAGAGTGCAATTCGAATGGAATTTTTTGAGTTGGTAACGTGAAGGAGAGAACTGCTTCGGATTTATATGCATTGTGGATAGCAAACCACGGATATCAATGTAAAAAGCGAGTGAATTATTCTCAATTAATTTAAAAAAATCGTAAAGTGTCGATTTATTGTTCCATATATCCGAACATTTGGAGCCAAAATGTTCACTTGTTTTAAATCCTTTGACAAAAGAAATACTTGCTGCTTGTTAGTCAGGGAGCCGTACCATAATTTCCAAACGATTTTGCAAGATGTCAATGTGATTGCATGGCGCAGTGACATTTGATGGTTGATATATTAATGCAGATGTTTCTCCGGTTTCATCAGATTCAAATGTTGGTGGTAAATATTCTTTATTTGGGTTTGATCTTTCCGGATCAGGAATTTCATCAGAATGCGGCAGCGGTAGTTGAGCATTTGTCGTTGCAGTGCAGTGTATGACAAAGAACCAATTTTTTGCTGTTTGTACCGAGAATATAATTCATGCACCCATAACTTTGAACTGGAGCATGTCCTTGTGGATCTATCCATATCATCGGGACACCAAATGACATTGCGGCTTCAGTGTTTTGCCATCTATGTAGATGGAAAATACATGCCGTACGAACAAAAGACGGCGTCCAATTTACACCACTAATAACATTTTGTGAAAAGTATAGTCGATATAAATCAGCGGTTTCATCACTTATTTTGCGGCGATTGCTCTTAATTGTAAATTTTTCACACACATAACAATAGTACTTTAGTTTAAAACACCCATTTTTTATTTCACAAGCCGATTTTCACTTTATTTTTTGTGTTCTTTTGTCACTTTATATATTTAAATGAAAAACTTTTTATTTTTAATTTTATATTGTTGTGTTTAGTTCCGGCACTATCATACAGAAGCCATAGATATTTGGGCGTGTACAGTATGGCCAACCTTTCAGATCTCACGGACTGTGGAGTGCGAGATACTTTGCACTACGTCTCTGATCCCTTTGCGATAACAGCAGCACTGTTGGAGCACTTGTTAAGAGAAAGCTTTATTGAATCCCAAATTCTTGGATATGCAGATGATAGCGTGCTTCTTAGTCGAAGACCAAATGAATAACAATTTAATATCGCTTATCCTCCACGCGAAATGACTGGTTCTAAAAGTGAAAAGCAACAAAACTTAATGTATATCAACTCCAAGGAGCATCCATACGTTAAATCTCGGAACGAGCGACCATAACATTGACAGCGTGAAAGACTTCAAACATCTCCGGTCAGTTATAACATGGACAAATGATGTCTAGTCAGATATTAAAGCCCGCATTGCAGCCGTATATCAAATTTTGTACGTGCAATCCAGTGTAAACTCGCACTTTACAAAACACTTATAAGACCTGTGCTAACTTTTAGAAGCTGGAGTTGGACCTTGAATACTTACGATTTTAGAAAATTATTTATATGTGAAAGGAAAATCCGAATCCATTTATGGCCCAGTTAAGGTTGCGAATAAAAAATATCGGATTCAAATGAATTTCGAAATTAAACGTCTACGTGGAGGTTGTGACATTATCGGATTCATTAAATCCAACCGAGTTAGATGGTTGGGCCAGGTTGAAAGATTACCTTCACATCGAATGATAAAAAGAATGCCCATCGACAACCAATCGGCGTACGTCGCACGGAAGAACCTATACTACGCTGGCCCGACGACATCGGGCAAGACCTGTCGAGATAGATGGAAGACCACCAGGCAGACGTCAAAATTCCTTCGTGGGTTATGAAAGCTAAAGAGAGAGAGAGGGAGGGGAATTTAAAAACAAGAACTAAAAGAACATCCAAAGAATATAAAATATTTTTTTATTGTATTGGAGAGTTGCAGCATATAAGTAAAGAAGCAGTAATATTTATACAGGGTGGCTGAGACCAAGTGTTACCAAATGAAAACGCTGTAATTTTTTTAATTTTGATTATTTTTTATTGAAATTTCGTGGAATATGTTGAAAACATATTACATTTTATGAAAAACATGTTACTGCTCGATATGACCTCCTTTGGCTCTGATTATTTGATTCAATCTTCCATAGAAAGCATTGCATGCTGACCGAACGTGAGCTTGCGGAATTTTATTCCATTCTCGAACAAGAGCTGACTTGAATGCATCAACACTTTCGTATTTTTTAGTGGACACCTTACTCTCCAAAATGGACCATATGGAGAAATCCATGGGATTCAAGTCTGGTGAATATGGTGGCCATTCATTCGACGAAATCAGCCGCGGAACGCAATTTTGTAAAAATTCCTGTGTCGCTCGAGCTTTGTGTGACGGTGCCGAGTCCTGTTGGAATGTCCAACGGTTCGTACCAAAGTGTTTACGTGCCCAAGGTAGCAAAGCATCGTTTAGGATCTTTTGGCGGTACACCTCTTGGTTTTCCTTAACTCCATGTTCGATGAAAACCAGAGGAGTGCGTCCATCTGCAGTCACTGCAGCCCAAACCATAACATAAGCTGGTGATTGCTTGCGCATGGCAACTCTTGTGTCCAAATTATCGTTGGACTTGTACTCTAACCAAACACGATCATTTTGTTTATTCAAATACTGTAGAATGGTGAAAATTTTCTCATCAGAAAAGACAATTTTTGGAATCTCATCACGTTCGGCCAAGGCCTTCAATGCTCGTGTTCTTTCAAGCCAAACTTTTTGTTGTGCCTCCGTAAGATCTTGAACTCTTTGTATCTTGTAGAACTTCAAGTGTAGTTCATTTCTCAATATGGTTTGAATGCGGTATCGTGAAACATGTAGACGTGCGGCTAATTGATTGGCACTTTGACGAGGATTTCGTTGGATTCGTTTCTTCACATTTCGTATCATTTCTTTTGATGTTGCTGTCTTTTTAGGACCGCCTCTGTTGCGTTTAGCGACGCTACCAGTTTCGTTGTATCGAGTTATGGTTCGATACACAAACATTTTATTCACATTCAAATGCTGGAGCTGACGAACTATTGCTGTTTGTGAATTTCCACCCAAATACAGTGCAATTACACTATTACGTTTGAATTCCATTACGATTTTTTTATGAAGATATTAATTTAGAACAATTAATTGTTGACCACATGTAAACAACTAACCAAACTTCAATCTGTCAAAAAATTTACGCGCGAAAATGACAACTACACAAATGACAGCAGAGTGAAGTCAGTAACATTTGGTCTCAGCCACCCTGTATATTCCAATAATTGAAATACAATTATAATAATTATAATATCGAAATTGGCAGTGCTTGACTTCCGAAATGAATTAATTTTAAAATGAAATTAATTACTTCAAAATAAATTTTATTTGTAAGAGCAAATTTTAACCAATCACAAACCTCTAAATCTGCAATACACGTTTTATCTCACGTTCAAACAGCATCAATTAATTCGTGTTCAATTAACTATGTAGCGGGTAGTTTCTTCAACTATAAGAAACTCCGCACAATTACTCTCAACGGACAATCCTCCGTTCACATAATTCTTGATAAATGGACAATTCTCCATATAAAGAATTATTCCCAAAATATACAACAATCTTGTATACACAAATTATGTACATCACCACTTGTACATAGATATCGTACAACAACACTTGTACATAACGAAATTGGTGTAATCAAAATAGAATTGAAAAATTATATTTTGGTTACATAACAATCTAGAATATGCACCTCTACAATCATATCATTTAGAGATGCATACAAATCGTATTGATTTTGCATAACCAAAATCAAGTAAAACGCACCTACACATCACCATGCCATCGCTCAAGAGATGGCATGGCAATCATCTATGTTTATGGAAACATATTTTATAAAGGGTGCACCAAAAACATTTTGGTGCATGTAATATTAAAAACCAGAAAATCAGGTTTTGATTTTTGGTTTTATTTTTAATTTTACGCAAGAAGACAAAAAAAAAATTATCTTCTTCCTATTATATTTTTGGACATTGCCGGAGCAACACACACACGCCGCCGCAGACACATCATCACTCATCGACATAAAACAAATTTAATTAATTAAATAAAAAATTTATTTAAATTAAAAAATTATTTTCGTGTTTTTATTTTAAATTATTATTATTAAAGTGCTACATAATACCAACGCGATAACTACATCTTAGGGTAAGAGGAACGATCAGAAATACCAGATTGGTATCATTGTCAGTGAGAGAGTCAGAGTCCCAATCTATTTCGTTTACACAGAAAATTGGAAATCTCACAGAAGAAAATATCGATGATCTATTTATTGATTATTCAACATCAGGTTAATCGGGATTTCCAACCGAAGCTTTTATAATAGGTTCGGCTGCAACCCCAGTAACCACAACATTGGCTACATTAATGCTAGAGTCTACCTTATCAACAATAGTGTTTTATTCACCAGAGACAATCTCTGTACCAACACCTTCGCTAGCAAGAAGGCAGAGAAAATCACAGTATATATATTCGATGAAAAAGGATATGTCATTAAAAAATCAGCAACAATCAAAATCTGTCTTATGATATATACGATATTTGACATTTTCAAAATTTAATAGATTGAATTGTCGATTTGTCCAATGAACACCATGGAATCACCATTTATTATTTGAAAGTATAGCGTATACGCAAATTGTCAGTTTTTCAAATTATAAATTAATGATCCTACCTCAATGATAATTGCAACCATTTCTCTGCTTCTTCTCACATTTCGACCGAACAATATTAGGCAATTTATTGAGTCGAATTGGATACCTCCAATGGAAATTTAAACAAGTTTCAAAGGCAGTGAGAGATAATGCGTTAACAGCTACACCATTCATCACAAGCAACCGTTTCAAGCTTCATTACAAATTTGTGTGACCACATGGGAACAGCATAAAAATGTAATTGTAAAAATGGAAAGAAAAACAAGATCATTCATCCAATATGCCTCACCCAGCAGGACTATGCGCATTGCTGCAGCTCAGGAACCTGGCTAGAACCAATCACACATTAGCACCAGCAAAATAAAATAAATAACGCTAACTCTTTAGAACATTTGGCTGCCTGGTTTTATTTACAATTATTTGGTTAGTGTTTATTGTTCGAATTTCGCTTGATACACTATTTTCCAGAACAAAATATAAATTATACCCCCTGACAGCAGAAAACAATTTTTTGAAATAATTTATCATCATGCCTATAATACGGGTATGTACAACGTAAACCAATAAATAATAAAATTTATCATTAAAAATCAATTTTTACAGTATAAAATTGTAATTACAATTAGGAATTCTGGTTCAATAAACCGATAAAATATTAGCAACAGCATAAAATTGCTAAACAAAAAATCGGTAGTTGTTGTTGGTGCAGGAAAATGTAATAAACTATTTTATATCCGTTTTTATTTAGAGAGAGAAGCGGAAGCTCTATAATAAAAATTGAAAACAAAAAATATTGTACAAAATAATTTTTCAACTTATGCTCAGTTTATGAGTCGTAAAATATATAAAATCAACAAGTTGCAAAAAAAATTCTGCTCTCGAGTACAACTAGAACTACGTTAAAACGACCTTTTGTTTTGGGACAAAACATAATTTATGGCTGTACAGTAAGCTATAAAATTATTTATGACTCTGTGTTATCATAAGATTTTCTTCACTCTCGAAATTGATTTCACATATAGGGTACAAATTGTTTTCATGTTGCATTAATTGTCAACAAATATGCTACTCTTGAGTTAACTTTAACACGTTTTACATATTGAGCGTATGTGAATGGGAGCTTGAACCACTGTTTTTATGATTTACTAAATTAATAAATAAAGCGCCCCGTCAAATGAAAGTTTGACAAGTGCTTGTAGCGGCCTGTTTCTTCAACTACAAGAAACACCGCACAATATACATAATTACAAACGGACAATTCTTCGTAGACTGAATTATTTATTAACGGACAATTCTCCGAATAAATAATTATATTCCAAATGAATATGCAACAACAGTCTTGTAACATAAAATCGGTACAGACAACAAAAACAATTTTGTACACAAAACAAAATTAGTAAATTTTATTAGCATACCGATTTTCACATCAACCAAATTCGTTGCCAATAATAAATGATCATTGAAACAAACAATATTGTAATTGTATCATAGATGCCACCATAATTCTCGTGATAACCAAGACACAGAATTTTTAAATGGCACGGTAGTTGTTAAAATCTTATAATAGCTGCCCCCCATCATCATTAAATGATTATGATAACCAAAGACACAATTATTTAATACCAGTCAACATGATGGCGGGGCAATTAGAACAAATTAAATTTAAAATTGCAATATTGTTCATGTCAATAAGTCAAACAAATTGGTAACCGGAAAAATCCAGATTTGGTCGCAGATTTGGTATTTTTTCGTCCTATAACCAAAATATCTTAATCTTGCCAATTTAAAAACTATTTTACTTCATTTTATTAAATAATTACATTTATTTTGTGTGATTTGCAAATTAAAATAATTTTAATATAAATTTTGATTTTTCACATAGTAAAATTCGGGGCTAACTTCACATATGAAGTGTATTTGGAATAAAATATAATATAAAACGGGGCGGGGATAACTTCACACAAGAGTTAGAGGGATATAATTATGTTGGTGTTGCTTGATTATATTTTTTTAATTTCGGGGATAAAATCCGTGGATAACTTCACATACGTCTGAAGATCAAATTCGACCACGTGTTTTCTTGAATCGGAGCCTTAATATTAAGAACGTAACTATTTTCTTAATTTTTGTATTTCGGGAAATAAAAAGTAAGTAACATTGTCCATAGTGTAAACGCATCATGAGTTATAAAACCACCACATTTATATTTCAGGTTAAATTGTGTTGTAGTTTTCTTTATAAAAATGAAAACTTGCTGTGTACCCCACTGCAACTCAAAATCAGCAGATCGTCATTTTTTCGAATTGCCAAAAACGATGCAAGAAAAGCTGTGTGGATAAGAAATATTCCTCGAAAAAATTGTATAACAAGTTATTGTAACGGGTGATTTTTTAAGAGCTTGAGAACTTTTTTTTAAAAAAAAACGCATAAAATTTGCAAAATCTCATCGGTTCTTTATTTGAAACGTTAGATTGGTCCATGACATTTACTTTTTGAAGATAATTTCATTTAAATGTTGACCGCGGCTGCGTCTTAGGTGGTCCATTCGGAAAGTCCAATTTTGGGCAACTTTTTCGAGCATTTCGGCCGGAATAGCCCGAATTTCTTCGGAAATGTTGTCTTCCAAAACTGGAATAGTTGCTGGCTTATTTCTGTAGACTTTAGACTTGACGTAGCCCCACAAAAAATAGTCTAAAGGCGTCAAATCGCATGATCTTGGTGCCCAACTTACCGGGCCATTTCTTGAGATGAATTGTTCTCCGAAGTTTTCCCTCAAAATGGCCATAGAATCGCGAGCTGTGTGGCATGTAGCGCCATCTTGTTGAAACCACATGTCAACTAAGTTCAGTTCTTCCATTTTTGGCAACAAAAAGTTTGTTAGCATCGAACGATAGCGATCGCCATTCACCGTAACGTTGCGTCCAACAGCATCTTTGAATAAATACGGTCCAATGATTCCACCAGCGTACAAACCACACCAAACAGTGCATTTTTCGGGATGCAAATGCGGCAATTTTGCTTATTTACGTAGCCATTCAACCAGAAATGAGCCTCATCGCTGAACAAAATTTGTCGATAAAAAAGCGGATTTTCTGCCAACTTTTCTAGGGCCCATTCACTGAAAATTCTTGCAGGAGCTGTATTTTATACGGTTTTACACCAAGATCTTTGCGTAAAATCTTCCATGTCGTCGAATAACACAAACCCAATTGCTGCGAACGGCGACGAATCGACATTTCACGGTCTTCAGCAACACTCTCAGAAACAGACGCAATATTCTCTTCTGTACGCACTGTACGCATTCGTGTGGTTGGTTTAATGTCCAATAAAGTAAACTGAGTGCGAAACTTGGTCACAATCGCATTAATTGTTTGCTCACTTGGTCGATTATGTAGACCATAAATCGGACGTAAATCGCGAAACACTTTTCGAACCGAACACTGATTTTTGTAATATAATTCAATTATTTGCAAGCGTTGCTCGTTAGTAAGTCTATTCATTATGAAATGTCAAAGCATACTGAGCATCTTTCTCTTTGACACCTTGTCTGAAATCCCGCGTGATCTGTCAAATACTAATCCATGAAAATCCTAACCACAAAAAAATCACCCTTTATAACAAGCAATGTATATATAAATATATTAAATTTTTGCATCTTCAGCATTGTGAGTATTTACACAATGTTACCAGAAGAATGTACGACAAAATGTATTTTAAAAATTATTCAATTTATGATTATTGACATGGTACAATTACCCAAAAAATTATATGGTTGTGATTTTATGTTTTGTGCAACATTGGAAAGAAAGATAAAAGAAGGAAATGTTGTGCCAAATTTGCTTTTATATGTTTATAATTAATTAGCTTTCTAAATATATAATTTACTTTAGCGTAAGTTACTAAAATTTGTGAGACTATTTTTTTATATTTACCCTTAACTTTTAATTAATTTTTTGTAAACACAACTTTTTAGATTAGTTTAAAATGAGCATTGAGCTCTCGAAATATTGATCGAATAAAATTTAATTTTTAACATTTAACAAGAATGACTAAATAATTAAAAAATCTGTATATGGCTGATATGATATGTTTTCATAAAATATAAATATGGTATACAAACAGGTATATATATAGACACACACAGTCATACAATAATCTGTGTGTATGTGTAAGTGTGTGTGATATGAATCTTAGCCTATAAGTTCGTGACACATCATATCGTATCCAGAGGCCCTATTGTCCAACAATATATATTTCTATATTAGACAGACGCAAGGAGGACAATTCGGGCCTTAAACGAAGATATCTGGAATATAAAAAGTATGAGGTTAGTTGCGTCAAAGCTGTTATGTCCCACGACGAGTTGGATGTAGAACTCGATGCATTCTGCGCATTAATGAAATCTCATTTAAAACATTTAAAAATATATCCGCGGTTTAAAATGCAGAAAGATTTTATAGGAGTGCTTCGAATCGCAATGACCCAACAGGTAAAAAGTATGTTTTTCGCGTTTTTTTGTAAATAATTAATTCACCATATTTTTTACATCTGCAGGAAAACGAGAAGTGAGCTACATACATATATTTTAATGCTGGGTAAGAAAAAACATTACAGAACAATTGTAACGTGATATAAGATGTACATTAAGATTGTCCAAAAATATCATAAGAGTTTGATTGATTGGATTTTATTTTTGGTTCCGTTTAAGGATACAATTCACGAGTAAACTGTAGATGATGACTGCATTATTTGGATTTTTTATCAGAATAAAGATCAAAAATCAAAAGATGAAATTTGAAAAGATATGTATCGTTCCTTTATTGTTTAATGAAATACTAATTTTTTTATTTTGTGTTTCTTTTTAGATTAAAATCAAATTGCCGAAGGAAATGATTTGTAGAAAAAAAAGAGATTTTTATGCCTAATGGAAGCCTTTGTTATTAATTTCTGTTCATTTTTATAGGCTTCCATATGGCTTTTCCTCGGAACGTTTTTTTATTAATAAAATAATAATAAAGAATACGATTGTTGTACATATTATTTAATGATTATCTTTATATTACAATCAGCGTTGCCATATGTGCAGTTTTTCCTGCAAATCGCACATTTTAGTCATAGTACGCAGGTTTGCAGATTTTGTGGTCGAAATGCAGTTTTTGTATATTAATGTTTGTTTTTTCTTTAATTATCATCATGATATTTTGTACATTTTTTGAAACAACAATAATTAACAAATGAAATCTTATGAATTATGGGTATTTTCGACCTTTTAAATGTTAGCTTATCTTTATGCCCTTATGGGTATTTTAGACTTTATAACATATGCTCATCTCTTTCTCTGTGTCTTCTATTCTAAACTAAGCATGTCTGTCAAATTTAAATGACACTATTCTTCATATAGAAAATACATTTAAAATACAAACCAAATAAAATAAATACGTACAAAAATGGAAAAATACCTTGTTGAAATCAGTATTTAAGTATTTAAACGTGCATGCGTTTTCCAATTAAATTTATAATAATGTTATTTGTTCAAATATTGTTTAGATGCGAATTCGACCAAACGTCAATCTGAATCTAATCTTCATGGAAGTGGGGAACCTGTAAGTTTGCAAGAAATAATTCAATAATTATGTAAAGTAATTTCGGTATCACTTTTCTTTAATCATTTTGTGTATAGAAATCCAAAAAGCAAAACGAGAGAGGGGCTTATTCGAGTATTTGGGAAAGTAACCTATTGCTTAGTACGTGGATTAAAAAAACTCCAAACAAATTTGCTTATTGCACAATATGCAATTTAGAATTGAAAGCATCAGCCGGTGTAACAGACTTAAAACTACACGCTAAGACATCATGTTACGGCTGCATTTATCTTCATGAGATTGTTTGAATTGATATCAGCGTATTTTGATTTTTTTTAATTGTTGTTGTTGCTTTAAGTAAATAAATATAACATAAAAGGAATTCCCTATTACGTCATTTGTTGTCGACAATGTTTTGTAAAATTGGTTTAGGTCAACGAACTCGAGAAATCAGTGTATTCAATTAATGTGCATTTGTGTAAATAAACGTAAACGGTCGGCGATTGATCGTCGTAGAGGAAGGACGTGTTTTTGTCTCTCCTTTAAATAAATAAATAATTTATTTTAAATGTATTTTAATTAACTAATAAAAAGTATAATATTGATATAGTTGATAATTTTAATAAATAATAATTTCAATAATAATTTGCGTGAATTTAATAAGTGAAGTGAATAGTTGTACGTATTGTATATTTATTTTAATCTGTGTACGGTGCGCTTGTGATGGTATAGAATATGTACATAACAATTTTCGTTTATATGTATTTTGATACCGTTGCTTGAACGCAACGTACGCAGTGTATGTAAATCTTCAATATGTATGACTTTTTTGATTCCAATGGATGCCTAAGATAAGTGTTTTTCATTATTTTAAACGTAAACGTGTTAAGAGAGGAGCGTAAAATAAAATACCATTTCATTTATATGTTTTGGTTTAGTATATTAAATATATACATACATTTCTATTTTTTGTTTTTGCGCTTGTTGCGTGAGTGAGAACTAAGAATATATTATTATGATCATGCTTAGTGTTTTATAATTTATCCCTTCCAAGTTTCAACTAAAAAAGAATAAACAGGAAATAGACAAATAAAATACATAAAACAAAATTTTGAGGGGATAAATATATGACGAAATTGGATAGAAACTAAACAAGCATGATCGTGGTTATTCTGTACTTTTCGTTTTCTCCTTGACAGATGAATTCATTCATTCATATACACCCATCCTCCGATTTACACGGTAGATTGGTTCCGCGGAAAACGTATTATCGCATTCATATATACAGATCTTTGTAGAAGTATAAATTAATAATTTATTAATTTGAATTTTAGGTTTTAGTGTAAAATTAAATTAAATTTCTTAAAGTTCTTATTATTCTTGTTTTGAACGTGAAAATAATAATTTAACGAATTTTGGAACTCTAGTTTAGGACATGTAGAGGTAGGCGGCTGTGATCGAATTGGAATTGTTGGCTTAACTTTATAACTTTGCTATTTCTGCGAATATTTGAATATTTGGAATTACATGGAAGCTACGGAGTACATTTGAAATGCAGTCAAATTTGCTATATGTAGATAGTTTTTCGGGATCATGCACTTTTTAATTAAATTTTTTTCCAGATTATTTGGAAGACTGTAAATTGGTAAAGGTTTTGGTTAACTTGTTCTAGGTTGGACAAATAATTATCGACGTATGTCGATTATATAATTTATAATTTATTTAATGCTGTTGTAGATATATATATATGTGTGTGTGTATGTATATGTGTGTGTGTATGTGTGTGTGTATGTATGTAATTTTTTTCTGATTTATTTATTTTATAATTAAAGCATTGAACCATATAATTGGGTTATTTGATTATCATGGATCCTACAGATGTGCTAGCTACTTATTATTAATTCTGTTATCTTACAGATTCCTGATTACTTTAATAGTTTTATTTAATTTTGGTTGAATTTGTTTAGGTATTGGGGATTCTAAAGCTGTGAAAAACATTCATTATTAATACATTACCTTACAGATTCCAGATTAGCTGTTTTTGGAACCAGTTTTCGTTTGGTCATTTTCTATTTTTATAAATAAACATATTTATATTAGATTAGGGATGACAAGGACAAGTGACTTTCATAAATATTTTTTTATAAATAAATCCATCAAATCAACAGACTTAGAACTTAGGAAGGCCGTGCGTGCCTTTCCTGGATTCGATTTATTTTATTTGTTTTATGAGAACCAAATTAATTTAGTTAATACTAATCGTTACTTTACATTTATTTTATTCAAGTATAATTTTATTATATTGTATATATATTGTCCTAAATATACTAATGAATTTTAGAATTATTTTGAATATAGTTCAAATAACTTTGGTTTCAGGAAATTCGACTGTAAGTTGCGGAGTTGCAGAATGATTAAATTAATAAATGTTTCAATTATTTAGGAAGCCGGAAAATATGAATTTAGAATTAAATTTCAGGAAATTTACAGATGCTTGTGAATTAATGCTTCATTGTAATTGCTGATTGTGTAGTTTAGAATTGTGTTGTCATTTTATTACTAACGACTTTACATAGGTGTCTGTAACGGGTCGAGTCAACCAATTTTGGTTAGGAAGCCGAAAAGTATTAATAGAATTAAATTTCAGGAAAATTCCAGATGCATGTGAAATAATAATATTTTTTCTTAGGTTGCCGTTTTAAAGAAGCAATTGTTGAAGACCAATACCATCGTTATCCATTAACCTATTAAGCCGTTATCCTTCATCTAGTAGATTAGAATTGTGTTGTCTTTGTGTTACTAACTATCGGCTATACCTAGGTGTCTGTAACCGGGCCGATTCTGTCCCACTTAACTAACCTATCCAATCCTTCGGTTTTGTTATGTGTAAAAAAGGGTGTACGGTGGACCCGGCGTCATCCGGGAACTCAAGCCTAAGAACTTGGTCGTACATTCAAAATCAATCAATCAATCAATCAATCAATTTGTGTAAATAAACGTAAACGTACATAACATTTGGTTTTTGCTAAGTACATGATATACATGTACATATCTATAATTTGGTACAACAGTTCGATGGTAGTTGATTATGTGCGTTATGCCATTCTGTGTAGATGCGCTTGCATTGTTATAGGGTAAATAGATGTCGTTATATAATAGATATATAGGTGTGAGTAACTTATTATATAATTTGGCAAACCAAAAATTCAGATCGTTCAAATAGAATCAGTTTTGTATTCAGTTTACGGTGGAATTTTCACTAGCACTTACTTTTTATAAGAAGGTAACTTATGCGAGTATAGTTCACAAGTGCGTTTCAAATAATTTAGTGAACAATTAAGTAGTTATTAGTTGGTGTAATGTATTGATTTAGAATATCCCTTAGGGATTCATACCAAATTGTAAGTGCCCGAAGAAAAAGAAAACATTTTTAATAACTCGGTTTTTTTTGTGTGTTAGGAAAATTAAGCAAAAAATAGAATTTGAATGGTTGAACCTTATCTTGATTAGTTGGACCATATGGGAACCAAACATTAAAATTTACCGCTAGTGGGTAAGTGTCCTTTACTTTCTCTTGTGTGTTTTTTTTGGTGGCCTTATCTGTTACTGATGTGAAACCGTATTTGTTCTCGCTTTTTTTAGAATTCCCCTTTGGACAGTTTTAGAATATACTCGTAGATGATATAGCAAATATTGGTGTTAAAGATTGTCTCTTTAAGAAAGGCTAACGTCAGATGGAACGGTTTAGAGTTCCGTTATTTTTTCGAGCGACAACAGGTGTATAGCCACATCTTCGGATTTAATAAACCACGCCACAATTATGAAAAAAAAGAAAATTTATAACGTATTAGTTATATTAAGAGTGCGGTACAAATAAACAAATATAATACGGAATTCAAAAGTAAAAAAAAAAATAAAAAAATAAAAATTTATAAGAATATAGTTGTGTTAAAAATTTATATTTATATTTATATTTATATAATAATTATTAGTATTGTTATTTATATCGCTTTATGTTAGTTACTTGATTATAATTAGTGTTTACTATTATTAGTTATATCCAAATCAGTGTACGATAAAACAAAACAAAAATACGTGGAACATTCGAAGCGCACTAAAACATTTTTTTTAGGCACCCCATCTGCTCCTCAGAGTACACTCAGGGAATTTTGGATTGGTGATTTATTTATTTAAACTATATTATTTAAAAAAATTTAATATATATTTATGTATCTATATATGTGTAATACATTCATCGAGTGTTCTGGTTTTTTTGCCTCTTGTATTTTCGTATACGGTGATAAGATATTATATTTTTCTATTAAATAACTGTTATTTACGTATTATGAACAGTCATAATACAAGATTATATATATGAAGGATTGTTCTCTTATAAATTGGTGTGATATTTCTTTTGGTTTCATTTGTTAGTTTCAATTAAATAAAATAAAATTAGTAGAATGGAATAGTTTCTTTTATTGAATGGTGTTGTTGGTGCAGTGAGGATAAAAATGTGAGACGCGATTTCTTTTTTCTGTGTACATATCACGTGTATATTTTTGTTGGAGCCTACATTTTATTGGCGGCTATGAACCCCCCAAGCCAGCTGCAGACTACTCACAGCGAGACACGTGCTAGTCACCAAGGCCCCAGTAACAATCAAAACACGTAACACTCGAAGGCCGTTACTTTACACGCCTCAACGAGCTATAATCTTACTGAATTTAACTCAGTCGAAAAAAAACGTTGCTGAAGTTGAAATTCAACTCGCGGCTTTTTGTGCAGAAAGCAATTTATCATTTTTGATGATGGATAAATTACTTCCGCTTTTGAAGAAGTTACTTTCTGACTTGAGCGTTTTAAAAAAGGTAGTGTGTGCCAGAATGAAAACAACGACTGTGGTAAACAGCGTGATTGGTGAAGCGCAAATGGACGAATTATGCGATTTGATGAAAAATAATTTTTTTCTTTATGTGAGGATGAATCCACTGATATATCGACTACTAAAATGTTGTCACTAGTCGATAGAATTGAATACCAATCGAAAATAAGGGATTTTTTTTTGCATTAGAAAAGATTACAAATTCGAACGCAGCTTTAATTTATTCAAAAATAGTTGAGGACTTTAACCAATTTAGATTAATTATAAGAAAAATATGATCGGATTTGCAGCAGATGGTGATGACGGGTTCATACCATTATGTAGCTACACTTTTAAAGAAGAACTGTCCAAATTTAAATATCTTCAAACGCACATGTCACTCACTTGCGCTGTGCGTAAGCCACGCAATTCGACGTATTCCTAAATATGTAGAGGAATATACTCGTAACATTTATACATTTATACAAAATAGTTCAAAATGAGCTGATCTTTTTGCGGAGTTTCAAGGCACTGTTAACCAAATTCTGAGCCTATTGGCAGCCCTCAAACTATTTTTTATCCACAAAGACATTCAAAAATTAGAATCATCCCAGCAAATTATCGATACTCTGCATAATCCACAATTTGAAATTTATTTAAAGTTTCTGAAATATGTTTTGGGGATGGTAAATAAATTAAATAGATTGTTTCAAAGCGAGGAGCCCCAAGTGCATACCATGCAAAGCCATTATTTTATCATTATTTTTGTTTGATTTATGAAACCGGAATTCAATGCACTTGAGAAGTTCAAGACTCTAGAATTGCCTATTTCACCGGCCAATAAGTATATTAAGGATTTAAAATGTATTTATTTAGGTGCAGAGGTTTCGACGGTACTTGATTCAGGTAGCCTATCTGAAGTAGATGAAATCGATTTTAGAAAGCATTGTTTGGATTTTTATGTGGATTTATGTAACAGCTTAATAAAAAAATTTGATTTTCACAACGAATTTTTAAAATCGATTGAACTCCTAGCTCCAACGAACGTAGTAAAATACAATCCTGTTCAATTACGAGAATATATGAGTTTATGCCACATATCATAAGCAGAGATAGCTGCCAAGATCTGGATGATGAATGGAGGGAATTACGTTTCTTAAACTTTGAAAACCTGAATTTAAAGGAAGATAATAAGATTGAACAGTTTTGGGACGTACTTTTACAATTAAAAAGAGCAGATGGGACGAAATGCTTTCCTAAATGACGCAAATTGATAATGGCAGTTTTAACAATTCCGGTAGCCACTGCCAACGTGGAGCGAATATTCTCTCAGATCAATTTAAATAAAACAAAAATAAGAAATAGATTGGAGGTTCCAACGTTAGAAGGAATTTTAAGATCTAAGAATTATATAAAAAAGGAAATGCAGGTTCATTAAATTTTCAAGTTACAAATAAAATGTTTAATAAAATGAATTATTTAATGTATCAAAAAAAGTAAAATAACAAAGTCTGATAATACCACATATATATATATATATATATATATATATATATATATATATATATATATATATATATATATATATATATATATATATATATATATATATATAT
The DNA here is from genome assembly GCA_963691935.1 of Nephrotoma guestfalica. Taxonomy (NCBI): domain Eukaryota; kingdom Metazoa; phylum Arthropoda; class Insecta; order Diptera; family Tipulidae; genus Nephrotoma; species Nephrotoma guestfalica. The sequence continues at coordinate 229,867,117 of OY829913.1, read as the reverse complement.
ATATATATATATATATATATACTCGTATATATATATATATTATATATATATATATATATATATATATATATATATATATATATATATATATATATATATATATATATATATATATATATATATATATATATATATATAGGTCCGGAGAGAGCTGTAATGGGGCCCGGCCCATTTCAGCATTTCTCGAGGCCCACACATTATCTCTTGTTAACATATCAATTGCAACAAATATTTTTTATAGACTATATTATATTTAGTATTTTAGTACATATTAATTTATTTACGTTTACTTATTTTAAAAATGCTTTGTGGGCTTTAGAATTTGCAAATTCTTGAATTATGTTTGAAAAATCATCCTTTCGCGCATAGTCACAATTTATATTGAGAATTGACAAACCATTTAATCTCTAGTGACATCGTCGATCTGTTAAAATTTTTGATTCTTTTCATGGTGCTAAAACTTCTTTCAGCGGAAGCAACATAAACCGGTGGAGTCAATAATATTCTTAAAATAATTCTTACATTTGGGAACACCTGCATTAAATTTGCTTCAAATATATTTTTCAGTAAGCAAAATTTGTTCTGAAAATATTCTTTAAAAATATTAACTCATCAATTTCATTAGAAATTTCTTTTGGGTATTTTGCCAACAATCGATCTGCTGAAGCTTTTATATTCTCCTCCGAAAAATCTTCAAACATCAACATAACTTGAAATAAATTACAAATTTGATGCAATGATTCAAATCGCCTTAACAATCCAGATATTAAAGAATCAGTAATACAGAAGAAAACATTGATTCTATAGTGATCCTCAGCATCACATTGCGTTTTGTTATGACGTGTTGTTTTAAACTCAGTCGAAATTTCGGAACGTTCTGATATTTCTTTTACCTTTGAAACTATTTTATCCAGGGTTAGAATGTAATTCACTACGTGTATGTGGTTGTAGATTGAGTAATTGTGCTTCCTCTACAGCGGCCGTTATACCGGATAAATGGTTGGCGACTGGTTTTATTGCTTCGATTCGTGCAGACCATCTTGTTGTCGATATAGAATGAAGTGAAAATTTTATGATTTTTTTTAGAATTGTCGATCTCTGTGGACTGCCACTAAATAAATTATACATTTGTTGAATTTTTCCGAGGTATAATATGGCTTCCTTACACGTTTCCATACTGTCTACTCCTACTAAATTCAATTTGTGATTGCCGCGTGCACCATTATACCATCCTGCCATATTTGCACCGTTATCATAAGATTGTTCTGTACAAAAATTGCAATCAAATTAAAATTGTTTTAACAGTTTTAGAATTCGTTGAGCGATTTTAAATCCTTTCTTCCGTGTGAAAGAGTCAAAGGTTTCGTCAAATCGTTTCTCAATTGAAAACTTGGAATTTTCAACTAGTTTTAAATAACTGGATTTGCATCAACGATTAAGGAAAATATTTTGACCACCGAATCTCTTTTAGAATTTTATTTTGAACAAAGGTGCCATAAAATTCAATAAAATCATTTTGAATAAATGATTACATATTATGAACTTGTAAACGCTTGTTTGTCTCTTGAGATTCGCGAATTCTTTTGACATGGTCGTAAATATAGGATCGTACTTACCGATTAATTGTACGATTCATAGAAAATTTTCCATTATGGACATCCCCAATTCGTTCACTAGAACCTTGCAATGCTGAACCTCGCTCACGTAGAATCATAATCACTTCTAAAATTCTCTGAAAAATGTTCACCCAATTAAGCACTTCATCGATTACTTGTGTTAAAAGTAAACACCATATTGTGGATTTTGATGCCGCGTTCTAGGGTTTGCGACTTCCAGTCCACATGGACTACCAAAAGCAGATACCTTTGAACCTACGTTATTAACATTGTAACGAGAGTGACTTTGCCGACAAGACAAAGGAGTGATCGAGATGCTTCATCTTCGCCGGTTGATTTTCGCTCTGTTCGCAGAATTTCCTTGCAGTTCTATGTAAGGTGACTTGCAGCACGTTTGCCGACTAGGTGAAGATGGAGAGCGGGTTTTTTGTCACCAACTACAGAAGACGATATTGATGATTAATGACCCACTGATAATAATAAAATAAAAATATATATGCTAAAATGGCACACGTTACCAAGAAAGTTAAACTGTAATTGAGTAAATACAACTATTTGACGAATCACTTGCAAAACGTGATAACGGGATAATTATTAAACTAAAGAAAAGATACTGTTAGATACCATCCGTTTTCGCGTGGTCGAGTTATTATGACCACATGCTCACCATCCTCCCTTTAGGCTGGGCGCCTATTTTGGTGTGCCCCTTTGAAAGAAATAATATGTTAACCCATGCTATCTAGTAAACTATTCACACACAGTGATGTCCTAGTGTCATTGGATAAGAACATATGAGTACTCACAGCGACAATCAAATTCGAATTAGATCATAAAATGAAATAATAAGATTGCAAATATAGATTTTATAGTTAACGAAATAATTATTGGTAGATAATTGTAAACTTTCTTTACATTTTGAAAGAATACAACAATTAAAGTTAAATAACATTAATAACATTAAATTTTTAAATATAATCAAGAATGCACTAATTCTAGGATCCGCGGTCCATAATTCATAAATCTTAGAAATTATATAAATAATTTATATCAATAGTTTTAAAGTAAATTAATAAATTGTTAATATGTAGTTGAATATATGTTTCGTAAAATATAGACTTGTAAAAATAAATATATGTAATTGTAAATAGATAAATTTTTAATAAATATGTATACATAAATACATAGTTGCATAAACATAGTAAATATAATAAATATAGCTTAAAAATAAATATTTAATAAATATACACAGTAAATAAATAAATAATAATTCTTCCAAAGATTACTCTTTTGTTTGTCCTTGTTGTGGTGTTTGTATTTCGCCCGTTATTACCAAGGTATGAATCTGTCGGTAAAATCCGTCCCAACGGGGAAAAAAAATTAAGCAAAAAATAACTGAATATTCATAACAAAATTAAGGAACAATACTCATCTCTTCATTTTAGAGTTCTGCCCCTACACTTGACCCTCTCCAGAAAAATATACCGCGTATTTATCACGCGTTGATTTTGCCACCGTTGTTGAATTTCTATTGTTCTGCTGAAGTGGCAATAGCGAATTCGGCTGATTTCTTTGTGATCCTTTACATTAAATATAAATTTTACAATCATGGGTAAAATCACTTAAACTATTTATTAAAAATCTTATTATCTGTTTCTCGATTTTTACTGTCTGTAAATATATAATTATTATTTTTATTGCGTAACCAGTTGTGCAAGCATACACAACTTAACACAATTTGCTGCACCAAACATATAACTGCATTTATAGGTGTTCTAAAAATTCTCCATTTTGCAGGCAGAATTCCGAAACAGTTCTCAATCATTCGGCGGGCTCTGCTCAGTCGATAGTTGCATATCCGGTATTCTAACGTTTTTATTGTCGTAATTGGCTTAAGCATATTTTCGTGAAGCGCAAATGCATCATCTACAACAAACACGTAAGGAACATTAATGAAGGTCTCGGTTATATTTTTTGGTGGTGTTATTCTAATTAATAAAATTAAAATAAGTGATACCATCTTTGTTTTGTAGTTTCGGATGAATTAATTAGGGAAGTGTTTTGGCATAAAAATCGTTCCCAAATTTACTTTCTCGAAAAGTCCCTCCATCACTCTGGTGACCGGCAGCACCAACATTACACACAATGAAATTGTAATCATGATCACAAATAGCCATAAGTACAATCGATGACGTCTTTTTATAGTTAAAAAAACTTGGATCTGGAATTCTGTGGTGCTTGTTATTATTATAAATGCTTTAAGGGCAAAGAAACAAATTTGCTAATATATTACTTGAATGTGCTTCCCGTCGTTGGCGCCAATGCAATTGGGAAAATTTCATCGCTCTCCAAATTCGGATGCTATTTCCTGAAAATATTCCGCCGTGAATTTCGGAAAAACTTTACCGACTAAAACAGCCGTTATACTCTTCGTCGTTCCCGTAACGATCCGATGCCCACTCGTTTGGGAGCATTTGAAGGCCATGGCTAAGCTGCTTTGGGAATCTCTCGTTGCTAAATTCTATAACAATACATATTTTAGTTTAGAACTTTTAGTAATATGTAAAATTTTACCATAATTATACAATTACCTTAATGTAATAGTTAATCTTAAAGTAGGGCTCTCAACGGTTCTCTTTGATATTTTGCTTTTGTATATGAGGCCCTACCATCGCTAGCAACTCGGCAAAATCGTCTCTAGGCATTGTAGAAAAGCTGTGTAGAAATGTAAATGCTCCAGTCTTACCTCTTTCCAAATAGTAGGGTCTTACCCAATATTTACGTTTTTTTTTTGGAATTTCTACAATATAATTATCATTATATCACTACTACTACTGCTGAACATAATGTTCATAAGATCTAAAATATCAGATTCTGTATCTTCCCGAAACAACCGGTAATCATAAAATATGGGCTGAAAAATATTTCTAAAGTTATTTCAATAAAATAATTAGAAATAGCCTGAGAGGATTTCGAGTGATGAATAAATGCAGGTTTGATTTTAGTTTGAGAGCAATGACTAATTGGTTAGGCGATTTTTGAATTCGATTTCTACCGGTTGTACATTTCCGTTAAAAAATTTTCAATTCAAAAATATACCAACTGTCCACTTTGTTCGCTACCGTCTTTGAATTGGAACATGGTTGTTTTAACTAGGTCAAACCTGTTCCTTTGACTACAAACAAGTATCTAGTTTTCACATTGCAATGACTAGTTGGCTAGGTTTTTTAACGTTCATTTTTTATCGATTGCACACGTTTCTGTCGCTGCTCACATTGGTTTGGGCATATATCGTATTTATATTTTAACTGGGTAGATTAAAATTGTTCCTTCGCTTCCAAACAAACATTCCACTTAGGTATCAGATTACAGACATTACACCGTATACAAAATATTAAAATACACAGGATTTACCAAATAAACCTTATATGGGAAAAGGTGTAACTTATATTAAATTATTTGCAAAGACCGCCAAGACATCACCAATTGCTGAGAACGTCACCTAGTGGAAGCGTCAGGGTTTTTCTCAATACTTGCTTGCTCCCGAGCAATGTTCACATTATTTCCAACTGCAAGAGGTCTTCCGGCACGCGGAAGATCACAGACCACCCCTTGTTGCAGAAAACGCTGAACCAATCAGTAATTTGTTGGGGCGCTTGGTGCATTTCAAACATGAAAGAAATTCCGATATGATCTTTGTGTCTGAATAATCGAATGCTGACTTTCAAAATAAAAATAAACAACTTTGGTTCTTTATTCTGTGCTACGTCTTTCCATCATAAATTTCCCAAATAAATGAAAATGACGTTACCAATTTTAATTGTGTTTACACTATATCGTATGAAACCGATAGCGTTTAAAATTTGCACAAATAAAATTCATTTTATCATTTAATAATCTTTTTTGATAATAAAACTTTCGAAAAAATTGTTCTCGCTACACCATTCACCTTACCGTAGTAGTTTACAGCATATTTTCAATTTATCACAACAATTATCACACTACATATTGATCTCTAGCCGGCATAAATTTGCTAGCATACAGTTTGACTATATTTAATTATTTATTTAAATTTAAGGTGGTAAACAAGAATTTTTTTTATAAACAGAAACTTTGTTTTTGATGCCTATTACTTATATCAATTTTTTTTTTAAATTTCATTGTCCATTTGATTTTTTAGGTTAATTTACGAACTTGTCAAAAATTTCTCCTCACATATTTAAATTAACAAAAATAATTAAACAACATGTTTTTTATGGCAAAAATGATATTAATTTTGTTTACTAATTTTTGGAAAATAAAATAATCGTCAATTGTTAAAAATAAAGATTTTTAGATATTTATTTAAATAATTTAAGGTTAGTTTTGTTTGCAAAATTTTCCCAGTTTTTTGTACCATAAAATAAAAATGTTCTGTTTTAGTCGCTTTACTGCAAATTTTCGTTCATGTGTTTGTCAGATGCTCAGCAAAATTTGTCTATTTTCTCCATGGAATAGTACTATTACCATCCAACTGAATTGGAAAAAAATTATTAATAAAACCTATTTTGGTTTGTCGCTTATTTGGGAATGCCAATTTCGCCACAGAAAATATACACACATGGAGAATACATTCGAATGTTTTTTAAAAATTAAAATTAAAACTTTAATTTAAAATTTTGTTTTTTTTATTTGTATTTTTATTAATATTAAATTACATTTAAATACAATTTTGAATTAAAAATTAAATTTAATATTATTTTTCAAATTTTTCTTTATAAAATAATTCACATTAAAGTGTCATAGGGTAAACTACCCAGTCTTGAGCCATGCTCTAGTGATGAGTGCCCATGAAATAAATTTGTAAAAGGCTAACGTTTCATTTTAAAAAAACAAATATGTCTTTAGAGAGAAATTCCCTGATTGCATGTTAACTGTGAAAAAGTGAATTTTGTTAAGTAAATCTACAAGGAAGTTAGTTTATGTTATAAGAACTATTACAACTTATAATTTGTAGTAATGAGTAATATTTGTGTAATATAAATCTGTTAGTTTTGCAAAAATATTTAATTTTTAGTGTAGTTAATTAGGGCCTCATTACTGGGTTTACGATAACGTAACTTAACCATTTTGATTGGGGCTCATAATTGGATCGTAAAAAAACGCTTGTTCTAGTTATGAGCCAATGTACTTTTCTCGCTGCCAATTTCAATGACAGTCCCCATAGCTCATTAGTAGTTATTTTATTATAATTTAGATTATAAATTATTTATAGTATCAGCTTGACTGTTTGTAACAATGCCTTCTAAAAGGAATTATAATGTGGAAGACATCGAAAAGGCACTTGAAAATATAAAACGTGGGACTTCAGTTCATGCGGCTGCTAGGATGTTCAACATTCCGAAAGCAACGCTCCAACACAGGTACATAATCATTCGACAAAAAATATGATGGTCCCTGCGCCAGTATTAACGAAGTCGGAGGAAAGTGACATTGTCAATTCGATTTTTGAAAGTCATTCAAGAGGTTCCCCAAGAAGAAAACACGAAGTACGTGGAATAGTGAAAGAATTCTTAGATGCCAATCTCAAAAAGAACATTTTTGTTGATAATCACCCGGTAACAGATGGTATAACTCATTTTTAAAAAGGCATCCAGAGTTATCCATAAGGACACCCGAGGCGGTAACTAATTCTAGTGTATGCGTTTCAGAAAAAGATATTAGAGGCTGGTTTCAATAAATTGAAGATTATTTTATTTCAAAAAATTTAAATGACGTTAAAGATCCATCCAGAACTTTTAATGGTGACGAGTCTGGATTTCTGCTTTGTCTAACAGGAGGAACAGTCTTGGCACCTAAGGGAGCAAACAACGTCTATGAGACAGATAAAGGTTGGGCCAAAGAAAGTATTACTGTCATGACCCGATGATAGTGTTTCACTATAAAATAATACCGAAGGATGCAATTGATTCAATCCCGGAGGGCATAGTTTAAACAAAAACCGATTCTGGGTGGATGACTTCGGGCGCGTTCTTATTTTACATTAAGGAAATTTTTTATCTTGTGGCAGTAGCTAAAAGTATAACCTTCCCAGTAGTGTTTTTTGTCGATGGTCATAAGGCATTAGATGTGCCACTACTCACTCCTAAAGTATGCAAGACTCTTAAGATAATATTGATAAGTCAATACCCTAACTCAACACGGATTCTTAAACCTGCGGATGTGGCAATATTTAGAGCTTTGAACTTAGGCTGGATAAAGGAACTTCAGGTGTGGAGAAGCACCAACCTGGACGAACAGTTCTCCAAGAAACGTTATGTCAAACATAACATAATAATTAATGGATTTCGCACTTGTAGGATTTCTCCCTTCAACGCAAATTCTATTGATTATTCTAAGTGCCTTGCAAACTCAGCACGAATTTCAACGAAATCTGAAAGAACCGAAATCGACATAGTTGATGGAAAAACGAGCAACATTATCCTTAAGCGGTTTATTGAAATAATTGGACTTGAAAAAATTAAACAACTACACGAAATCGATCAGAGCAATAGTACACACTCTGAGGACCTTTTATTATGAACGGTTAAAAGAAGATTTAACAAACGTTGTAAGTTATATAATTAGTCAGAAAACCTACCTAATATGTAATTTAGTTGAATGTGGTTTATATACTAAATTTTCATTTAGGTTAACCCGACAAACAGTAGAGACGTGCAGGTCACGCCATGCCTTGGGAAATCTAACTTGGTAAGATCAATATCTTTTAAATATTGTTATCTGGGTGCTTTAATTATTTAAATGTTGATTTAAGATTATATCAATACACCTCAGAGTGTTGCTTTATCTGAATTAGAAATTGGACAAGAAATTATAATTTTCGAGACTGAAGAAGTTGAAAATTTCACACCTGAAGTAGGTAAATTGTTTACATATTAGGATATTCAAAATGAATCAATTCTGTTTTTCTTTAGATAAACCACATTGAGAGGCAAGTATTTGACCAGGATGATATTCCGATAGTTTCAATCGAAAACAGAAACGATACCAGTGAAAATAATAAAATATGTACAAAGCTTTGTAAAAGTTATTAAGACACCAGCTCGAAAAGGAATGAGAAATAGTCAACGTCAAAGTTATATAATAACATCAACCCCGTTCTAGAATGCCATCAAAACTAAAATTGATGGGAAAATTACGATCGAACAACGAAAAACAGACCGAAAAAATAAAAGACTAGGAAAAAAATGTAAAAAGAACAATCCAAGGAAAACAAGAGTAAACAAAAGTTAACCATACCGAAGAAGCGGCCGGTTGCTAAACCAAATTCAAAAATTATCATTGATAAAATTCCAATTAAAAAAACGCGAATTAGTCGCTAGATTCAAGGAAGGTTTATTAAATATGCTAAGCATTGGGCGAATTCAGCGCGCATAGGCCTAATTAAATCAAGTAGTTAGATGTCACACATTTTACGTACTAAAATACGCTGAATTTTGTGTGTCTAATTTAAATTAAAACTGATCTTTTGTCTTAGATATTATCATCGATAAGACGTTGGAAAAGTCACCAAAAGAGTGTTTCAATATATTGAACAAACCTCACGTGCGTAACCTTATCACAGATTTTCGGGGTTTCGCTGAAAACTTTCAAACTCCTGTTTATGAACAAGTAACCACTGGGCTGTGCTATGCATGTGCTGCGAATATTTCGATAACCGAAAACGGGAATGCTTGTTCTGTATGCTACAAGGCGTACCACGTGAAGTATGCTTCAACGTTCTGCACTGATTTTAATTATTTCAAATGTAACAAATATCATTTTAGCTCCTAAGTTCTAAAATACCTAGGTAGTACATATTATGTATCCGTCCAAGGATGTATTTAGTAATCAGTTCCTTATGGTTTCTATTAGATCCAACTAATTTATGTGCAATTTATTTTTTAATTATATTTTAAGTCAGAAAATGGCTGTTGTTTGTTTGCGTTTTAGTTTAATAAAATAAAGTAATAAATCTATTATAAATCAAACAAATTTCTGAGTTGAATTATGTTAAATTAGAGGGGGCTCATCAGTGGATCAAATGTGGCTCAGTACTGGATAAATAAGGGCTCACAACACTAGAAAATGGATATTATTTTGTTAAATTGAGTTTTATGAAATATTTTGCAAATTGTATA